>JANAVB010021596.1:8073955-8358955 GCA_029216955.1 Iris pallida
TAACATAATTTGCCACCGAACTGTAACTTAAGTGTCACGACCCGCACCCGAAGTAAGGACATGAGTGCGTGACAGCGTCCCAGCCTACGCCACAGAAACGACGTAGAACGATGTCTAGGTCTACTATCTAACAACAATTATAATATCAAAACATGTCGAGAACGATCAACTCCGAATGGAGGACAAGCAATGACAATATAATATACTCAATCACAAACTCTAAGAAAGATAGATGATACCGAAAGATAAAGACAACAAGATATGAAATATCATCCAGAAGATCCAACACAGAAATAATACAAGTCCAGAGTCACAGAGTCAACAATCTCAATACAATACTAAAATAATAACAAGCCAAAATATAATCTGGAGACAAAGTCCAGTACCAAACTAAACCAGCTAAGCTACTCTAAAGCCCCATCGGCTGGAGCTAACCCTTGCTGAACTTGGATCTCTAAGTCTAGGCCAACTACGTCATGAGGACCATAGTAGGTAGGACACTCGTCCTCGCCATAATCTGTAAAATTTTGTCAACATATACAGTCAGGATGGAACGGGCACAAATCTTAATAATAGTTCTAGTTAGACGATCTTGAAAATATAGCAGTAAATAGAGAGAATATACAAGGTAAAATAATATGTACATGAATCATGGTAAGGCATATCAAGACTGTAACTGAATGTAAGAACAAGAAAATAGTATATATCATGTACGAAAATCTGGAACTATATCTATGTGAGTTTAGTATTAGTTTCAACATGTGATCGGCTTGGGTTGCACAGAAGAAAAAGGGCCTGGCTAGTCATACGTGAAGTGTATGGCTAACACTCTCAGGAAACATGAATCACAAGAGGAAAAATGATCACATATCTACGCTAAGTACCCCCATCCCCGACCAGTAAAGTGGATCCAGTAATGACATGTCATGGCACATGATTCTCCGAGGAGGTAGCGAGCCTTCGCAGGAATCATGTCTATATAATGCACAGGAAAAACTTGCACAGGGTATACCAAGGAATACAAGGAATAACATCTCATGACGGGGTCCAGACAAATACCAATCCGTGTGAACAATGTGACAAGAGAACAAGGATATCTACTCTAAATACAAGAAACATAGACGATATCATAAAACAGAAATATTATCAGAGAATGTACTCGCCTGAGATCCGATGGAAATATGTCAACTGTGTAATCTGGATCAAAGTGAAATCACAAACCTAAAGATGAGATATCATGAGTTAATTAGGGTTTAATTGTGTATGACATAATTTCTAGTATATGTTATGCAATCTAGGTCAAACTCAGTCATACTAAGTTACACTAAGCCAAACTAAGTCACACTAGGTCAATCTAAGTCAAACAAGGTCAAACAAAGTCAATCTAAGTCAATCTAGACTATACAAAGTCAATCTAAGTCATACTAGGCCTAACAAAGTCAAACTAGGTCAAGGCAAGTCAAACTAGGTCGATTTAAGTCAAAGGTTGACTTACAGTTGACTTTTGATCAACTTGTCAACTCTAGGTCAATCTTTGGTCAACTATAGGTCAACTCTAGGTTAAACTTGACTAATATTGACTAACAGTTGACTTCGGGTCAACTGGCCAATTTCGGTCAAGTTCTAGTCATTTCTAGGCTACGGTTGACTTTTGGTCAAAATAGTCAACTGTGGTCAACCGAGGTCAAAACTAGTCTAAGTCTACTATTCCTAACTATTACCAACCATAATATCCTAAATATAACTATATCTTAAAGTAGTAAACTCATATGTTAGGAAATAGGCATTACCTTAAATTACCATTTTTTACCTTTCCAAGGTAATCTCATTACCTTAGCCTCCAACCCATACTCTACTCATCCTCCAATACTCCACTAAGGTGTTCTAACACTCCACCCTCGTATCTCGATACCACACCATGGTATCTTGACACTCAAACTTGGTATCTTGAAGTATCTCGATACCTTACCCTTCACATAGGGTAAAACCCATTTACCTTGTGATACCATCTTGATATCACAAGATAACCACTCGATTTTAACCCTCACTCTAGCCCATGACCAATCTATATCTCTATCTCTAATCCTAACTCAAATCCAAGTATCATATCTATGTATCTTACCCTCTAATGTGAATACCTTAACATAGTATTACCTTAACATATTACTTACTAACATGTGACTTAGCTTATTTTCTACCACTCTAACCACTAGTTTTCTAACCAACCTACACCACTCTAACACTCACAAATTGGGGGGTTATATAGTAGAACATATGGTGGATATAGGGGGTATACTTGGGGGTTTATTGGGGGATGTATAGGAGGTCAAAAGGGAGCAAAATAGGGGTTGTTGCTGCTGCCAAACTGCTGCTATTGCTGCTGAATTTGCTGCTGCTGCTGCTGTAATTTGGGGGAGGGGGCAGCTGTAGTGCCCCGCTCCCGTTGGGGCGAAGCACTATGTAATAGGCTCGTGCCAAGTCATACATGGTCGGGAACATAGATGGCTAGTCTGACTCGGCGACGAGTTTGGTATACAAAAACCATGGCATCAATAAAATCGATTTGGACGAGTGATATGAGTACCGTTCCAACAAATGGATCGACTACTGTTGGAATAAGTCCTAGATGCGGTAGGCGGCGTCTTGGCGAAGGAACTCTAAAGAGAGCGACGCAACCCGTCTGCCGTTGGTTTTATTGGTTTTCTTGGCTTTCTGAACGAATTGTTCCGTGGATTTGATAGTGTGCTTTCGCGTCGATTTCTGAATGCGTCTTTGGGAATTTCGAAGGAAGGGTTCTAATTCGATGCTCGTGCCATTGCAGGAGTTCGTGTAACTGACGCTTGACCGTCGCGAAGTGTTCTCCTACTCTCGGCACAATCTCCTTAGGTGGGTGGTTCTTCGGCCCCTTCTTTTCTACTCCTTCCCGCCAACTAAATTCTTAAAGTTCAACGTTCAAATCGATGATGCTAACGGGATGTATGCTTGCCACTAAGATCAAGAGCTCGGGATAATATATCAACCTAGAGAAGTTAACTCCAAATTTATAAGTTCACACTCAGTAGAGAAAAGATAAAGTTCTAAGAAAGAGATAGAATATATTTCATGCCATGCAAAACACAACGATAAAAACCTTGGTTGCGGTACATCATGCCTCGGAGAATTTGGTGCCTACGGGATGCTAAATCAGAACGTACGGTTTCGAGAAAAAGGACCCTTGCACGAGTAGGAATGATTATGTGATTTGATAATGGTTACGCTATGCAATTTACTTCATACATATTAAACTGTTCATACATTCGCATGGTCAAGGACGACTTGTGCACAAGGTGAGCTTTCCTCGAGACGGTACCCGGGGCCCTGGGACCGAATCGGCCTAGGAGGAAATTATGGAAATCGTGCTTCGGCGCGAGGCATTGCGAGACCTCCAGTTAGGCTCGCTATCTGGACTGGAGGGCGCGTCGCAAGGCTACGTAATCGTCCTTCATGGTGTCGATATCACCAATGACCGCATATAGGATAGATTGCATGCTCACCTATTGTCTTGTGCAGGTGGTAAGTATCATGTATATTTTGTACAGGAAAGGAGCACGACCGTCGTAAGAATGCCTTTAAATTGGTTATGTGTTATCGTTTAAAATGTGCCTTCGATATGAACTGCAATTCATATAATTCTAAATAGAAAGATCACTTCGTATGCTAGAATCCTTAATAAGCAGTGTCGGTTTAGACGAGTGGGTTCGTCCCATCCACTAGCAAGTGTGCTAACCCCCAACTCCCCAGGTAACGAGCGTGCTGCGGGAGCTTGAGACTAGACCTGAAGCTGAAGAACGGGAGGCGGCACGAAGCTCTCCTATTTTGAAGTATTTTGAAGCCCAACTCAGATCGAAGGCTTTGTTCAAATGTATAAAGGGACGTGAATATATGGAACGACAAGGATTATTTCAGGGCAAGCTTGTCGAGAGTTTTTCTTTTGTGTTTCAAGATGTAGCCGCAACGGCATATGTAATATAAAAATGACCTTGCACATACTTTGCAAGCTTATGAATGAAAAGCTAAATTTCTTCCTATGCTATGTCTTCAACTCTCTGCACTGTTTAATTTCAACGCGTCGAATCAAAAGGAATTTCCAATTGCACATCCTTGCCTTGTGCAAGTCCATTAAAGACTTGCACGGCATCACGTCCCGATCCGTGGGGATCGATTTATATCGAGTCAAGGCGATGGCGACCGATTCGGCGAGTCGGGGCGTGACAAGTTGGTATCAAAGCGCGGTTCACACCTCGGACCTTTCAAAATACTTTCTTTTAGATGATGCCGTTGCAATTTTTCAAAAACTATGCTTTTCGATATATGCGACCTGAAATAATCGTTCCATACATATAAGTCCGTAGATATTTTGAGAATACTAACGGATTTGCTCAATTTTGTAGAAATGCCGAAAAGACTGGGTGTCCCTGCTGTCAACGCCACATTGATTAGCACGGATAGCACCGAAGGCACGATGCCTAGCGATTCTGCCATGGAGCGACTACTACGCCTCATGGAACTCCAACAACGCCCGTCAGAGATGCAGCAACGACAGCTGCAAGAACAGATCCAGGCCCAAATCAGCGCCCAACAAAAGCAAATGGAGGCCCTGACCCGGATCGTGAGCACCATAGCGACTCAACAGAACTCGACGACCGTCATGTCCGAATAAGAAGTACAACCCGTAAAGACAAAATATATGTCTTCCTCCTCCCTGCTCAAGATGACCAAGTTCAAGAAGATGAACCTGCCTGAATTCAATGGTCGAGCAGAGCCTGACGAAGTCATGGGGTGGCTAGTGAAGATTGAGGGTCTGTTCAATCTCCTCAGCATCAAGGGGTCCAAGAGAGTCGGGTGCGCAGCGATTCAGCTCAACTTGAGGGCCTACAACTGGTGGGAGGCGAAGAAACAGGAACTCCAAGAGGCCAACCCCAACGCCAAGATCTCGTGGGAGACGTTCAAACTGGCCTTCCTCGAGCAATACATCCCTCGTGCCCTTCGTCGACAGAAGGAAGAGGAATCCATGTCCTTGAAGCAAGAAAACTTGTCCGTTGAAGACTACGATGCGAAGTTCGCGAAGCTTGCGAAGTTTGCCGGGGCCTTTCTGCCGAACATGGAGGCGTGGTACGAGCGCTTCCAGCAAGGCCTGAATGATGATTTGCGTCGGGACGTCATAAACCAGAGATGCCAGACGTACAGGGAATCATATAATGCCGTCCTTGATAGTGAGCGAATCTTCGGTCGAGCGTCGCAGAAGGGCGGATCAAGCATCCGCAACAACTTCAACAAGCGTTCTCACGACGCGGGAGGATCTGGTGTGCCAAAGCGCCAGAACACGTCCGAGTATCGGGGGCCTCACCCAGGCGTACGGTGCCATCGCTGCGGCAAAATGAGACATCTGGCGGTCGATTGCCAAAGGGGATGCTTCAAGTGTGGCCAGCTAGGTCATAAGGCAGTAGATTGTCGCATGGGGAGGGCGAACCAACATCCACCAAGGGACGTCCAGAACCAGAACAGGGCGCCTCCCGCCCATGGCACAAACGCGGTGCCCGTAAACCCACAAAATCGCCAAGGGGCGCAAGGCCGAGTCTACGTACTGACTCGGGATAAAGCTTTTGCGTCCGACACTGTCGTGACAGGTATACTACTCTATAAAAATATGCCTGCTAGAGTATTGTTTGATTCGGGTGCTACGCATAGTTTCATATCTGCCGACTTTGTAAAAGAGAATAAACTACCTATACAACTTTTAGATATGAATCTTAGCGTTAGCACTCCATCGGGAGTAGATATGCCTGCCACTCAAATTTGTAGGGATGGTTACATCTGCATCAGAGGGAGGAATCTATCCTTAGAAGTTATCGTCCTCGACGTCAAGGAGTACGATATAATCCTCGGCATGGATTGGTTGGGTGCATGCCACGCAACAATCGAGTGCACGGAGAAGAGAGTTGTGTTCCGCCTTCCGGGCGAAACCGAGTTCTCCTATTCGTACGGAGCAGTATCAAAGGCAGCAATGATGATATCGGCGATGTCGGCATGGCGTATGTTGCACTTTGGGTGCAGCCGGTACCTAGCATCAGTTCAAGACACGAGAACGGAGATTGCAAGCACGGCCCAGACTGAAGTCGTGGCAAAATTTCTTGATGTGTTCCCAGACGAGTTAACAGGGATGCCGCCGGACCGAGAGATAGAATTCAGCATCGACACCTTCCCGGACACCCGACCGATATCCAAAGCACCTTATCGAATGGCGCCGACAGAGCTGAAGGAACTGAAAGCACAACTACAAGAGTTGCTAGATCGCGGATATATTCGCCCTAGTGTCTCCCCGTGGGGTGCCCCAGTGTTGTTTGTAAAGAAGAATGATGGATCGATGCGGCTTTGCATCGATTATTGGAAACTCAATAAAGCCACGGTACGAAACAAGTACCCGTTACCGAAGATAGACGATTTGTTTGACCAGCTGCAAGGGGCGACGGTATTTTCCAAGATTGATCTTCGCTCAGGCTACCATCAATTGAAGATCAAGTCCGAGGACGTGCCGAAGTCCGCCTTCCGAACTCGATATGGTTACTAAGAATTTCTAGTCATGCCCTTCGGCTTGACCAACGCTCCTGCCGCGTTCATGGATCTAATGAACCAGGTGTTCCGACCGTTCATAGACAAATTTGTCATCGTATTCATCGATGATATTCTCAAATATTTGAAGAGAAAGGACGAGCACGTGGAACACTTAAAGACGGTGCTACAGACTCTGCATGAACACCAACTTTATGCCAAGCTAAGCAAGTGCGAGTTCTGGATGAGCAGCGTGAGGTTCCTTGGGCATGTTGTCTCAGCTGAAGGCATCACGGTGGACCCAAAGAAGATTGAAGCAATAGTCGAATGGAAGCGGCCTACCTCAGCAGGCGACATCCGAAGTTTCCTCGACTTGGCAGGCTACTACCGTAGATTCGTGAAAGATTTTGCCAAAATTGCGTCGCCTCTGACTCGCCTCACCCAGAAGGGAGTCGCATTCGAGTGGAACGACGCCTGCGAATCGAGCTTCCAAGAGTTGAAGAAACGGCTCATCTCAGCGCCGATCCTTGCACTTCCGGACGGGCCAGAAGGGTTTCAAATATTTAGCGATGCATCGCGGACGGGTTTGGGATGCGTGCTTATGCAAAGGGATAAGGTGATTTTGTTTGCTTCGAGACAATTGAAGCAACACGAAAAGAATTATCCTACGCATGATCTGGAGTTAGCGGCCATTGTGTTCGCGTTGAAGCTATGGCGGCACTATCTTTATGGTGTAGCTTGCAGCATCTATACGGACCATAAGAGCCTCAAGTACATCTTCACTCAACGGGACCTGAACTTACGGCAGCGGCGTTGGCTCGAACTTATTAAAGACTACGATCTGACTATCGAGTACACGCCAGGTAAGGAAAACGTCGTAGCGGACGCTCTGAGTAGAATGTTTGCTGGGTGCTTGTCTATCAACCATAACATACAGCGCGACTTGGCAGAGATGGGTATCGAACTCCGAATCCGTTATCGTGGAGCACGATTGGCCCAATTTCACCTTGAGTCGAGCTTGCACAACAAGATAAGGACCGCACAGGAGGACGACCCATTCCTGAAGAAGATGCGCGAGCTGATTTCGACGGAAAAGGCGACCGACTTTGTGGTGGACGAGGGCGGAATGACGCAGATGAAGGGGAGGATATGCGTGCCGGACCATGCCGAACTTAGAAAGGAGATTCTGACGGAGGTCCATTATGCGAAGTACTCGTTGCACCCCGGGAGTACCAAAATGTATAAGGACCTGCGCATGACCTTTTGGTGGCACGGCATGAAGAAAGACGTGGCAACGTGTGTGTCACAGTGCATGGCCTATCAACGGGTGAAGGCCGAGCATCAAAGACCAGGCGGAGAGCTACAAAACCTTGACATTCCAGTATGGAAGTGGAACGACATCTCTATAGATTTCATCATGGGCCTTCCGAAGACGTCGCACGGGAATGATGCGATTTGGGTCATTGTCGATCGTTTGACCAAATCCGCTCATTTCATCGCTATTAAAGCATCATGGAGCGTCGATCGGTTAGCTCAGATTTATCTCGACGAGATCGTCAGACTGCACGGGGTACCTGCCACAATCATTTCAGACAGAGACGGGCGATTCTTATCACGTTTCTGGACGAGTCTACAGGCGACGCTGGGCACTAAGTTGAACCTTAGCTCCGCGTACCACCCGCAAACCGATGGCCAGACAGAACGAGTGAATCAGATCCTGGAGGATATGCTACGTCTGTGTGCGATAGATTTGAAGACTAGTTGGGAAACGCACTTGCCGTTCGCGGAGTTCGCATACAACAATAGTTATCAATCGAGCATCCAAATGGCTCCCTACAGCGCTTTACGGGAGGAAGTGCCGATCTCCGATTTGCTGGGACGAAGTCGGGGAGCGACAGGTGCTCGGGCCAGAACTAGTCGAACAAGCCGTCGAAAAAGTCCGCATGATTCGAGATAGGCTCCGTATTGCTCAGAGTCGACAAAAGAGTTATGCAGATACTCGTCGACGACCGTTAGAGTTCTTGGTTGGGGACCATGTGTTTCTGAAGGTGACGCCGATGCAGGGCGTCATACGATTCGGGGTAAAAGGCAAGCTGAGTCCGAGATTCGTAGGGCCCTTCGAGATCCTCGAAAGAGTGGCGAGCGTTGCTTACCGGATCGTGCTACCTCCTGCCCTGGCCGAAGTGCACGACGTCTTCCATGTCTCCCAACTTCGGAAGTACGTGCATGACCCAAGTCATGTGGTTAGTTTCGATCAGTTGGAGCTACGCGCCGATCTATCATACTCGGAGGAGCCCGTACAAATTTTGGACCGTAAAGAAAAGATCCTGCGGAGCCGATCGATGTCCTTGGTTCGCGTACTCTGGCGCAACCATTCCGTTGAGGAGTCAACGTGGAAACTAGAGGCGGAGATGAAGGAGAAGTACCCTTCACTTTTCGCTGACGAAGGTCAGACCCTTGTTCTTAAGTTTCGGGACAAAACTTTTTCTTAGTGGTATATTATGTAGTGCCCCGCTCCCGTTGGGGCGAAGCACTATGTAATAGGCTCGTGCCAAGTCATACATGGTCGGGAACATAGATGGCTAGTCTGACTTGGCGACGAGTTTGGTATACAAAAACCATGGCATCAATAAAATCGATTTGGACGAGTGATATGAGTACCGTTCCAACTAATGGATCGACTACTGTTGGAATAAGTCCTAGATGCGGTAGGCGGCGTCTTGGCGAAGGAACTCTAAAGAGAGCGACGCAACCCGTCTGCCGTTGGTTTTATTGGTTTTCTTGGCTTTCTGAACGAATTGTTGCGTGAATTTGATAGTGTGCTTTCGCGTCGATTTCTGAATACGTCTTTGGGAATTTCGAAAGAAGGATTGAAGGAAGGGTTCTAATTCAATGCTCGTGCCATTGCAGGAGTTTATGTAACTGACGCTTGACCGTCGTGAAGCGTTCTCCTACTCTCGGCGCAATCTCCTTAGGTGGGTGGTTCTTCGGCCCCTTCTTTTCTACTCCTTCCCGCCAACTAAATTCTTAATATTCAACGTTCAAATCGATGATGCTAACGGGATGTGTGCTTGCCACTAAGATCAAGAGCTCGGGATAATATATCAACCTAGAGAAGTTAACTCCGAATTTATAAGTTTACACTAAGTAAAGAAAAGATAAAGTTCTAAGAAAGAGATAGAATATATTTCATGCCATACAAAACACAACGATGGAAACCTTGGTTGCGGTACATCATGCCTCGGAGAATTTGGTGCCTACGGGATGCTAAATTAGAACGTACGGTTTCGGGGAAAAGGACCCTTGTACGAGTAGGAATGATTATGTGATTTGATAATGGTTACGCTATGCAATTTACTTCATACATATTAAACTGTTCATACATTCGCATGGTCAAGGACGACTTGTGCACAAGGTGAGCTTTCCTCGAGACGGTATCCGGGGCCCTGGGACCGAATCGGCCTAGGAGGAAATTATGGAAATCGTGCTTCGACGCGAGGCATTGCGAGACCTCCAGTTAGGCTCGCTACCTAGACTGGAGGGCGCGTCGCAAGGCTACGTAATCGTCCTTCATGGTGTCGATATCACCAATGATCGCATATAGGATAGATTGCATGCTCACCTATTGTCTTGTGCAGGTGGTAAGTATCATGTATATTTTGTGCAGGAAAGGAGCACGGCCGTCGTAAGAATGCCTTTAAATTGGTTATGTGTTATCGTTTAAAATGTGCCTTCGATATGAACTGCAATTCATATAGTTCTAAATAGAAAGATCACTTCGTATGCTAGAATCCTTAATAAGCAGTGTCGGTTTAGACGAGTGGGTTCGTCCCATCCACTAGCAAGTGTGCTAACCCCCAACTCCCCAGGTAACGAGCGCGCTGCGGGAGCTCGAGACTAGACCTGAAGCTGAAGAACGGGAGGCGGCACGAAGCTCTCCTATTTTGAAGTATTTTGAAGCCCAACTCAGATCGAAGGCTTTGTTCAAATGTATAAAGGTGCGTGAATGTATGGAACGACAAAGATTATTTCAGGGCAAGCTTGTCGAGAGTTTTTCTTTTGTGTTTCAAGATGTAGCCGCAACGGCATATGTAATGTAAAAATGACCTTGCACATACTTTGAAAGCTTATGAATGAAAAGCTAAATTTCTTCCTATGCTATGTCTTCAACTCTCTGCACTGTTTAATTTCAACGCGTCGAATCAAAAGGAATTTCCAATTGCACATCCTTGCCTTGTGTAAGTCCATTAAAGACTTGCACGACATCACGTCCCGACCCGTGGGGATCGATTTATATCGAGTCAAGGCGATGGCGACCGATTCGGCGAGTCGGGGCGTGACAGCAGCAGCTCCCCCATCTTCTGCAGCTGCTGCTGCTGTGGTCTCTTCTTCTTCTTCTACTCCTCCATCCTCTATTCATTCATCCATTTATTCATTCACTCATCCTCTCATCCATTCACTAATTCATTCATCCCTCTATCTATCTATCTATCTATCATGAACACCCACACACACACACTACCAACACCACCACCACTACCACCACACACATACTCCCCATATAAATATACACACATACACATACACATACACATATACATATACTTCTAATCGACCCAAAACCTTATCCGAATACCCAATCCTTGCAATTCTACCCTCTAGGGCCTAGACACGTGCCCCACACAAGCAATCTAACTCGCGCACGCGAGCGGAAACGAGAAACGAGGCCCGAATGGCCAAATGGCCATTCTGACGACTCCGGGGTGTCTGATTCGCGATACCGCGTGATACGGACACCAAACCTATCCGGATTCGACCCAAACTCTACCCACGAGTTCTAAATAATGATTAGAACCTATTCTAAGTACTAGCTTGCCGATTCTAGTATCGGTGCAAAAAGTCACCCGTGTGTTGGAACCCGAAAACTCCGAAAAAGCCTAATTTTTATGATTTCACGCGAAATGACCCCACGTATCCAAATATGGACACGTACCTAACCTCATCTCACCCCAACTAACCTAATTAGGTCTAATTAGGCTAGGGGTAACACCCAAACATGTCAATTTAGGGTTTTCCCCTAAATTGGTACTAAACCTAGCCCGAAAGTCCCGAATTGAGTCCAATGGGTTCCAAACCTCTTCTAATGGGTTGTCCTACGCCTCGGGTATCCTTTAATATGCAAATGGCACTAAATAAAAGTAATTACAAAGGTTAGAGTGAGGGTTTACCTCTTGGAAGTTGGAATCCCAAGGAAAAGCCCTAAATTCACCCCTTTGTAGGTCTAAGCACAAGATCTATGCTCCTACCACCACCAAGCTAGATCTACCTAGATCAAAATCACAAAAGAGAGATAAACAAAGGTTAGCACCAAGATTAGAGAGAGATCTAGAGAAATGGAAGAGATTGGAAGAGATTTGACTTACTTTTGAGCCTAAAATCCAAAGGGGAAAGAAAGGGATCTTTGTAGAATGAGAGAAAGGAAGAGAGAGAGAGTTTTTCTTGAAATAGGAAGAAAAGAGGGGATGAGCTGCTGGCCGGCCACTCTTGGAGGGTGTTTGGGCATTGTGCAAAGTCACAAATGCCCTCCAAGTCAAGGAATAGAAAGGTTTTGAGTTAGGGTCAAAATGGTAAATTGGAAACTCCTAATTTCAAGTTATAAATCTAATTTCCAACTCTAATCCCACTAAAATCAAATAGGATTAGTTAAAAAATAAATATTTGGGTTGGTCATGACAAATTGGTCGGGTCCAATTGGGTCCAAAACTGACCCGGGTCACTACACAAGTCGAAATGAGACAAAACCCAAACCCGATCAAATAAAACCCCAAAATACAATATTAAAATATAAAAATTCCCAAAAATATTAAAATATAAAAATGACCAAAATTATAATACATCAATTTAAACATTATTAAAATAATATAAAATTTTACCAATTAATCAAAATCCTAAAAAATTCAAAAGTCACAAAATGACCAAAATATTCTTAGACCAAAAAAGTGGTAATTAGCTAATCTAGTCACATGGGTTAGGCCTCCATGGTCATGGTTAGTCTCTAGGCTAAGCAGCTCTAAGGTTACACTAGCCAAAGAACAAAATCATAAAATACTAATTTAATGATATTAAAATAATCAAAATTACCAATAAATCAATAACATGATTTAAACCTATTATTAAATAATCAATTTTACAAAAGTTCAAAATTATCCTCATTTTTGAAAACAGTCAGTTACATTAAGAAATTAAGAAATGCAAACAAAAATTGGAATTTTTTTCTAGGATTTTATTCATTTATGTAAAAGGAAAATTTAGTACAAGAAAATTGAAGAAGAAGAAGAAGAAAACTACAACAGATTTTTCACACTCCCCTCTCTTTTCTCTCACTCTTGCTTATTTATAGGTAGAGTTACAAGAATATTCCTAACTGTGTAACTAACTTAAGTAACTGTCTAACTGTCTAGTCAGTTGAGCTCTGGCTGGTGCTTGGTTACTGAGCTAATATTGTTTGATTGTGTTGGCATTTGACAAAGAGCTTACAAACTCTATGATACGTTATAGTGAACTTGTTTGATACTTGATAGTGAACTTTTTGATGCTCGATAATGTCCGATACTTGAGGTTTTTGCCACTAGTAATGTTATTGTTGCACTTATGCTAAGGAGAGACCATATGAGAATTATAAAGAACCTAGTGTTCCTATTATTGTGTTATAGATCCATGTGCTAATAAAGGTATTTGGCAGCCACCAATATGTTGAGATAAGAGAGGAGCAAAGATTGAGTTTCTCATTTTTTTGGTGTAACATCGGGGGATTTGTTGGGTTGCTTGTATACTTTCTCTTATATTAGAAATTGCAATATTCTAGTAATTTTGTAAGCCTTGTAACATTATTTTAGTAGTGGTCACTCTTCCAGTGGTGTTTACTGGTTAGGATTTTTTTCACGTAATTTTGTCTCTCTGTCTTGTATTTCTTTCTTTCTTTTTTCTCTAGAAAAGTTGGCCATTGATTTGTGGTCATGGGTTCATCCCAGAACATAACTATGGGACACTTTTGTTATTCCAACAAGTAGTATCAAAGTTAAGGTTTCGTTTACCAATAAGTAGTGGTATCAAAGCTTCGGTTTAAAGATTCAAAACATTGGCAATTGTTGCTAAGTCTACGATAATGCTTAGACGACTGATCAAAATACATAAGTTTGATGGAAAAACACACTTTGGAATGTAATAGAGAATGATTAAAGATCTATTGATGCAACAAGCCATTCACAAAGTATTGTTTGGAGAAGCCAAGAAGCCAGAGTCAATAAATGATAAAGATTAGGAGGAGGATGAGATAAAGATGATGATTACTAGTTCCATTAGGCCGTGCTTGGTCGATAATGTTTTCTTCAAGATTGTAGAGAAGGAAATTGTGGTCGGGTCTTGGGAATGCTGGAGAAGTTGTGCATAACAAAGTCTGTCATGATAATGCTCTATTTGCAGTAGCAATTATATGATTCGAGAGGATAAGAAGATGAGAATGTACTATAAGATTTGAACATGTTCAATGGAATTTGAACCAACTTCACACCGTTTGTGCAAAAACAAAGGAAGAAGACAATGTCATGTTACTTCTTACTTTGCTTTATATCAATGTATGAGCATATTATGATGACGGTTTGTGTGGGAAAGATACATTGAAGTTGGAGGTGGTGATGACGTCACTTCTATCTAATCGGTTGTTGAAAAGCCCTTATAAGGGGGCGAGCTATTCATAATAGTGGCAGACGAAAAGAAAGATTTCTTGATAAGGATCAGGAGTAACACGATCTCAATCTACATTAAGAAAAAAAATGGTACGTGTTACCATTACAAAAAAAATCCGGCCATATTCGAAGAAACAACCTATATATAGCATGCAGAAAAGAAGAAGAATCAAAGTTGGTGGCGCAACTGTGTATTGATATTTTGAACAATCTATACTCACTCTCATAAGGTAATAAAAATACTCATGGTAAGATATTAAATTTAGTTAGCACGCTGTTTATGTACTCGGATGCACTTTACTTTACCTTTTTAGAGGAGAAAACTGGTAGTGTTCGTTTGGGTAATGATTCGATTTGTGATATTATCGGTGAAGGGACAATATATATCAAGATGTATAATGACGTAATGCGTAGGCTTGATAGAGTATCGTACATATCAAATATGTACAAGAATCTTATATTATTGGACATGTTAGACTCTACAGGGAGGAGGGCAGTCAGGGGAGGTGGGAGAGGGGTTCGGGGGAGACGGGAGGTGGGGAAGGGTGTTGGAGATGGGCCTACTATGTTGTTGGTGAGGTTTGGGATTGCATGTACTCTGAAGGAAGAAAAACTTAATATAAAAGTATTGAAAGTATTTAGTTGTTAAGTAATTTTTTAAATATATTTATTTGTAAAAATGGGGCAAAAATCAAAAGTAATGCTTATTCTTGGTGGAACCAAAACGAAAGTAGAGACTAGACCAAACCGAAATACCAATTAGCGATCTGGAGAAAGAAGGAGAGCTCCATTCATCTCATTCTTCTTGAATGGAGGAGAAAGGGGAAGAGGCGGATCCGGATCGGGTCCGGGAGGATCCGACAGATCCGGATCCGGAATTCGTCAGCTGCCTCCTCCAGCCGCGCACGTCCCACGACGACCCCAACTACGTCGGGATCCGGCGCCTCCTCCTCCTCCGCAAGACCCAATCCACTTCCCCGACGGCCCAAAACCGGAAGGTACGACACGGACATGGCATTGGTTGCAGTGTGCCCTAGTGGTGTGTTCTGGAGTGTCTGCGCCGTGTCTTACACGGTGCTGCACGGACACGTCGTCGAATTTTGGGTGTCGACTCTTTTTAGTTTTTTTTTTTTTATAGAAAATCTCCCTATATTGCCCAGACAGGGCACTGGTTCTGGTGTGCCCTCTTCGTGTAATTTGTAGTGTCTGTGTCGTGTCCGACACGAATAGAGACGGACAGGACGTCATTTCGGTATGCATAGCTCAGTCCTTTTACTATATCCACGGACACAATACAACACGGATGTCAGTTTTCGAAATGTATAGCTCAGTCTTTGACTATGCTACATGGACACGAATACGACACGGACATGGCATTGGATTTTTGTGTGTCGTTGGACACCAATACGACAGGACATGCAGTCGAGCTTAGACCCGACCCCCCCCCCCCCCCCCCCCCCCCCCCCCCCCCCCCCCCCACCCCCACCTCTTCTTCTATGACTACAGAATACAGAATTGTGGCTGAATTGAGGTGTTCTTTTGTTTTGAAGGAGTGGAGATGCAATGGGAAGGGGTACGTGGCGTACAGGAACTTTTTACGCAGGCCGAGGAATTGGGAGAGCATGCTGCCGTCCAGCCAGCCCAGTACTCCCGGCAGGAGGTTGGTGTTTCGTAGTAGTTTTTTTAGTGAATTTGCATGAATACTTACTGTCAATTAGAAGGAATGGAGAATATAAGCCTTATGAGATGATTAAAGGGTCTCCTTTTAAGTGTTGCATGCGCGGGCCCGTCGGACAAGAGATCTTTGTAATGTTATGAAAAGATCGAAGAGATAGGACTTTTGATAAACATACATTTTAGAAAACTATTACGTATACGAGGCGTACCTGTGGAGTACCACAGTACCCAATATGACACCATATGCCTTCCTAGATGGACTACCCATGTTTCATAGATTAGGACACTTCAAACTTATTGCCACGCCTGTGTGCCGTGTCCATGTTATGTCGTGTCATAATCTTATTCGTGTGCAACACAGATGTAAGGCTTTTGACGCTTAAAATTTTTTCATGTTAAATTTTGTGTTCGTATAAATGTTTATGAAACTGGAAGCGGCCTCTAGGTAGCTAGGAGGACAGATGGGTAATGTAAAGCATTTACCGATGTTTAAATAAAATGAGAAATGTATAAAACATTGGAAAAGTAAGAATCGACTCGGGAACCATGATGTAGCTAAAAAATATAGCTGAATATTAAGTAATTGTAAATCAAGCCATTAAAGAGTCGGATTAAGGAAATTAAAGAAACATGTAACAAACTAAATCATGGAAAAAGATACAATTAAACAGATGAAACAATAATTATTGTCCAACAATTAACTTCCCTGATAATCAGAAGCATGTTAACAAATGAACTGAGCATTATTCATTACCATGGAGTAAACAAGTCAAGATAAGCTAAGTTGGCACCTTGGGGGGATTGTATATTCTCATCCAGACGTAGGTGGGTCCTAGTCTGACTTAGACTGGTCCTAGATGGGTCCCTAGTCTTCTATGGATCAGGATGCCTAGGACAGAAAACACAGCTCTGGGCAACACTACACAGGTTTGTAAATGAAGGGCCTAGGCACCTTCGGTGAATGTTTTGACAACTCTGCATGTTTCCTTGAATATATTAGTATTCTAAGTGCAGATAAGAACCTGCAGAGTACTCGTATGAGTATTATGCATAATCTTAATTGAGGCCCTAGGAGAACTACAGAAATACTTATTTCAAGTTCTAAGGTCAGTAAGAGCTGAGGGTGAGGAGTGTGTTGTTATCCAAGAGAATGCTATGGAGTTAATTGGGGTACCATAACAAGAGCCCATGGTAGGCAAACTGTTTGAAACCCCCATAACCATGGTACAAGATAAACAATCAAGTAGGTATGGGCCTATGAGGTCACCCTAGAGGGTCTCTTTGTTTTTGAAAAACAAATTGAGAGGTGTTCATGAATAAGGACTGTTGGAATAATAATCAAGTAGCTAAAGATGAACTTTTACAATAACCCATTGTGTTCTATTGAGAGGTTTCTTAAGAAGTGCATGTATTTTGTTATGTTCAAATTAGGACAGAACTTTACCTTTAAGTAGGTCAAATTTCTTAGAGCAATCAAATCTGTCTAAATTTACTTTGTAATTGTTCTCAATTTGGAACATGGTCATTTTAATCAAGGTTCAAAGTATCGGTATCGGACCATTCCTACGAGTATCAGGATCGGCGGTATCGGTAGTATCGGAGGTTTCGGATTGGAGTATCGGATTTTTTGCTATCGGAAAACAAATAATTATTAATAAAGTATTGACATTTTAGAAAATATATTTTATACATTTAGGCATAATTTTAATATTTTTAGTGTTGTTTCTTAGTAGTTTTGAAATTAAGTGAAGTAGTAATCATCCTTACCGATTGATTTACATATGATAGATAAGTTTTCTTCTTTTACATGCTTTTATAACCTTTCTATGCTTTTACACTCTTGCTGATTGGTCTTTTTCGTTCAATTTTCTTTGCCAAATTGACCAGAAAAGAGACCCCCAATATCGATATCGGTCAGTATCGGGTATCGGTCGGTATCGGATCGGGACATGCCAAACTGTATCAGTATCGGCCGATACTGCGAACTATGATTTTAATTGAAATCTAGTCATGTCGATATGCATATAACTTGAATATTCTTTTTTTTTTTTTTTTTACTTTGTTTTACACTCCAATTAGCTTGTTTGTTACTTCCCTTCCCATATTTTTATTTTAAAGACCTTAACTTGTTGTTTCACAAAGATCTGATGACAAAGGCAATATTTTATGTAACAGCGGGAATTGGGCTTCATCTCCAGGTCCTCAATCAATATTTTTCGAGGCAGATAGCTGGAGTTCAAGTAGGGTATGTACAATGTTTACATGAATTCTTATTTTGTCTTATGGTAGATTGTTTCCTCTAGCAACATGTTGACATTTTTTTGATATAGTTATATATACACATTATCATCATCATCATGCAGATATTAGCTCAGATATTCTTGTAGCTAAGATATTAGCTCAGACTTTTAAAGGAACATGGTCATTTGTACATGTTTTTCAGGATTTATTGGTTAGAAAGATGATGTGGATAAGGGTGGAACTAGCTATTTTACTTGGGGGATATAATAAGTACTAATTTTTTTACCTATTTATTTATTTATTCATTCTACCTGATTATTGGAAAACAAAACATCAAAGGTTGTACCTACTTACTGAAAGTTAATCAAATCTGACATGGAAATAAAAAATCAAAAGGCTGTACCTACTTAATGAAAATTAAGTCAAAGGCGTACTTGTAAGTTGTAACAAACATTAATAGTAATCCGATGCACCATTAAGAAAATAATACAGTTTAGGGGACCTAACTCGGCATAGGCTTATTTTAACTTCTAAGGGACAAAACCCTATATTAAATTAGTAAAAAGATTGACTAACAAGGCCTATTCATAATAATTGGCTCAAAGTTCGTTCTATTTTTCGACCTATCATAGAGGAATCTCTATCCAAACCAAGGCAAGACAACTGATTGGACTTGTTATTGTTCAGCGGATATTAACTTAAATATTGCTATTGCTAGGATATGAGCTCAGAGAGAAACATCCCACCAAACTTCTTCTAGAATAAGCATAAACTTTTAATAGACTATGATTGAAGTGTGCACATAGTTGGCGAGTAGGAGATACATCTACAATTTAAAATAGCAGAACGAACTCCTTAATTGTATAATTGAATACAGAAGGGAGACTAAGAACTATCGACTAAGAATAAATCAAATGACCAAAAAAGTTGGATATAGATAAGGCAGTATAAATTTCTTTATAATTGTCAAGAGATGAGAACTTCTAGAGGAGGTTGAATAAAGTTAGAATCCTTCAGTAAGTGGTACTTTAAAGTATTGAACAAAATCAAGTCGGTGCACATTGTAGGCACATGCTATGGCTGATCTCAAGTTGGACTGGGTTTGGCCCACTAGTGGTAGTCTCAGGTTCGATCCTAAAGTTCTATTTGGTCTAGGTTTTGAACCCAGAGCCCACCCACATAAGCTTCAGATAGAATCCAATTCGGTTGAGGGCTTCTATGTAGAAACAAGGTCAAATTTCTTGGTTTCCTTACCCGCTCGGTCTGGGACCCTGGAATGAGTGACTAGATTATTAAGATTACTCCGTGCACAATTACTTTTTCTCAATAAATAATGAAAATTGTAATAAACAGAAAAAAGAATAGGAAAACTACCTATAAATACATGATCAAATACGTCATAACTCTATTTAACAATGACAATTATGAAATGACATCACTAACATAATTTGAGTATCGATACCAATGTCAAACAAAAATAAATAACAAGGAACTAACATTGGCATAAAGATCTTAAATTTGACAATAAAGAACCAAAAAATGAGAAAAGAAGAAGAGAAACGAAGAGGAGAACTGCAGTGTAGGGGATTCACCAATATGAAAAAACCACAAAGGAGGGCAACAACAGACTATACTAGTATTATTTTATTCAAAAAAGAAAGGAAAGAAATGGTGACGAGGAAGAGGGCTGTGAGGACTACTTTGAGTTTTGATAGGGTTTAGTTGCACGCATTTGTTTTTTTTTTACCCCAACCCAACTTCACATCCGACCTGCTAACTGATTAAACGGGGTCAATAAACAAAAATGGCCTGGCTAATCTTTATTGGACCAGTAATGGCCTTGATCAATTAATCAGTTTGAGTACATGAATTAATTTCTCCTCTGACCTAGGCCGTTATTGATTACATGGCCGAGTACTTACCCAAGTAATTTCATTTTGATAACAATGCGTAGAATTGTGTTTGCATGTTCATCATAAAATTCTGGTTGGGTCCGGCTATGTTGGGCCCATTCATGTACATGTTGAGGTCCATCTACACTATTTTGTACAAAATTACATATTTTGTTGTATATCTAAATTCTTAGATCTGGTATAGGTCTTGATAACGGTCTCGGGTCAAACTGAGATGCCTAAGCACTAAGTTTCTTAAACAATAATTGCGTGGAAATTTGGTAGATGTTTAGCCCTATGTAAGAGAAATATAATAGAATGCTTGACTTAATTTTCTTCATGCCCTAATTAGATAGTTTTTTTTGTTTCATAAATGGTTAATGAAATATTGCCAACATTAACTACCAATATTTGACAAGCCTTTCTTGAATGGTTATCAAATATGGTCCAATTTTAACTTACAAGATATGATAATATCTTTATATTAAATTTCTTTAAATGGTAAGAGGAAAGATGGCGGCCATGAGTACCTAAGTGGCAAGTTTTGGATAAGAGTATCTTAATCGTGAACTGCTTAGCTTAGCTGTGAATGGAGAAAAGTGGATGAGAAATGAAGCCTCATGTTAAGAAGTCAGTTTTAGGTTCGGTACTTGTGTCGTGAAGAGTTAGATTAGTAGTATATGTGTGTGTATGTATGCAGCAGGTAAAATATATAACTAAGTTACTGAATTCCATATTTCCATCAAAGCATGTATATAATCTAATCAAATTTTCTTGTCCCTAAATTTTTGTAATAATCTATAATTGTTGATTCCTTATTGTTGAAGAATCCTAGAAGTTGGCAAATTGTAACTAGCACAACAAAGTAGTATGAAGAACTAATATAAGACACAGAAACTGTTATCAAATATCAATTAAACTCATATAAGTATTTCCAAATATTTGTTGGCACTTGCTAAAGTTTGAAATACATAATACTATTTATTATATCATACTTCCACGAGCACCCAACCATTTGGCTACTTGAACGATCCTAACCTTTTGCTTCCCATCTTCCTCCATTATTTTTGATGGATAAATATTGAAAATGCCCTTTGTGAATGTCCAACTCTATAGCTACAAAACTCGCTTAACTCAAAAATACTCTTCTTGAGTGCTTGGATTCTCTTCGACTTTTCTAGACTCTTTACAGTAAGAATGTTGGTTATCGTGTTTGATGTTCACTTAATACAGAGTCCTTGCTGATCATCTTTCTCATCTAAGATGGGAAACCAAAGATGAACTTTGAGCATGCCTTACATATAGCTACACAACTTTCTTTAACTTTTGAAATATTTCTTGAGTGCTTCTATTCTCTTTGGCTTCAAAGTGAAAAATCTTTCCGGGAAGGATGTTGGTTATCATGATCAATATTCACTTCATACAGACTCCAAGCAAGATTTAGGTCCTGCTCCCCACAGTATCATACCCTCACTATCTATATTTTCTTGAGTTGGCTCTATGAGTCTTCCGACCTATTTTAAATGACACGTGGTGAAATTTCAAGCTTTTTAATTCTTTCTAACAACTTGGTTAAGGTAATTAAGGCCTTCTCTTTTCTCTTTTGACCTTTCACTATACAGAACATAATACTGACCTGTCCTTGTTTGATTCTTGCGAAGCTTTTGCTCAGTCTTCGTACTATCTCAGCCAATTTCCACCACCTTGACACTGCATTATGGAACTTCTACTCAACCTATTCTTCATTGTTTACGTAACATGTATCTCAACTATCTCATCATTGTTTATCTCAAAAGAAGAAAAAAGAAAAGTATCTCATGATCTCATCATTGTAGTCTTCTTGCTCAAAAGTGAAATTCATAGTTTATGCCATGCTCTTCAACCATCACAGCCCAAGTATTCTTAGAATTTGTTTCCTGAATTTTAATGTAAGAATTTTGATAGTTTTTATATTTTCTGCAGGACCTAAGAGGCTTAAACAACTCATTTGGACACCGCACGAGTTTTAGCTCAACTACAAGTGATGCTGATCGGCAAGTGCGGGGTGTTGAACCTGCATATTCTTTTGTTGGAATGCACTGCATCTTTGACAGCTGTAAAACTTCAGGTGACGTTTTATGAATAGAGTTTTTTTTTTTAACTTTTATATTTCAAGTTTCAAGTTTCCAACAATAGGAGCATATTACATGATATTAAAACTAGTAAACCTTTTTCTTCAGTGACAATTTTAAAATTTGGGCACATGAGTTCTGATCTACTTGCATATGGTGCGGCTGATGGTAGCTTGACAGTATGTCTACTTTCTGATCCTCCATCAGTATTTCAGCAACTGAGAGGACATTCAAAAGCCATCACAGGTGAGACTGAAACTCATCAACTTTCCATTAATGGGAAATTGTCATAGACATGGTGTTTGCTTTCTTCTTGCATATAATGGCATAGTGTGTATCTAATAGGTTATACATAGAAAGTTGTTGATGCCCACAAAATTTTTGTTGACAAGATTTTCACTAATTAATTTAGGACAAGTGATGTGGAATGTAACTAACAGGAGCTAAGAAGCACGGGCACTCCTATGTTACCCGGACTCTCCACTTTACGGGGAAGTACCCGTGTCGACCCTTTAGGACATGGGTATGGAATCCGTATCCGATCCTCCATGGTGACAATCAGATCCTTCATGGTGACAATCGAAAGACTGGTAGTGAAGTAGATAGTTTATTTTAATGTGGTAGTGATGTAGATAGTTTATTTTAATGTGGTAATGATGTAGATAGTTTATTTTAATATAGTAGGCTGGTAGTTAAGTAGTAGGGGAGCTGAAGGGACGGTCCCTTAGGGACTTATTCAACTAGTTGAGTAAAGTTTACTAGTAATTTATAATTACATGTTGTCTTTTTACGAAACCATAGTCATATCTCCGTACCCATACCCAAAATTTGGATCCTTTTTAGCCGAGTCCGTGTGTCCTTCAATTATGAGTTTGAAGGACCCGACTCTTGGATATGTACCCGTACCTGACACCCGTACCCGAGTCCAGGTAACATAGGGGCACTCCCAAAATCTAGGCCATGGTGTTAAACACGTGTTGGACGCAACCTGGATACTCCAAAATAGGTGGTGTGTCCTTATCGCAGTGTTGTATCTGGGTCCGTGCAACATAGAACAGGACTAAGAAATGGTTTAGTGTTCTATACCCAAATTATTAGCTTTTCTCCTCCTGCTTTACAATCAACTATGTAGTTAATGGATATACTTCAACATTCATTTTCGTAACATGTTTTTTCCACCAACATCATGAAAAACATAATAATATAGTACTCCTCTGATGGACTGGTAGTGCACCTTCCTCATGGATACCAAACGTTAATGAATAATGTTCTGAACAAAGTGATACCAAAGTTTTTTTGCATGATACACTTGTATTTTTGCAAGGGAAACTGTCAAAGCACACGGAAACCATCTTCTCGTATACCAACCTCACCTGCTAGTCCTTTCCGCTATAAAACCCACATAACTGCCATGTTACTCGGACTCAATTGTAGATAAGAAAACTGTCAACTGCAATGTGTAACATTCTACTAAGATTAACACTAGACAAATTAAATATGTTCACAGAGGGATCTTCTTCCATCAAATCATTACAAAAGCAGAATGAAAATAGCTGATTCTAACGATCACTTTGAGCTCTTGTTACTGAATTAAATGGCACCATCAAAATCATCTTTCAGTCACCTTAGCAACCACCACATAGACTGCCAGTAATATTTTCAGGATTTACCATATATCAACTAACAACACTAACGGCATGAGCAATATCTGCCTCCCTTGCAAACCGTCAAAGACATCGATGTACTGATTGCGCTCGCATAAGAGACAGTCCTTAATGTACTCATTTTCCTTACCAGTATGTCACGCCCAAGGTTTTTCGTCCTACCGAGACGGATCTGCATAACCCTCTACGGACCGGGGTTTTGCTAGAAGCTTCCAAAGTCTTCCAGAATATAGTGGAATGTGATGGAATCTTCTTGAAGATTCATGAAGTCTCCATAGCCGTCTAGATGTTCTAGAGACTTTTTTAGGAAATATCTAGGCTCTAGAATAATCAACTGAAATATTTTGTTTCCATAAACTTCATGTAAGCCCTTTGAGGAACTATAAATAAGTTGGAGGCTCATTTGTTCCTCACCATCCAAAAGTTGTAATATCATCCTAGTAAAGTGAAGTTTTCAAGCTTCCAATCTCTCTTGTTTGCTCCACAAGTTTTTCATTATCGTCTTAGCGATCTAGCTAAGTGTTTGGGGAAGGCTGACACTGGACTTCGAGTAGGAAGCTTGTGTGCAGCACTGGTCGAAGTGTAGCCTAAAACACTAAGTCCGTGACAAGTGATATTAGAGCGAAGGTCGGTTGGTGCCATGTCTACATCCGAGAATGTCCAAGAGGGACCTGCGATTCCTAAGGAGAGGCACGGCAAGACCAACAAGAGAGACAAGAGCAAGGAGCCTACGACGGAGTGTAGCCTTGCCGATCATGCGGAACGTCTCGAGGTCTTGGAGACAGAATCGAGGGACATGAAGATACGCATGGGCTCCGTGGAATAAAGCAATACGAAGCTAGAAGAGTACTACAATGGGATAGAGAGTGGGTCGCTTCGTCCTTTGCAATCTTTCGGATGCAATTCCGAGAGATCTGATCTGCACTTGAAGAGGAGCTCAATGCGCATCGTGCGGAGATTGAGGCTTTGCGCAAGAAGGTCCGAGGCTACGAGAGGCTAAAGATCGTGGTCGAGAGTTGCGGAGAACTCAAGACCAAACTTTTTATTTTGGAGAAGGTCGTTGCGAACGATGGACCTTCGAGTAGGAAGGCACCGAGACGGAAGATCCTCGAGCCAAAATCCTTCAACGGGGAGCGAGATGCTAAAGAAGTTGAGAACTTCTTGTGGAATGTGGAGCGATACTTCAAGGCGTTGTACATCAACGATGATGCCGAAAAGATGGATATTGCTTCACTCTACTTCACCGACGATGCTATGCTGTGGTGGCGTCGTAGTGCATGTAAGCCGAGAAGGATTTATGCTCGATAGAGACTTTGGAGGATCTCAAGAAGTAGACCAAGTCTCAGTTCTATCCGAAGAATGTTGAGTTTGCAGCGAGGCGGAGCTTGCAACAGCTCAAGCACACCGGGGCGATCAAAGAGTACACTGTGGACTTTACACGCTTGATGCTCGCGATATCTAGCATGAGCGAGGAGGATCGCTTATTCTTCTTCCTCGATGGACTTCAACCGTAGACGGCTCAACAATTGTAGCGACAGAAGGTGTAAGACTTGAACACCGTCGTGACAGCAGTCGCAAGGTTTGTCGACTACATGTGGGATGACAACGATGCCAAGGCTAAGCCAAAGTCTACCAAGGAGAATGGTAGGGGAGGGCAGGAGAACTCTCCTAAGGAGGTTTCGTCTGAGGGAAGGAAGAGAGAGAAGACCCACCCCGAACGAGTAGTTTCATGCTTCATATGTGGAGAAAATGACTTTGCTCGGGATTGTCCAATGAGGAGTATGCGTGTCAATGTCATCTGAACCGAGGAGGTGGAGGACGAGGAGTGCGAAGTGGAAGCACACATGGGAGCGTTGTGCTTATTCAACACTGTCAAGACCAAGTCTGTTGTGTCGAAGACTCCGAGCAGGGAGCTCATGTACGTTGACATGAGAATCAAAGGCACGAGCACATGGGCATTGGTTGACACAAGCGCTACTCATAACTTCATCTTGGATGCGGAGATTCGTCGCTTCGGTCTAGCCTTGGAGACAAATTCAAGTAAGATGAAGGCGGTCGATGCGGAGACGCGCATCGTGCAGTTGGTAGCCAAGGGGGTTCGTATAGCGGTAGAAAACTGGTCGGGTGTTGCCAATTTTACTGCTACGTCGTTGGACGATTTCAAGATGATACTTGGTATGGATTTTCTTATCACGATGAAGGCAGTTCCAATGCTTCATTTGGGAGTCGTCAGCTTCATGGAGGATGGCTCGTCGTACATGGTGAAAGTTGCACGAAGCGAGTCGTCAAAAGGGAAAGCTATCTTCCCCATTCAGCTCACGGAGGGTAGCAAAAGGGACACGGCCTACTTAGCGGTGCTCGAGATGAAGGACTTCAAGGAGGAAGATCTTCCGAGCAAGAACCGAGGTTTTGCAAAGGGGTGTCACGATGAGTCACTTCTGCGGAGGGAAGTGGATCGTGCTACCGAGTTGGGCACTAGTGCAGAGAAGCACGTCGTATACTGCGAGGAGGTATAAGCGACAAAGTGGAGTGGCTCGTTCAAGGAGTTGCTCAAAGCTCGTAGTGGACGTTCGGGTCAACAAAGTTGCAATAGGACTTGCATGTGCGGAGGTGTGGAGAACTATGTGCAGCCACGAGATAAGGTGGATCGATGACTTGACACGCATGAGCCTCTTTCTGTGCCAAGGAGCATAGAATAAGGTCAAAGTTGGTGTGACGAACCAGTTTGTTTCCGATCTTGAGGAGAAGATGAGAAAGTTTGGAAAGCGTGGCATGAGACGTACGATGAAGGGACGTCGCGCAACGACCAGGCCTACGAGAGTGGACGTCGTTCCGAGACTTAGTACACCCGTCGATGAGGGCGTCGACGAAATAGGTAGGGGAGAATGTCACGTCTAAGGTTTTTCGTCCCACCAAGACGGAGCTGCATAACCCTCTGCGGACCGGGGTTTTGCTAGAAGCTTCTAGAGTATTCCAGAATATAATGGAATGTGGTGGAGTCTTCTTGAAGATTCATGAAGTCTCCATAGCCTTCTAGATGTTCTAGAGACTTCCTTAGAAAATATCTAGGTCCTAGAATAATTCCTGAAATATTCTGTTTCAGAAGCTTCATGTAAGCCCTTTGAGGCACTATAAATAAGTGGGAGGTTCATTTGTTCCTCACCACCCAAAAGTTATAATATCTTTCTAGTATAGTGAAGTTTTCAAGCTTTCAATCTCTCTTTTACTCCACAAATTTTTCATTATCGCTTTAGCGATCTAGCTGAGCGTTTGGGGAAGGTTGGCACGGGACTTCAAATAGGAAAGCTTGTACGCCGCACGGGTCGAAATGTAGCCTAAAACACTAAGTCCGTGACAAGTAACAATTACAAGATAAAAGCTTAAAATGGGTTGCCCACAGAACATGAATCTCTTTGAATTTTCTACACCAAAAATGGGCAATTATCTTTTGAAGATACTCTCTGCCCGGGCCAAAAATTATCTATGCCATCTCAATCTTCATACCAATAAATTTTATAGAAGCATCTAAGTTACAAGTTACAAGCTTGATCTTCTGTTATTCACACAATACCTTCAGCTGTTGTGTTTAGAATTACAGACATAACTTGCCCCAAAGAAATGTATCTATCACATCTGGCTAGTCCAGTTCAAGATAGTAGGATGAAGCCAAAGCATGTAGTACTGAAAAGAGAAGTCTTTTATCACAAGAGAAAATTTTAATAGAATGAACTCCCTACTTCTGTGAGTACCGTTTAGTAAATCACGGGCTTCGAACTAAACATCAAGTTTCTCATAATAGTCCTTTTGTAAAAACCACTCGAAGCCAATATCTATTTTGTCCTTTAGTAACTTTCATGAGAGATTCTCTCTCTCAGTTTCTAGTTTATATTTGAACCTTCCTTTTCTCATTATTTTCTCCTTTCTGTCTTCAGTTATCTTGGTATATCTAATACAAAAGGAACACCTTTTGCACCTTAGTGATCCCACGTTTCTTCTTTCGAAAAGGATTGCTGAACTTCTTTCTCGATATTGGCTAACAGATTTACCTTCACTTTCTCATTTAAGGTTAGGTTTTTGCAATTAATGACAATAGAAGACATCCATTAGGGGTTCATGGCTTTAATATTTTCGTTTCTTAGGTGTAGATTTTGAGCCTTTCTTTCCATCACACATTCTCTTTGTTTTGCCTCAGCTTTATTTTGTCATTCTCTCTTTCTATCTTCAGATTTTTCTATTGTTTAATTAGTTTCTATTGCTCTCAACTATTTGATATTGCAACTATTAAGTTCCTTTGTTTATTTACAGAGTTGTTAATCTTGTCACTGCTAGCGCGATACAAAATATTTTTCTTTCAGCACTACTTTATACTTGCATGTTTTATTTTGCACACTATAGAAAGTATGGCTAATGCGAAATGAAGTACTATGCTAGATTCTTACTTCAGTATGGTTTTTAAATTTTTTTCAAATGCTGACTAAATTACAGATTTTGATTTTTCATCAAACAATCAGTATATTGCTTCATCGTCAATGGATAAAACTGTTCTTGTCTGGGAGATATCTAAGGGCAATTGCATCAGAGTAATATATGGAACTTCTTCCCAACTATGCATTCGGTTCCATCCGGTATGCGGAATTTGTGTTTATATTTGCTTTCTTTCTCTGTTTATGCTATTGAGAATTTATGGGCTATGGACTTCATGTTGCCTGTTTCCTTTTATTGTATCAAGCCTCACAATCAAAGTTTGACTACCACAGGAATCATCTTGATTAAATATTGCTCAGTATTTACTGACTCTATGAGCTTCAATGATCATGTGATGCAGACATTTTCTGGGACCTTATGTTATATCTGACAATACTACTGTACATCTAATTCACATAGTTAGAGAGGATTTTTGCATGTTCATAGTATCTTGTCTTTTTCATACCGTTGACTGCTTTGAGTCTTTGCAGCTAACATTTCGTTTTGGCTAACTACAAAGTACGACTTACTCTCTCCAGCCAGTACCTGAAAAGGAAACATAAAGGGTTGGATCTCCTTAAAAGAACGAAAGCTATCGAAGCACTAAGAAAAAAACCCTATCCCACTGAAAATGAAAAAAGAGAGAGGAGCAAATGTAAACGAACATCTGTGTCTTTGTTCATTAATTTCATCCTATGGCCACTTCGTTGCTATTCAGGTCGAACACATCCATTTACAATAACAGTGTTTAAAGGAAGCCTAAGTGAATTAGTCAGAGAAACTGTTCACAAGAAAGAGAAAGTCGAACTCTCTGAATAACTTTTTCTTATGCATTTTGCTTAAACTCATCTAATTTCTCTCTCCATAAGATTTGACATCGCCATGAAGATGCTTGCGGGTATAGCACATTCAATTGATCATTCCTGGTTCACATTATCTTGAGCATTGTATCATTTCTATTTCTATGGCTCTTGCTACTTTGAGAATACTTATCATTTTGTTTACCACTTACTATGAAGAAGTGGGATTTCATGTATACACTACTTTGCTAACTCCAAGTCTCCAACAATTGAGGGAATGAGAAACAAACCAGTATAAAAATCTTGTCTCAAAAGAAAAACATTAACTTAATTAAGAACCTCTTTTAAGTGGAACTTCAAGTTGGTATTGAATCTTTTAGCCATGGAGTTTATATTTTGCAGTATATCCTCCACAGAATTTCAAATTATAAAAATTGGAGATATCTGATCCATGAGTGACACAGAGAGGAGTCATTTTGCTCATTACCCGTGGCATACAACCCTAATCTTCTAAGATACAACATAAAGCTGCTTCGTTAAGAAAGTCAAACCCGCCTTCTTCTATAAAGGAATTGGTTTCTGATACTCATTTGTTGATTAGTTGTCCTGACTCCTGTTGTTAATGCATTAACAGTAATTTGGAAGTGGGGTTCCAATAGTATTACTAAAAACAGTTGTGGCATATTTTTACCAGAGGTCAACACACAAAGACTCATAAGGTAAGCATTGTTACTAGTTGTGGCTTCACTAACTATAATTGTGAGATACTTACATGACCTCGTGATGTAGGATAAGACCTATAGAAAATTGACGCGACGGGTTCCACTCATAAACTAGGTGAAGGTAATTGTGATTGATGATTATGAATATTATTTCACCAAATAAACCTAGAAAATCACGATAATAACATTTGAATTCAAGGTAAGCTTTGAGTGTTACCAAGATCACAATGAGATGATGTTATGTTTGATGGTGACGAAATCGTGGAGGAATCAGGTAATTGAAAGACAATAAGGAGGGATTTTGAGTACTGTAGCAATTTGAGACTGTAGCAAACCGGAAGACGAGGTTTTTGGGATTACTGGAAACTAGTGTATATGAATTGGGTAGTAGAGTTAGTAGAAAAGATAAATTACTAGGAGAAGATAAACAAATTGGGCTTAAGGTGAGGGTATATGAAAACTGATGTAAAGAATTTGGGAATCCTATTCTAGGGTTTATTAGCATACTCATAAAACGGATTCATCTTAATATTAGCAAACTCATTATTGAAGAATTTGAGAATCCTATTCTAAGGTCTATAACAATCCCTTTATTGAATTAAAACAAATGTTTACATCTCTTTGTATACCTTACAGTGCTTGGCCATTGAGATATCAAACCTACTTAATATTACCAAATAAAACCAATCCTAATTAGAACTACCAAACAACTAATCCTAGATAATAATCATGTACATAAATACTTAAGTGCTCCTAAACAAGTGCACCCAAATAAAATCCAATAGTCTCAAATCTCATAAGTGAAAATATATATTTAATGGCCATCCAACACCTTGAATCTCGATGTTGTTTACTTTTTGTCACTTCAAAGAAACTAATTGTTTAGTATGTGGCCTTGATAGAAGCAGTCTAAAGTGGTGGCTGTTAATTGCTACTTCTACCCTGTCAATATTGATTTTGTATCCCTTTTTTGTCCTTTTTCTTCATGATTATCATAGCTTATGGCACTCTATATACATCATATAGTAAATACTATCATTTTTTTCTTGGTTTTAGAAACCATTTTCAGATTATAATTCTGCATGAATTTCATGATGTTGAAGAATATACTACGTTTATGGTCTTTTTTTGGGGATGGGGGCTATTTTAGGATCAGTAGCCCATTTGTGTCCATTAGATTTAGTCAAAGATTTTCCTATATTTTCTGTACTTTTATGGATTGAATCAAAATTCTACTTTTGCATAAGTCTACGAGTCTATAATTGTATTCTTCAGTTACTGGAGTCTCCATATTAGTGTTCATAAGTTACTATGAGTACAAAGAACTTATTATGTGGATACTATGTTGGTTATTCTCCGAATATTATTTCTCTTCACCAAATTCGGCGTAGCCACATCCCCTCTTCCTCCGACTCCTATTGGCTTCTTATTAGGAACATGTTGTTGAGCTTGCTAAAGTAAACATTGTATTCGAATATAATAATTATATAACTCACAACCCTTACTATAACTTTGGTGTCGTGGCATGGACTTTAACATGGTACTAGAGCATCCATGTTAAAATATCCTTTGCCCACATCTTGAGCAGATTTTAAAAAATTATACTGCTGCGTGAATGTAGTTCTGTTGAAAATATATAACCCTTACCACAAAAGTTTTGGTGTAGTGGCATGTAGTCTTTAATAGAATAATAGTAGGATCTATGATCCTCAAAGAAGAGACTGAAATAGAATCCACTTTGGGTGTTTATCCTCCCGAGCTGTGATCATTATCATTCTTCTTCGACGAGTAGGCAAGAGGTTGAGGACGAAGAAGAAAAGTTCGTTTGAATATAGATTAAAGAAAATACATGTTAAGAAATAGTAGTTTGATAAAGTTGAAAAATAGAGACGTTCTTATTACAACTCCAGTCCTAATCTTCAACTCTAGTGCATGCTCCAACTCCGACCCATACTGCCTCAAACTCCGACCACCTCCAACTTCGACGCATACTTCCTCCCTGACCGGTATGCTGGGCCTTCTCCCTCTTTGCGAAGATAGACGCCTCACTCATGGCCACTCTTGCTCCCTCCCTCGCCGTTGTCACATACACATTCCCGTGATCACAATGGTCATCCAGTCACCATTTGCATACAACCACTTCTCCCTCAAATCTTTTTCGTTGTCAACGATTGCAATCTTGACTTTTTTTTCTTTTATATTGTAAGTTGCATATGTTTCCAACATGTTTAGCTCGAGGGAGAGTGTAAAAGAATATACTTTGTTTTGGTTTTGGGTCTATTAATGATTTAGTAGGTTATTTAGGCCTATCAGATTTAGTCAAAGATTTGGTTTATATTTATATAGCGAGTCAAGAGACTATCTTTCCATATTGAGTTCCCATATTGAGAGTATGAGTATGTCTTTTAATTCTTGATCTTGACTTATTAGAGTTTTTCTGTATTTATTGTTGAGTTATTATTAATAAAAAGAAACTCTCATTTGAATGGTATGTTGGTTATTCCCAAATATCATCCCTCTCCACCAAATTAGGGTTAGCCACCATAACTTTTCTTCCTCCATATCCCATGTCTACTGCCTTTTGAATCTCAACATAGTAGGTGATCTTGCTATCATGAAGCTCAATACATGATATCAGTTATTATTTTTGTCTGTAATTGCATGAGTACCTTTATCTTCTTTGACTGATCCTGCAAGTGACTGATATATTCATAGTTTGCTAATGGTGTTTTCAGGTAAATAACAACTTGCTTTTAGTTGGCAATGCGAACAGAGAAATCAGTGTAACATCTTTTTCTCTTTCAATACTCATGTTATATTATTTTTGTGTTTTGTGAGATTTTGTTCTGTGAAAACAAATCAACTTTGAAGCCATATAATTTATTCTAATTCTTGATGCCATCTTTCAAAACCTCATACTAGTTGGTTGTTTTCTGATTATGTGATGGTTCAGTTCTGCTCACTTTTCTCATGTTCTCCATTGATTTGTCATTCAGGTGATAAATTTTAGCACTGGGCGAGTTGTTAATAAAGTTAAGTTTGAAAGTGAGATAACAGCTATGGACAATGATCATACTGGTCAGCTTATTTTTGCTGGTGATGCACAGGTATACCTTTTCTTAATTCGACTATAAATTTTAGTTCGACAAAGTTATCATATTATATCCAGAATGTTGCAATTTGAGTGAATCACAGGGATGCATATACACTGTTAGCATGAACTCCCATACTGGGTCAATATCCAGATCCCATCGCAATAGGAGTAGCAGGAACAAGTCTCAAATCACAACTGTACAATATCGTACTTTTTCTCTGGTTGCACGGGGTCCAGTTCTTCTTGTATGTGCTCAAGATGGAAACATGTGTTTCTTCAGGTTGTTAATTTAGTTTTATTATGATTTATCAACATTATTTTGATACATTTGTTGTGTTCATTAAGATACACATGTTGGGTTTTGCAGTGTTGCTTTGGAGATGCAAGGATACTTGACTCTTTTGTGTTCACTGAAACTAGCTGCCAGAGTGCATAGTATACATGCCTCTTTTTGTCCTTTACTCTCCCTAGAAAAGGGGGAATTCATAGGTATGTGCGTTTTAGGTAACTGAGCTTCACTATTTTCAGACACTGAAAAGTAAAATTTTCTGAAGTACATCTAGCCATATTGTTGATGTACTAAATCTTGATATTTTGATCCTTCATTTGTACAACATATACATAATGCTTGTTATAAGAGCTCTGGTTGTCTATTCCACTTAGTTCTGTATCATAAATTGGCATGCTAGGCTTGAACATCATCATTATCATTATTAATCCAAGTCTTCTCCTGTCAGAATGGGATCGTTTCTGGAGCATGAAAAAGCTCCATAAATGAATTGACAATTTTTTTATGACTGGTCCAGACGTGACAAATTCATAGCCAAATAGCTAAGATCGTGAGGGCCATGCCATCAAACCAAGTCGTCCAAGTAAGTAGCATACATTTTGCCGTGCAATTTAAGATCATGCAACCAAGCAGCACCTCCAAATTCCCATGGACTATAAAGTCTAGACGAAGAGGTTATATGATACAGTTTTCTATAAGGAATATCATTCATCTTTATGACCTTAGGCGAAGGAATAAAAAAGGAATGACATTCCCAACTATATGGGTCAACTCGCAAATGAACATTCTGAAAATTCAGAAGCTTAATTATGAAAAGATAGTTATTAATAAACTAGTCTACCACAGATAACCCAAGGTTCAAAATCTCGGTTTCGTATCAGTTTTGGAGCCTTCCTATGAGTATAGTATTGGCAATTTCAGGGGGTTCAGGAGGGTTTCCATGGTTGGTTTCGGTGTTTTTGGGAGTTTGAGGTATTGGTTCGGCCAATACTAAAACCTTGAAATAACCCTAACAGATATTCAAAGTTCACAATTGAAATCCAAGTAAGGTCCGAATTTACCAGAAAGTTATCTTAAATTTCTTTAGAACATATTTGAAATAACCCTAACAGATATTCAAAGAACATATTTGAAAGCTTACCTACAGAATCTGAAAGTACTTCAAACACATTAGTGCTAATACTGAAAGTCAGCTTTCTGAATTGGGGTCACGTCCAGAATTGGACCTCTGTAGCGGAAGATATGACCAATTTCATACAAGTCGAAGTGCAGAATCTGCAAATCTGAGTCTGAATGTGTGGATGTGATAACAGATTTTGTAGATGACCAATAGGAAATTAGGATTTTGGGTAATGGGTTATTTGCGTTTTGGTTGATTTTATGCAGAGAAGAAAGATAGAATTCTGGAGATTTAGGATTTGAATAGTACTAAAGGAGGACCACAACGATAAATAACTCTCTACTCTTCATTCCATTAGAAGTTAGAACAAGAGTTTACATCTCTATATACAGCCTTACAATGTTTGGCCATTAAGGAATCATCATACTTTAGGTTACCAAAAAAAACCACTCCTACTTAAGACTAGCAAGTATAGCTAATCCTAGAAAATAACTATGTTGTACTGGGCGCTAGGCGAGACGAGACGACACTAGGCCCGCCTCGGCTAGGCGCGCCTAGGCGCCCGCCCAGAAATTGTGGACTTTTTTTCCTGCAGTTGCAGGTTTGCACAACATGCAGCAGTAGCACCAGGCAGCAGTAGCAGTGGTTGTCCATAATCCCATCCTGGATCTTTTGAGGGTTTCAAATGACTGGAACCACTAGAAGACATATTCAAATGCTGAAAAAAGAGGAAAAACAATTAGTGCTAGAAAAGAACAGCAAAAAAGAACACAAAAAAAAGAAAACAAAAAAAGCAAAAAAAAAACAAAACAACAACAGCAGTAACATGAATTACAAAAGTCTATTTTTTGAAACAAAGAAAGAAAGAAAAAACAGCAGCAGTAGTAACACGAAAAAAAAACAGCAGTACTTTTACACAATAAAACAAGAAGAGGACGAAGGAGAAGAACACAAAAAAGCAAAAAAAAAAAAAAAACTAGCAGCAGTCGAAACTCCAAAGAAGAGAAGAAGAGGACGAAGGAGAAGAAGAAGAGGAAGGAGGAGAAGAAGAATACCTGAAACAGCAGCAGCATCAGTAACTTCTTGTCTTTTTCCTTTCGTTTTTTTTTTCTTTGCTTTTTCTTCTTCTCTGCTTGGTGAGTCTTCGACTTGGAAGAAGACAGCAGCAGCAGCAACAATTTTTACACAAGCTGGCACATTAGCAGCAGCAATAACTTGAAATAACCCTAAAGTCCAAAAAAAAAATATTGGTAAAAAGTCCATGGCAGCCCATGCTGACTTTCCACCGCCTAGGCGGGCGCATTGCTTCCCCCGGTCGAACCTAGGCGCCCGCCTAGACGCGCCTAGGCGCCCATCGCCTGCCACTGCAAAAAATTCTACAGGTGGAGGCGGCCTGTTCAAAACCTGCATGCCTAGGCCTCCTAGGCGCACCTAGACGTCGCCTGTGACAACATAGAAAAATAACCATGTCCAAAAATAGTTAAAGCATGATAACCCAACTGCACCCAAATAAACAATCAGTATCCAAATTGGCCCAAGCTCTCAAATCGGACCCAAGTTTGAACTTATCCTCCATCAGGATGTCAAAGAACAATACTTGAAAATATGTAAAAGAACTTGTACAATGATATGGTTAGTGTCTCACATAAAGTCATGAGTGCTTGCTGTAGTGCTTGTAGCAAGAACAATAAAAAATTGGAGGCTTCGGCAAATATACCTGGACATAATGAATAAAAATGGTCAAACTAATAAGATTGGGATTTCTCGAGATATTCTTTTAATTATGTTGTGTGTATTGTGTCACGTCCCGATTCTGTAGGACCGTAAAGTCCCTACTGTGCATGATGTCGTGCAAGCCTAAGTCGTGCTTGCACAAGGCCATGACTTGTACAATGAACAAAATAGACTGAATCAACAACAACGCAGCGAAACTTTAATGCAGAAAAACCAAATTGAACACAGTGATATAAGGAACAAATCTCTTTATTGATAGTTTTCAATGATTACAAGACTCTCAATAGCTCTCTTATACATGCCATACTTGACTTACATCTCTCTTGAACTAAACAGAATCATAGTAATATCGTTCCATACATTACATCCTTTTTTATAGAAAATTATCTCTTTGCATTTCTTCTAATTTTCGGCTCCCGAAAATGAGGATCTGCTAACATTTTCGGAAAAGTCATTCGAACATCTAGCACCTGCAGACAAACTGATGGGGAATCCGTACATTGATGCACTGGTGAAAGACAAGCTACATTCTCTGAAAGGATCACTAAGTATTCATGTGACAAAATATTGTTTTACCAGCGATCTTGTTATCTTTTACCTACGTTCATTTCATACAGTACAGAATAAAATCATATTACTTCTTTTGAAAACATAACCATAAAGCCATATTTCATTTCTTTCATTCAAGCATGAGACAATTGTTCATGCACAATAACTATTCATTACTCATATGCGTAGCGCGTTTCATGAGCCATGTTCATTTCTTTAGGACATTAGCATCAACATATCATTTGGTACTCTTTCTTCTTTTGAATAGATAGCAGCATATGAGTAACACAGTTTTATATCTATAATCGGGACATCAACATCTCATGTGAAGCAGATTATTCTTAGGAGCAGTTCATGATAGAAAATATAATATTTAGAAGACATCACTTATTCAGTAATTCTTACCCACGGTCGGCGTTCCATCCTTGCACAAGACAAGGATTAGAATAAACTGAATATGCACAATAAGTTTTATGTTCATCTCTGCATTGTTAGGCTTGCAATAATATTTACATATGCAATGCATGCGACCCAATTAGCAGTTGTGACTCAAGGTTCAGCTCTGTACTAATACATGCATATTCCAGCAGCTGTGGCTCGCGGTTCAGCTCTGTACTAATACATGCATATTCCAGCAGCTGTGGCTCGCGGTTCAGCTCTTTATTAATATATGCCCATACTAGCAGCTGTGGCGCATGATTTAGTTTTTTACTGATATACACACATACTAGTAGCTGTGACTCATGGTTAAGCTCTTCACTAATCGACACCTATCTACATGATGGTCCATGGACATTCCCATGATTAGCAGTTGGGATGTACAAGTCCATCTCACTAATAGACTAACACCTCCTGATCCCGAGAACTTCTAGTCTCAGGGTGTTTTGTTCCCTCCTAGGCCGAGCGATTTCGGTGTCCCGGAGATCGGTCGAGAGATTACATCCTTGTGCACGTATTGTCCAGACCAATGCATGAATACAACTTGCATCAGACAAATACTCTATGATGCAACAATTTATCGATAAGCAACATTTTCATCATTTCTCTTCTTTTCATATCACAGAGCCAATAGCTCCTCTATTCTTTTCTCTATACGGTCATGCTGTATTATCTCTTGTAACAGCACAAGTGCCTCCATATAGTTCTATATTTGCAACATACGATAAGTGAACATATAATCAATTTTCATTTACGCAAGCTTGGCAACGATTCTTCTATCTCATGTAACTAAGCAAGTAGTTCTACTCTTGATAGCATACGATTTAGGGACATGTAAACATTCTCTTTATCTTCTTATTAAGCATGACAATGATTCTTTCAATTGAAACAACATGCTAACTTTAGCATGCAATCTTCTTATTTTGACTTAGCATAGAAATGGTTCTTTCATTACGCAAACATGTATTCAATCTTATGGATTCTTTGCTAGGCGTGAAAGATTCAGAAAGTGAAGTGTTTGTCTACTCACTCAAATCAATCGTTTTCGTAAAGGCTTTCATCGAGCCAGCAAATCGATCTCTCTTTTTATATAGTGCCTTCGAGGAGCGGGACACTACATAATTATCCATCGAGAAAAGTTTCGTCCTCAAAACTTAAAGGAAAAAATTTAAGATATCCAGCAGCGATAGTCCTCATCCTTCGCCATCATCGATCGATAAAACTCAAGATCAATAACACTATTTCTATATCAATTATTAAAACATATGCCGACATCATAAAAATATTTACGGACTTATTGTATGAAATTTTCATCTCATCAACGATATCAAGTAGGCAAATGAATTTCGGTCAAGGAGACATTTTCGAATTGAAACGAATGGCCAGAAAAACGAATTACTCTGATACCATTATGGCATGTCCCGATCTCGGAGGACCGTAAAATCACCACTGGACGTGATGTCGTGCAAGTCTAAGTTGTGCTTGCACAAGGCCTGAACTTGTACAACAACAAAATAGACTGAATCTAACAACAACGCAACAGAACTTTAATGCAGAAAATCAAATTGAACACAGTGATATAAGGAACAAATATGTTTATTGATAGCTTTCAATAATGACAAGACTCTCAATAGCTCACTGGAGATTGCAGATGCGGTCTTTCTACTCTTCAATGGAGGTATGACCGAGGTGGAAGAAGTTATTAGGAGGATTTATTCCTGTAGAAGAAGATACTATGTTTTTGGCCTATTTTAGACGTTGCAGGTTATTTGGGTCTATTAGATTTAGTCTAGGTTCAACATATATTTATATATTGAGCAAGAGTATGCCTTTCCATGTTGAGTTTCCATATTGAATATACGATTCTATATTTGTATTCTCGACTTGTTAGAGTCTTCCCGTATTTGTATTCTCGAGTTTAACTAAAGAAGAAACTCTCCTATGGGGAGTACATTTTTTTCCCCATATATTACTTCTTGGGCAAATTAGGGTTAGCCACCATCCTCCCTTCTCTACCTCCATTTCCCATACCTACTGCCTACTGAATCTCAACACTCCCCTCTCCCTTTCATTATCCACATCCTGTTCAATTGGATATGGTTTCTCAAATCATCTCCATTAGACTTGGGATCATTTGCTGACTAGTGTTACCTGTCATCAGAGTACACAATTGATCATATTTACTTTATAAATTTCATCTCATCTACTGTATTCTCATGAAGCATGCTTTTTTTTTTCATCACATATTTCTGCTTGTCTGTTGTTTAAGCAAACAATATTATTCAACTGACTCGACTCTGTTTTGGATGAACATAAAGTTTCCGGCAGCGAGGATGCAAATGTTTACTTCTATGATCTGACTAAGCCGAAACATGCATGTGTAAACAAGCTACAGGTTTGTTCTTTATAGATTTGACTCGTCTCCTTCCACATTATTAAACTCCTCACATCACACCCTAGTAACCCTTCTGTTGATTCAGGGTCATGGTTCTCCAGTTATAGGAGTTGCCTGGAATCATGGCGAGAACTTTCTGGCCTCATCAGATTCTGATGGAACAGTGATTGTCTGGAAGCGAGCAAAGACGAGGTAGATACTTGTGTAGGCTGTTCCAGAATGCTTATGTATCTCGATGCCAAAATGTATTTTTTTCGTCCAAGATTACAACTGTATCATTACTAGTTTGAAAAGGGGAGGGGCTCTTTTCATCCTTAGCTAGCACCACTGTGGATGGCTCATACTGTTGTATCAATTTTTTTCTTCTTTCATCTCTCTCTCTCTCGAGTCTTGTATATAGCATGCTATGTCAATTTTAAGTAGGGAAAATGTTAGAAAGATATCAGTAAACAGAGAATAATCAGAAATTATTCTTCTTCCTTTTTTATTTTTTTATACATGTTAGGTTGCTGAAAATATTTGTTCACTCTTGAGGAATCAAAAGAGAGATGGAAGCCCCAATATAAATTGCAAATGCTTTGGAATGGATGATGGGGGTATTGTGATGATGCGTAAACATTGAAGTTCATCAAACCTTGACTGTGCCTGCACTGAGTATCGGGTGGTCGCTATGCAAAAAACTGCGGCAGACATGCCAAGAGAACTTGACCTAGTTGCTTAATTCGATACAAACAACTGGAGTTGCAAGGGCATGTCTCCAGTTGTTTGTGTCGAATTAAGCAACTGGGTCAACAACTTATCTTGGCATGTCCGTCGCAGTTTTTTGCATAGCGACTACCTGATTCTCAGTGCAGGCACAGTCCAGGTTTGAACATCGAATTCGTGGAGCTTAGTAGCAGGAGAAACCTTTGTGCAACACAGATGTAGTGATACTATTGAGCTACAAAGTAAGCTCAGCGGAAAAAGACCACAGACCAAGAAATCTATTTTTGTTCACCCACTAATCACCTTCCAATAGAAGATTGACACGTGTCATTTTTTAAAAGTCAAAACCACTTTAAATGTTTACAAAATCACTTCCAAAGTGGTTTATATTGAGTGGATTTAACACGTCTCAATCTTATATTGGAGGGTGAACAAATATTCTAGTTTTGATGGATAAACAAAAATGGACTCACAGACCAAGGAACCAACGCTAGGATATTCTCATCACTACAGCCAATCGTACAACTTGGGATAGCTATACGGTCATTCCAAAGAAAATCGCAGTACATCAAAATAAAATATTAAAAAAAGTTGAGAATAGTATTGTCGTACTATTTCATTTTTGTTCGTCGTTACCTGAAGAAATCTTGAGTCACTTGTCACCGGGAGAAACTTTGATGCAGCCGGCTGTATACAGCCGGTGCATGACAAGTGGATCCCACTATAAAGTTTTTACATACACGAATTATGAAAAGAGAGGAGGGCCCACTTGTCATGCACCGGCTGTATCAAAACTTTGATACAGCCGGCTGCATCAAAGTTTTTTCCGTTTGTCACCGAATCTATATCCAATCTATCATATCCAAAGTTCAACTAAAGTAACTCTCTCAGTGATGACATCCTTGACACTCAACTATTTCTATATTTCAATCAGAAAACAGCTGCCTTGGTAAATATACGTCCTAATTTAGGACGTACAAAAAAATTTATAGATCTGCAGCTTTGAAGGTAGGTTGCTCGGGTGGTGGTGACAAAGGACAAGAGTTACTTTAGCTGCCTTGGCAAGTCTTAGCAAGTCTTGGCGCCGCCTCCGGTGGTGGTGACAAAGAGGTTGCTCGGGTTTGGATCTCAACCTCCCTCCGCCGGAGATATAGATCTGCAGCTTTGAAGGGAGCAAATTCTTTTACTTTTTTTTTTCGATATAGGAAAAAAAAATAGAGAGCAAATCAAGAGTAGGGATGGCAATGTCCTTCGAATCCGACGGGGATCCGATTTTTTTATCCGATGGGGACAGATTTGGGGATCTAAAACCGGGGACGAGGACGGAGATTAAAAAAAATTTCGATCGACCCGGGAATATATGTACAACCCAATGAACCCATTGAAAATAATACGCTCTCTTATCTTGATCTATCTAGTAATATATATATTTATTTTATAAAAACCATGTTATTAACATGTCTTGTAATTTTTTGGTAATAAAAATAATTTTTTTAAGCTTATAATGTGCATAAAAGAATTGCTGACCGAATGAGAGATGGAGACGAGAAAATATGTGGTGGTGCTTTCTTTACATGGAGAGAGCTTGCTCTCAACATGTCTTGTAAATTTTAGTCCCACATCGGAAATGCACCATGAGTTATCTCAACATATATACTTGGGTGTGTTGTTGAGAGATGCACATGGGGTGGTGACCCTAAGGAGGGAACCATGTGGGTGATTTTACTAGGAGGTAAGAATAAGGCTCCAAGGATTAAGCATTAATGCTTTTGTCATTCTCTTGGATTAATTCCATTTGGAGCTAAGTCTCATAGGGGCTTAGCGACTCGGACTCTGGCTCATGGGCTCATGAGGCGTAATGTGGCATTTTGTTGGCGCACTTAGCACGTCAGCAGTCATGCGGTCTTTATGCGGCTCATATGCGGCCATGCGGCTCATGCGGCTCATGCGGTCCATGCGGCCCATGCGGCCCATGCGGCCATGAGGCTCATGCGGCCAGGCTGCTGCTGCTGCTGCTGCCGCATGGAGGGCTCCGCTGACTGTGCAGATTACAAGTCAGTTATGGAAAGGCTGAATCAATGCGATTAATTTAGATCCTATCTTTGTGGGATTTGAATTAATTTCGTTCCTATCTTTGTGGGATTTGAATTAATCTCGTTGCTTTCTTTTTGGGATTTGATTCAATCTTTCCATAACTGAAGAGGCGGCTAGGATTTCCACCCTCTCTCTATAAATACTCTCTTCTGGCCTCCTTTATGGTTACTACGAAAAATAGAAGTCAGAAAAGGAGAAAGAGAGAGAGAGAGCTGCTGCCGCCATTGCAAGTCCATCCGAGGAGTCAGAACATAGGTGACTTCGAGCGTTCCACAAGTTCTTCAAACTTGTTGGTTCCTGGAAGCAGATCGTGTGGGGCGAATCTTGCTTTGAGCAACGGTATTTTGACACCCCAGCATTGTTCTTCTTCTCATCTCTCTCTAGATTTTTGTAACTCGTTCTGTCCCAATTGCAACACGTTTGCAAGGAAGAACGAGAGATCTTCTCTTCTCTATTTTTCTCCTCCATATTGTAATCGGGTTATTTGGTATTTGTATCATCGTAGATCTTTGTTGCATCTGTTTTACCATCTTTGATCAAGCCCCGGGACTAACAATCTCAAAGCAAGATCCGTGTAGATGGAAAACATTAATGCTTCGCTCCTCCAATCGGACTTCTGCAAGTTGGAAAAGTTCGATGGAGAGCACTATCAAGTCTGGAAGAGAAAAGTTTACCTAACTCTTCAACTAAAAGACGTTGATCATGTTCTGTTGGAGGAAGAACCCTCTGTTCCAGACACTGGATCTACTGCCGCAATCAACACGGCTACCAAATTCCAGGCCAAGTGGAGAAGGGAAAATAGCATCTGCAGGCTTCTCATCCTGAATGCTATGGAGGATTTCCTGGCAGAATTCTACTCGAAGAAAGAACTTGCCAGAGACATATGGGAGTCTGTGGAAAATCTGTATGAAGAAGACAGGAACATGAGCAAGATGTTTGTGGTTGAAAAATATCACAAATTGCTCTTTGAGGACGAGAAGTCCATGTTGCCACAGGTGAAGGAATTTCTGAAGCTACGTCAGAAACTGGAAGACGAAGAGATGCCCCTTCCCAACAAGTTTGTCGTTGGAGGGATCGTCTCAAAACTTCCTGCTGGATGGAGTACCTTCTATGCAAGGATGCACAGAAAGAAGCTAGACATTAGCTTGGAAGATCTACTTCAAGAGATCCATGTTGAGGACGAGATGCGTTCCCAACAGAAGGTGGACACTCTGTCCAAACAGTTGGCTAAAGCCAATCTAGTGCAGACGAGGGATCCCAAGGGGAAGCAGGCGGCTTCTCATCCCAAGAAGAAGGACTTCACTAATCTAAAAGTGAAGGGTCCTTCATTCAAGCAACAAAAGATTAAGTCCCACGTGACTTGTTACAATTGTGGCAAGAAAGGCCACTATAAGAGTGAATGCAGATCTAAGCCTAAACAATCAGAGAAAGGTGAGCCTAATAAGGTTTCATTGGTTTCTAACTTTGTTGCTATGATCACACAGGTCACAACTGTGGGGGTTAACTCTTACTGGTGGATAGACACTGGTGCGACTTGCCATGTCTGTTCTGGCAAGAAATGGTTTGTCACGTACCAGCCGATATCTGAGAAGGTTGTCATGGCGAACCAGGCCCAAGCTGAAGTTCTGGGGATCGGGACCGTGGAACTGGAACTCACTTCTGGGAATACTCTGACGCTTCAAGGTGTAAAGCATGTTCCGGCGATTGCCAAGAACCTGATCTCTGTGAGCCTGCTCTGCAATGCAGGCTTGAGGATGGACATCAATGCTGGTCAGATGGTGATGTCCAAGAAAGGAACATACTTCGGGAAGGCTTATCAAACCGAAGGAATGTTTAAAATTCAGCTTGTCAACCAGTTTGATGACATTAATGCAGTTGCATTTTCTGATTATTCTCTTGAGTTGTGGCATAATAGACTAGGACATGTTCATTGTAAAAGAATTAACAAAATGTATAGTCTAGGACTTATCTCCAAATGTGGGGGTAAGGTGGAGAAGTGTGAAGTGTGTGCTCAGACGAAGATCACAAGGAAACCCTTTCATCGGGTCAATCGAAGCACAGATCTTCTGGAGTTGGTGCACTCCGATATCTGTGACTTCAAACATTTCTCCACGAAGGCCGGGATAAAGTATTTCATAACCTTCATCGACGACTTCTCAAAATACGCGTTCGTCTACTTGCTCAAGTCTAAAGATGAAGCTTTCGAGAAGTTCAAAGAGTTCAGGGCCGAAGCTGAACGGCAAACTGGACAACAACTCAAGAGGTTAAGAAGTGATCGAGGTGGGGAGTACAGGTCTCATGAATTCGCATCGTTCTGCAAAGAACATGGAATCATATGCGAGACTACTGCTCCATATTCTTCTCAATCCAACGGAGTAGCGGAGAGGAAGAACAGAACGTTGACAGAAATGATGAACTCAATGCTGCTAACCGCGGGTCTTCCTAAATGCTACTGGAGAGAAGCTGCATTGACGGCCACTTTTATTCTAAATAGAGTGCCATATGCAACTTCGGACGTAACTCCTCATGAACTCTGGTTCAAAGTCAGACCAAACTTGAATGTCATTCGAGTGTGGGGGTGTCTGGCGTATGTGAAGCTCCCAGATCTAAAGATTCAGAAGCTAGGGACAAGGACTACAAAGGCGATCTTCTTGGGGTATGCCGAGAAGAGTGATGCTAGGAGATTTCTTGATATTGAGTCAAATCATATCATCGAATCTCGCGATGCTGAATACTTTGAAGACAAGTTTGCTAAAGACAAAAATATTGTTCTTTCGGACATTCCGGAAAATGATGTAGGTGCAAATGAGACTGAAATCTCATATGGGGCAGTAGTCCAAGAAGAAGCTGTTGTTGATGAAACAACACTTATACCAGAACTCGCAGAGCCGTCAGCTAAGCGAGCGAGGAGACCGAAAGACTTCGGAAATGACTTTGTCACCTATCATGTGGAAGCAGATCCGCTTACCTATGATGAGGCGATGAAGACCAGAGATGCTATCTTCTGGAAGGAGGCAGTGAATGACGAGTTTGACTCTATCACCTCCAATAACACATGGGTGTTGGTAGATCTACCTGAAGGAGAAAAGTCCATCAGATGTAAATGGATTTTCAAGAAGAAGATGAAGGCAGATGGAACTATTGACAAGTTCAAGGCCAGGCTGGTAGGCAAGGGATTTTCTCAGAAACAGGGGATAGACTACTTTGACACGTACGCTCCAGTAGCTCGGATGACCACCATCAGAATGTTAATCGCTCTAGCAGCTATATATAAGTTGGTGATACATCAGATGGATGTAAAGACTGCATTCCTAAATGGGGAGCTGACCGAAGAGATTTACATACAACAGCCAGATGGATTTGTCGTCAAAGGTCTTGAAGACAAAGTCTGCAAGTTGGTAAAATCATTGTATGGTTTGAAGCAAGCTCCCAAAATGTGGCATGAGAAGTTTGACAAAGTTATTAGGTCAAACGACTAAAGAGTCAGCGAGACGGACAAATGTGTTTACACAAAGTTCGCTGATGGAAGAGGAGTCATCGTTTGTCTGTACGTGGACGACATACTAATCCTAGGCACGGATATAGGTTGTGTCACAGAGACAAAGAAGTTCCTCTCAACCAAGTTCAGTATGAAGGACTTGGGGGATGCAGATGTCATCTTGGGCATAAAGATCATCCGGACAGACACTGGAGTAGCGCTGTCTCAATCTCACTACATTGAGAAGATGCTCACACGCTATGGGTATAAGGATCTTCCAGGGATCGACACGCCATACAGGTGTGATCAGAAGCTGAAGCCAAACTCGAGGGAAAGCGTCAGGCAGCTGGAGTATTCTAGCGTTATCGGAAGTTTGATGTACGCTACCACTGCCACAAGGCCTGACATAGCTTTCGCCGTGGGGATGCTGAGTCGGTTCACAAGCAACCCAGGGGTTGAGCAATGGAAAGCTGTAAAGCAGGTGATGAGATATCTCAAGAAGACTCAGACATATGCACTGCACTACAACGGGTATCCGACAGTAGTGGAAGGTTTCAGTGATGCTAGCTGGTGTTCAGAGGTGGAAAGCGAGAGATCCACAGGTGGATATGTCTTTTTCTTAGGTGGAGCTGCTATATCGTGGAAGTCGAAGAAGCAGACTATACTCTCTCGTTCCTCCATGGAATCTGAATTCTATGCACTTGAAACTGCAGCAGATGAAGCAGAATGGCTTCGGGAGCTCATGTATGATCTTCCAGTGGTTGGGGCTCAGATACCGACGATACCGATATACTGTGACACCAGGCGACTGCGGCGGTGGCATCAAATGACCTCTTCAACGGGAAGAAGAGGACTGTGCGGTTGAAGCACAGGGCAGTACACGATCTTATCAAAAGAGGTATAATTGCAGTGGTTGATGTTCGGAGTCAGGAGAACCTGGCAGATCCGTTCACAAAGGGCCTCAAGCGCCAGGTGGTCGATGACACAGCTTGTAAAATGGGCTTGAAGGCATTCTGATAGTGTGTCTTTGTAATCCTACCATAAAGTTTTATGCTATTAGTTCAAAGAGAAATCTACTAGGCATCTAACTTTTGGTTCAAAAGAGGATCACTGACTGGGAAACTATCAGGTAACAGTGGGTACTTATTCTCTGGAACATGGAAGGGATACGGACCCATAACCACTGTTGTCTACTATGTATTTTTTTGCGAAAAAAATAGATCCTGTGGAAGGTTGGCTTAAACGCCTTAATGAGTTCTCAGGCAGAGTGAATGCCTGGTGTGCTTTACAGGAAGCATGGTAGAGCAGTACTACAAGGAGTAAAACTCCATGCTACAGTGGGATGACTCCACCATGAGGTTCCCAGGTAGGGGTAATGCCTCGGCTTTGCAAGCCAAGTCATAGCGGCGTAGCACCGCAAATAGGCAGGTAGCCTAATGCTGTATGACGAAATTAAAGAGTTGTAGACAGCACTACAAAGGGGAGGATGGCCCCATGTTACAGTGGTACGACACCACAATGAGGTACCCAGGTAGGGGTAAAGCCTCGGCATTACAAGCCATGTCGTTGCGGCATAACACCGCAAGGAAGCCTTAGGCTTCATGCTGAGTAGATTGGCCCTACAAAGAGGCTGAGACCTCATGCTACAGTAGTTTGACACTACGATGAGGTTCCCAGGTAGGGGTAATGCCTCGGCTTCAGGCCATGTCATAGCGGCGTAGCACCGCAAGGAAGCGCAAGGCTTCATGCCATATCTCTTTAATAAAGAACTCACCTATAGTGTATGGAAAGAGATATCAGGCCGTCTCTTGAGGGTAAACTTGTAAACGCCCAAAATTATACACTGAAACCAGGCTGGCACAGGGCCTTTAATGTGCAGCCAGAAGCACACGTAACTACACTTTGTGAGTAGGAAGAATTACAATTGTGGTACAGAATTCAAGGCGTAGTCCATTCTTGTATCACATTGTTATTTAACTCATGCGGAAAGATTCAAGTCATCAGCGACATCTATCCTAATGCAAAATGGACAGTTACTGTGGGGAACGCTCAACCCTGGACACATATATATGTTGTGATATGTGGGGGATTGTTGGTGCTTTCTTTACATGGAAAGAGCTTGCTCTCAACATGCCTTGTAAATTTAAGTCCCACATCGGAAATGCACCATGAGTTATCTCAACATATATACTTGGGTATGTTGTTGAGAGATGCACATGGGGTGGTGACCCTAAGGAGGGAACCATGTGGGTGATTTTACTAGGAGGTAAGAATAAGGCTCCAAGGATTAAGCATTAATGCTTTTGTCATTCTCTTGGATTAATTCCATTTGTCGCTAAGCCCCATAGGGGCTTAGCGACTCGGACTCGAACTCGGGCTCATGGGCTCATGAGGCGTAATGTGGCATTTTGTTGGCGCACTTTGCACTTAGCACGTCAGCAGTCATGCGGTCTTTATGCGGCTCATATGCGGCCATGCGGTATTATGCGGCATGCGGCTCATATGCGGTCTCATGCGGCTCATGCGGTCCATGCGGCTCATGCGGTTCATGCGGTTCATACGGCTCATGCGGCTCATGCGGTCCATGCGGTCCATGCGGCTCATGTGGTCCATGCGGCCTATGCGGCCATGAGGCTCATGCGGCCAGGCTGCTGCTGCTGCTGCCGTATGGAGGGCTCCGCTGACTGTGCAGATTACAAGAAAGTTATGGAATGGCTGAATCAATGCGATTAATTCAGATCCTATCTGTCACTTCCCATTCCCAGAATACGTATTTTTAGAATGCATGTACTGTTTAAATATAAATATTTTATATTTATCATGTATTGCTCTTTATTTAAATTTCTTTAATTTCATGTTAATTAATTTCCTGCAATTTCATTTCTGCACTTTACTTTCTGCTTTTATACTCTGCTTTAGCTTTGCTATGGGTTCGGCTCAGATTGGTTTAATTATGTTGGTTCATCATGAACCGAAATAAACCCCCCATCTACCACCACTCCTTCATTTAAAAGCCCCAAACCCTTTCTCTCTCTTCATTACTTCTTCTTCTCATTACTCTTCTTCTTCCTCATAACTCTCCCACCAACCTAAGAGAGCAAGGCAAGTGCCAACTTGCTTCTTGATGGATCCCGATTTTTATTGTTCCATCATCTTCCCTATTTGATTCTAAGTCTCTTTAGTACTTAGCATTTTCAATTTTTATGGCTTATTTGTTGTAGATCCAAGTTTGATACATTTTCAGTTTTTCTTGGTTTTGATCTCTAAAACTTGGTTATTTCCGAAAACTAATAGTTCCATGTTGTAGAGAATTCAATTTCATTCAGTTTTGGCTTTTGTTTCGCTTGATTTCGACTTCGGATGAGGAAGTTATGGCCATAGCAAGTTTTTAGGACTTTCATGGCTGAACTTGCTGTTTGGGGACGATGAACCCCATGCGCCGGGAACCCCATGCGCCCGGGAGGCCATGCGTCGGGAGGCCATGCGCCATAAAGTCCCGACAACGCTGAGATTTATTTCCCAATCTCATTCCTCAGGCGCATGATATTATTTATTTTCCAATCCCATTCCTCAGGCGCATGAGATTATTTATTTCCCAATCTCATTCCTCAGGCGCATGAGATTATTTATTTTCCAATCATTTCCCTCAGGCGCATGATATTATTTATTTCCCAACCTTTCCCACAGCGCATGATATTATTTATTTTCCAATCATTCCCTAGGCGCATGAGATTATTTATTTCCCAATCATTTCCTACAGCGCATGAGATTATTTATTTCTCAATCATTATTTATTCCTCAATTTTTATTTCTCGAATGTGGCATTAATTAACGTTGATTGTTATCTTGATTTATTATTGATCATGCGTTCCTAGATGGAACTAAGAGACTGGCTAGTCGTCTTGTTGAAATGAATGAATGAGACACGTTCATGTTAAGTATGAACTACTATAATCGATTGGCCGATCCCGAATATTGACATACAGGCACACATGCAGGCTTCAATTTATTTATTTTACTATAAAAGAAGCATGTGTACTTTATGGTCAAGGCATGATTGTTCCGTAGTTAGTTTGGATTGTTGCATTACGCTATGTAAGACCTACAACCTAACCGCACGGGCATCGTTGTAGAGTTGTGCATATCGTACCCCGTACGAAAGTACTCATTCCGAATGACCATGATCCACGGCATGGGATTTTACTCAACGTAGAGACTATTAAGTTAAATAAAAATAATGATTGCATGGAGAGAATGGATTTCCGAGTTCTTACATGGCAGCCCTCTTGGGACTAGTAGTGCCCGACAGGCCGGCTGGTCCCCACAGATACTGCAAACCTGCCACACGAGCATGGAGCGGTATCTGGTAATACTATTTATTGTATATTGTATATTGATGACGGGCGTCCCGCTGGGACTCGTCTAATTCATGATTGGCGCAATTGATTGATTGGATCGACTAGCCTTGCTTGTCCATAGTAAGAACTGAGAAATCTTTATTGCATAATTCCAGGATAACTTGGAACTCACAGTAGTAAGCCGTAGGAGTTGGATGGCCGTTTAAGTTGATTTGTTTGTACACTGTACCTACTCTGTTACCTAACTGAGATGATCAGAGCATCAGGACATGACGGGTCAACCTCTGTCCTTGTTTGGTTGGGAGGTTGGTTCGAAGTGTCGTGATGTTATGTGAATCCCAGTAGCAAGCAGAGATCTATTATTATTTTCTCTTATTTACTGGTTTAATGTCTCATATCGTGCTTCCTTACGGTACTTGCTATTAGAGGTCTAACCTCTCTGGTTTTGCATGGCCAGATTTAGAGCCGGTTCCTGAGGACTCAGCTTACTTCTACCTCCAAGATGGTCAATACTAGAGGAATGATCGCAGGAGGACTCGAGTGGGTTCCTTACTTCCCCGCTCATTTTGTTAATTACTTTACATTTTGTCGCTTGGCACCGACATGTTAGTCGGATTGTCTTGTACTTACTTTTACATAATTGTAATTAAGTCAGACTGCAGCTGATAACAATTGTGTATACTTGCTATATCATCTGGCTGTATTTTGTAAAGCCAGATCTCAAGAACATTTTGACTGGGCGTTTGGGACGCCTTACTGCTTTATCTTACATGTTCTCTATTTCTGTTTCTTGTTTGAATGATTGAGACAATAGATGTGAAGTGACCATAGCGAGACTTTCATGTAGTATGCACCCCCTTGTCTTTTAGACAGCATTGATCGTATTATACGGTATTCATCTACCCGTAATACGTAGCTGGCTGAGTCATTCTCCCGCTCTCCAGTATTCTGGTTCTGGGGCGTGACAAGGTTTTAGTGGTGGCCCACGCAGGTCTGATTTCAGACTTGTGGGGTGTTTTTGATTTATAGGATGTCTCAATCACACGTGTTCCTTCTTGATCTCATGATTCGTTATCCTCAACCCTTGCTTGACATTCCGGTATCCTTTGACTTCATTGATCCTTCATGTCCGGTTGTTTGATTGTTCTCTTGTCCCTTTTCTTAGGGGCACTTCGTCCGCATCGGTCAGAGCTGGACAACAGCAGGAGCAACATGGACAACCTGACCCTGTTGGTCAGCAACAAGGGCCAGTCTCGCCTCAGGAGGCTGCCCAGGAAGAAGTGATAGTGGAAGCAGCAGCTGGATCGCAGTATCCGGATGTTCCACCACCACCAACAGTTCCACCTACCCAAGTGGACACACCAGCCCTTCTGGAGATCATGAGAGGAATGATGGCTACTCAGCAACATCAGATGTTGGTCCAGCAGCGCATGCACACTCAGCTACAAGAGCAGAATGTATTGCTTAACCAAGGATTGCAGACGGCATTGGAAAGAGGAGTGAGGACTGATTCAGGAGCATCAGCCAGGTTTTGCAAGTACAATCCTCGTCGTTTCGAGGGCACGGAGGATGCCATCTCAGCAGATGCATGGCTTAAGGATATGGAGGCTATTCTGACAGCAGCTAAGGTGCCGGCAGAAGAACGTGTGGATCTAGTGAAGTTGTTACTTCAGGATCTCGCACGTGATTGGTGGGAATCAGAGGAAGTGGGCATCAGGCGTCCTGTGGCTTGGGACGATTTCATAGCAAGATTCAAGACTAAGTACTATGGGGTTGTGGCGCAGTTTGAGCTACAACAGAAGTTTATCAACCTCAGGCAGGCCGGCAAGACTGTAGATGCTTATGCAGCGGAGTTCTGCAGATTGAGTATGTTCGCCCCAGAGATGGTAGCAACAGAGAGCCAGAGAGCTATGAGGTTCCAGCAAGGGTTTCACCTTGAGCTCTTGCAATTGATAGAGGGGCACAATTACCAGACTTTTGATGAAGTATTAACGGCGACTCGAAGGCATGAGATAACCGTTCAGAGGATTGCGGCCAGGACTGGGGGTCAGAAGAGATCCCACAGTCAGATTGAAGGAGGAGGGGGAGCAGCGCCCCGAACAACAGCACCATCCCTTGGCATTCGCATTTACGATGTGGCAATGCGAGGGCCAGCACCACCACCCAGGCAGCAACAGCAGCAGAAGAAGAAGAACCAGCAACCCCCGACGGGCTGCACTTATTGTGGGAAGATGGAACACACTAGAGATGTGTGTCGGACATTGAATGGACTGTGTCTGATATGTGGAAATCCAGATCATCGGGTTACCACATGTCCCATGAATTCGAGGGCAGGAGGACCAGGGCAGCAGTTTCTTGCTCTGCCAGCACCAGGGGCAGGCCAGTATCGACGACCAGCAGTGGCAGTAAGGCCGTTGGCACAGCGTCCATTAGTACCGCAGGCTCAGATGTTTCGGCAGCAGGGACCGCCGATGCAGCAACACCATCATAGACCACCCCAACATCACTAGGGCAGGGGCCAGCGGCAGCACCAGGCTAGGCCACAACATGGGAACCAGCAAGGAGGTCGAGGGCAGGCATTCACTCTGTCCTTGGAAGAGGCATTGGCATCAGGAGATGTTGTGGCAGGTAACATTCTCGTCGCCTCATATCCCGCAGTAGCATTGTTTGATTCGGGAGCATCGTACTCATTTATATCTGCACAATTTACGACACGACTAGGAATGGAGTTCGAGGCATTGCCAGGGAGGTGGAATATACTCACTGGTAATGGGCTCGTAGGAGTTAGTCGAGTTATTCTAGCATGTAGCGTTGTAGTTTACGGGCATTCCTTACCCGTCCGGTTGATAGAATTTCCTGTTGGAAATTTCGACGTTATCTTAGGCATGGACTGGCTGAAAGACAGTCATGCGACAATAGATTGTCGTAGAGGGAGTGTATCTTTTGATATTCCAGGCATGAAGAGATTCACCTTAGTCAGATCAGAGGCAACTCAGCAAGAGCAGGGAGTAATAACGGCAATGGAAGAAGTTCAAGTCCCGAAGGTAGTCGAAGAGTTTCTAGACGTATTTCCTGAAGAACTTCCAGGTCTGCCACCAGTTAGAGATATTGAGTTCAGCATAGAATTGGCACCTGGAACTAAACCGATATCAGATCGAGTTTATAGAATGACAGACTCAGAGGAGGCCAAGGTATATCAGCACATAGAGGAACTGAAGGAGAAGAAGTTCATCCAAGCTAGCATGTCACCATGGGCAGCACCAGTGGTACTTGTGGGAAAGAAGGATGGGTCGTCCAGATTGTGCATTGATTACAGGAAGCTTAATGCAGCAACAGTGAAGAACAAGTACCCACTACCAAGGATCGATGACTTATTTGATCAGTTGAGCAAAGCTAGAGTTTTCTCCAAGATAGATCTTCGTTCAGGGTATCATCAAGTGAGGGTTCGGAAGGAAGACATTCCCAAGACAGCATTCAGGTCGAAGTATGGGCATTATGAATTCTTAGTAATGCCGTTTGGTTTGACCAATGCTCCAGCAATCTTTATGGATTTGATGAACCGCATCTTTATGCCATACTTAGATCAGTTTGTCGTTGTATTTTTTGACGACATTCTTGTATACTCTGCTAGTGAAGAGGAGCATGAAGACCACCTCAGGAAAGTGTTACAGGTTCTGAGAGAGAACCAGTTGTATGCCAAGCTCAGCAAGTGTGAGTTCTGGACGAATCACATTTCATTTTTGGGTCATATCATATCAGGAGCTGGAGTAGCAGTAGATCCCAAGAAGGTAGAAGCAGTAGAGAGTTGGCCAGTACCCAAGACCGTAGCAGATGTACGGAGTTTCTTGGGATTGGCAGGATATTACAGAAGGTTTGTATCAGACTTTGCACGGCTTTCAGCACCCATGACCCGCTTGACACGGAAGGATGTACCATTCGTTTGGTCGACAGAATGCCAGGCATCATTTGAGAATCTGAAGCAGAAGTTGATATCAGCGCCTATTCTTACATTGCCAGTTGGACCCGGAGGTTTTACCGTTTATTGTGATGCGTCAGGTAAAGGACTTGGATGTGTCCTCATGCAGCATGGGAAGGTGATAGCATACGCATCTAGGCAACTTCGAGACCACGAGAAGAATTACCCAACTCATGACTTAGAGTTGGCAGCAGTAGTATTTGCTTTGAAGCTATGGAGGCATTACTTATATGGTGATCGAGTGGACATGTACACGGACCACAAAAGTCTGAAGTACATCTTTACTCAGAAGGAGCTGAACATGAGGCAGAGAAGATGGTTAGAGCTGATCAAGGATTACGACGTTGAGCTTCAGTATCATCCAGGCAAGGCTAATGTGGTAGCAGATGCTCTCAGCAGGAGAGGCGGCGCATTTATGTTAACAACACAGAGGCATATTTTAGAAGACCTTCAGGAGATGGGCATCGAAGTTATACTTCCTAGTGATGTAGGAGTTCTAACAAGTCTGCAAGTTCAATCCGACTTAGTAGACAGGATCAAGGCAGCTCAGGCACAGGACCCAAGGATTCAGAAGCTTAGGACATAATGTCAGTCAGGACTCAGGAAGGAGATGAGAATTCATGAAGATGGTACACTTAGGTTTGGCTCACGTCTTTGTGTGCCTAGTGGAGATATCAGACAGGAGGTTATGGCCGAGGCTCACAGTTCCCAGTATTCTGTACACCCTGGAGGGACCAAGATGTACCAAGATATCAAGCAGCACTTCTGGTGGAACGGGATGAAGAGGGAGATAGCTAGATTTGTTTTCCGTTGCTTAGTATGTCAGCAAGTGAAGGCAGAACAGCAGAGGCCAGCTGGGTTATTGTAACCGCTTCCTATCCCAGAATGGAAGTGGGAGCATATTACAATGGACTTTGTGACCGGTTTACCGAGATCACCAGGTGGTAAAGACGCTATTTGGGTAATAGTAGACCGACTTACGAAGGTAGCACATTTTCTTCCTTTCAGAGTAGGACAATCTACAGAAAAGTTAGCGAAATTATATATGCAACAGATAGTCAGGCAGCATGGAGTCCCTGTCAGTATTGTGTCGGATCGAGATACCCGCTTTACATCACATTTCTGGAAGAGCTTACATCATAGTCTGGGTACCAAGTTAAGATTTAACACGGCTTACCATCCGCAGACGGATGGACAATCAGAAAGAACGATTCAGACTTTGGAAGATATGTTGCGAGCTTGCACCCTAGATTTTGGGAGATCTTGGGAGAGCCACCTGCACTTAGTTGAGTTTTCTTATAACAACAGTTATCAAGCCAGTATCCAGATGGCGCCATTTGAAGCACTATATGGTAAGAAGTGTAGGTCGCCACTAGCATGGGATGATATCGGGGAGAGGAAGATGTTAGGCCCGGAGATGATTGTTCAGACGGTTGAAGTGGTTAAGGGAATTAGAGAGCGACTTCGAGTTGCGCAGGACCGACATCGTCATTGGGCGGACCAGCATCGTAGGCCGTTAGAGTTTTTTGTTGGGGACCACGTGTTCTTGCGGATCTCACCTACCCGTGGGGTCATTAGATTTGGCGTTCGCGGGAAGTTGAGTCCGCGGTACGTGGGCCCATTTGTTATTCTTGAGAGGATAGGCGATGTTGCTTATCGTTTATCCCTTCCACCTTCGTTACGAGAGGTGCATGACGTATTTCATGTATCTCAGTTGCGAAGGTATGTATCAGACCCAAGCCATGTCCTTGATTATTCTGAGCTGGTTGTTGGTACCAACCTGTCTTACGAGGAACAGCCTGTGTCTATTTTGGACCGAAGAGAGAAGGTACTCAAGAACCGAACAATTAGCCTTGTCCGGGTTGCTTGGGGTCATCACTCTTTAGGGGAGTCAACGTGGAAACGTGAGGATGATATCCGATCACGGTATCCGCACCTGTTTGACTCACAAGGTATATCTCTTTCTGTATACCTTGATTGTCTTAACTCCTCATGCTTGCCACCTTACGAGTAGAATTGCTTGGTATCGTAGAATGTTCAACATAGATATGTTACATACTATGGACATTGTAGAATGATTGCTTACTTAAATTGCTTATACCTAGGGTAGTTCAGCTCTGATGTTTCTATCATGCTTGGATTTGAAATTCCGAGGACGAAATTTTTCTAAGGAGGGTAGAGATGTCACTTCCCATTCCCAGAATACGTATTTTTAGAATGCATGTACTGTTTAAATATAAATATTTTATATTTATCATGTATTGCTCTTTATTTAAATTTCTTTAATTTCATGTTAATTAATTTCCTGCAATTTCATTTCTGCACTTTACTTTCTGCTTTTATACTCTGCTTTAGCTTTGCTATGGGTTCGGCTCAGATTGGTTTAATTATGTTGGTTCATCATGAACCGAAATAAACCCCCCGCCTACCACCACTCCTTCATTTAAAAGCCCCAAACCCTTTCTCTCTCTTCATTACTTCTTCTTCTCATTACTCTTCTTCTTCCTCATAACTCTCCCACCAACCTAAGAGAGCAAGGCAAGTGCCAACTTGCTTCTTGATGGATCCCTATTTTTATTGTTCCATCATCTTTCCTATTTGATTCTAAGTCTCTTTAGTACTTAGCATTTTCAATTTTCATGGCTTATTTGTTGTAGATCTAAGTTTGATACATTTTCGGTTTTTTTTTGTTTTGATCTCTAAAACTTGGTTATTTCCGAAAACTAATAGTTCCATGTTGTAGAGAATTCAATTTCATTCAGTTTTGGCTTTTGTTTCGCTTGATTTCGACTTCGGATGAGGAAGTTATGGCCATAGCAAGTTTTTAGGACTTTCATGGCTGAACTTGCTGTTTGGGGACGATGAACCCCATGCGCCGGGAACCCCATGCGCCCGGGATGCCATGCGCCGGGAGGCCATGCGCCATGAAGTCCCGGCAACGCTGAGATTTATTTCCCAATCTCATTCCTCAGGCGCATGATATTATTTATTTCCCAATCCCATTCCTCAGGCGCATGAGATTATTTATTTCCCAATCTCATTCCTCAGGCGCATGAGATTATTTATTTCCCAATCTTATTCCTCAGCGCATGGATTATTTATTTCCCAATCTCATTCCTCGGGCACATGAGATTATTTATTTCCCAATCCCATTCCTCAGGCGCATGAGATTATTTATTTTCCAATCTCATTCCTCAGGCGCATGATATTATTTATTTCCCAATCTCATTCCTCAGGCGCATGAGATTATTTATTTCCCAATCTCATTCCTCAGGCGCATGAGATTATTTATTTCCCAATCTTATTCCTCAGCGCATGGATTATTTATTTCCCAATCTCATTCCTCAGGCGCATGATATTATTTATTTCCCAATCTCATTCCTCAGGCGCATGAGATTATTTATTTCCCAATCATTTCCCTCAGGCGCATGATATTATTTATTTCTCGACCTTTCCCACAGCGCATGATATTATTTATTTTCCAATCATTTCCCAGGCGCATGAGATTATTTATTTTCCAATCATTTCCTACAGCGCATGAGATTATTTATTTTCCAATCATTATTTATTGGGATATTTTAGCAAATGCCCCCATTTGAAATGTTAAAACTAACATATATCCCTACTATTTTTTTTAATTAGCAAATACCCCCACTTCCCATGTAAACAGCAAAAAAAAGAAAGAAAAAAGTGGGGGTACATCTTAAATTTTTGTTGTTCCGTACCTTCAAATGGGGGTATTTGCTAGATAAAAACAATAATGGGGGTACGTGCTAGTTTTAACATTTCAAATGGGGGTATTTGCTAAAATATCCCTTATTTATTCCCCAATTTTTATTTTCCGAAAGTGGCATTAATTAACATTGATTGTTATCTTGATTTATTATTGATCATGCGTTCCTAGATGGAACTAAGAGACTGGCTAGTCGTCTTGTTGAAATGAATGAATGAGACACGTTCATGTTAAGTATGAACTACTATAATCGATTGGTCGATCCCGAATATTGACATACAGGCACACATGCAGGCTTCAATTTATTTATTTATTTATTTTACTATAAAAGAAGCATGTGTACTTTATGGTTAAGGCATGATTGTTCCGTGGTTAGTTTGGATTGTTGCATTACGCTATGTAAGACCTACAACCTAACCGCACGGGCATCGTTGTAGAGTTGTGCATATCGTACCCCGTACGAAAGTACTTATTCCGAATGACCATGATCCACGGCATGGGATTTCACTCAACGTAGAGACTATTAAGTTAAATAAAAATAATGATTGCATGGAGAGAATGGATTCCCGAGTTCTTAAATAAGAACAATATTTTTTTTCCTCCTAGTTTAGGATGTATTTCTATCAAATGTAATTTATGTCTTTACTTCGAACATTTTGGGTCCCAATTCACTAATTTTATAAACTTTATGCCTTTTTACGTAATACTAAGAAATTTTATTGCTCCTCATACAATTTTATGTATTTCAATTTGATATCCTAAATTTTGATATACATCAACTTGATATCCTAAAAAAAACTGACAAAACTATTTCCGTTTCCCTCTCTCTGGCAGCGGCAACAACGACGATGGCGGCGGCGGCGTACGGTAGCGGTAGCGCAACAACGGAAAGAAGGGATTGAGGGTTAGGTGAGAAAGGGGTAGTTTTATCAGTTTATTTTAGGGTATCAAGTTAATATATATCAATGTTTAGGATATCAAGTTAAATTTTTTGAATAGTTGATGGAATGAAGCTGTATATAACACCAAAAGCTCTAGACTCTACAATAAAAAATTTATGTTCCAAAAATGTCATTATCCAACTGTAATATATTTAAATATACTTAAATTAAGAATAAAATATATAAATTACACATCTTTCCACTAATATATTACTAACCACGAATTATTATACAATTTTCACTAAAATAAATATTAATCATCTCAAAAACAAATTTATTTTAAAATATTTCATTCTATTTTAAAATAAATTTACTGTACATTTAAGAGGAAAAAAATCACAGACAAAACAAAAAAAGGGTGCGGTACACGTGTACCGCCCAAAACTTGAAATAACAAGAACGAGTGTCGGTAACCATCTCAGTTTTGAGTTCTTACGACGAGCGGATGCCAGTCCATCAATCTGGCACATGCTCAACCAGTCACAAGTCTCGCCCATCACGTGTCCCATTGCCACTGGCACAGAACAACACAAATAAAATTCCAACACAACTAACCACCATTCTCTCTCCTCTCTCCCCCCGGCCTCTCACAGCTTCATGGAGCCTCTTCCCAAAATGCCCCTCCTCAAACTCTTCTCTCTCCTCTGCTTCTTCCTCCTCTCCTCCTCCTCCTCCTCCTCCTCCTCCCATCCGGACCTCTTCGAGTCGTGGCTGGCCCGCCACGACAAGCGCTACTCCTCGGAGGCCGAGAAGCTCTCCCGGAGGCGCGCTTTCGAGGACAACCTCGCTTTCGTGACCGCCCACAACTCCGGGGGGGCCGGCTCCGGCAGCTATACTCTCGGGCTCAACGCCTTCGCCGATCTGACCGTCGCGGAGTTCCGCTCGCTCCGCCTCGGCCTCAGCCCGGCGCTGATCGGATCGCGGCGGGGCGAGAACCGGACCTTGTTTCGGGGATCCGATGCCGTGTCCGTGCCCGATAAGTTGGATTGGAGGGAGAAGGGGGCCGTCACCCATGTCAAGGATCAGGCCAGCTGTGGTATGTATATGATTTGACTTCCATTCTTTTCTTACCCCCTCTTTATGTATGTATGTATTGTATTAAAATAATGTAGAAGAATTTTAACACTTAACCCTCAGCATCGACGAGCTCAAAAATGCAAATTTGCATTTAAAAAATAAATGTAGAATGAGTTAGATTTGTACGGAAATAGTAAACAGGTAAATCTTGAGACCCATGGATATAGACTCATGTGTTTTCCTTCTTCTTTTTATAAAATAATATAAAATCGATTTTTTTTTTGAACTTTTGTCCCACTTATCAATATGAATTTGTATATACGTTCCAATTTTTGGGTTTATTAGACTTACATTCTTCTACTTTTTGTCGTGAAAGAAGAAAGTCAAAAAAATTTATATAAAATTTAGAATCTAGAGCATTACTAGCTATTCTATAAAATAAGGTCATACATCCTGAATGCGACAGAACCATTATAAGATTCTAATTGAACCTTACTATTCTACAAAATAGACGTCTTGCTGTTGATGCTCATTCAATAGAGTTCTCGTGTAATAACATGGACAGCATTCCCAATACGTTCGACATAATCCTCCATAACATCTCTAGTTATATCCCCGTTATCCGTTATCCTCGTCACAAATAAATTTTTTCTACACTCCTCCGTGTGATCAGCCCAGTCCCTGTTGTGAATCATGATGACGATCATCTCCACCTCCCAATATTATTGTTGGTCGCATTTTATCATTCTCGAGCACAGGTGAGATTCTACGACCTCGAACTTTCAAAATGGGCCCCCCAAACAAATTTTTAAAATAGACCTCCCATATATAATGTAAAAATAATAATTAAAAAGATTAAAATAAGGGTCCGACTATTGGCACCCCACCCATTTCTAAGTACACCCAAAAAAAAAAAAAAACCTAAAAGTCCTATTCTACCCCCCGCTGAGTACACCCCACTCTCCTCCCTCCCCCCTCCTCCTCCTCCCCGCCGCCTCTCCTCCTCCTCCGACCAGTCCCCCTCCTCCTCCCCGCCGCCTCTCCTCCCCCTCCGCCGCATCTCCTCCGACCCCCCCTCATCCCGACCCGCCGCCTCCTCCTCCTCCTCCTCCTCCGACCCTCCCCCCCCCCCCCCCCCCCCCGGCTCCTCCTCCTCCGTTCGACCAGTACAGGTCGAACGCGCCTCCTCCGTTCGACCAGTACAGGTCGAACGCGCCTCAAAATTTTTTTTTAATTTTTTTTTTGGGTCGCGGTCGTCGGGGATCGGAGAGGGGGAAGAGGAGGAGGAGGAGGAGGAGGCGGGTCGGGATGAGGGGGGGTCGAACGGAGGAGGAGGAGCGGGGGGGGGGGGGGGGGGGGGGAGGAGGAGGAGGCGGCGGGTCGGGATGAGGGGGGGGTCGGAGGGGGAGGAGAGGCGGCGCGGAGGAGGAGGGGGACTGGGGAGGGTCGTCGTCGGCGGAGGAGGAGGAGGAGGGGGGAGGGAGGAGAGTGGGGTGTACTCAGCAATGGAGGGTAGAATAGGACTTTTACGTTTTTTTTTTTTTTTTTTTTTTTTGGGGTGTACTTAGAAATGGGTGGGGTGTCAATAGTCGGACCCTTAAAATAATAGTAAACACCAAGATTGAACCAAGGATTTCTAGAGTACAAGATTAATATATTAACCACTACATCACAATTATTTTATGCTAAATATTATACCACAATTATTTTTTATTACTAGCAACTTACATCTTAATTTTGAGACCCAACAAATATGGGATCCGGAGCGGGTGCACCTGATGCACTTGGCCAGGGCCAGCCCTACTCTACACATAAAATGGACATTTTAAAAAAAAAATTTAAATAGACAGTGGAACATTAAAAATATAAAAACTAAACCCTCATAAGCAAGAGGAGGGACTCTAATACTTACTCAAACAACTTCAGAGCCGCATTACTTTATCTTTATACGGCTTGAAATGTGTAACGTCATCTAAAGTGGTTCAAACATGTGCAACATAGACAAATATATGCAATATTAGGAGGAGCTAATATGTTGGGATTCAGAGATGCACTTAACAATAAATAAGAAGCGAACGTCGACCAACCAACCATACCTGCTATGCGAGACCAAAAAACATTTAATGCTCACAATACCGTCAGATTGTTCCACATCACCTAGCGTCTTTAGCCGCTCGACCATCATGTCAACGCTAACTGTCATGTTTGGCATCATCGTGAGTCTCAGTTGCATCCTTCCGACTTCCGTTTTCCATAGGAACATGCTCCTATTTCGATTAGTTTTATTTTCCTTGGCCGCGTCGGCCAAGCGAACGAAGCGGTTTCCTAGCGGTTCAAGCTCCTGAACCTGCCTACTACTATCTTCGACATGAAAGCTCCACCATACATCCGCATCTCCGAACATAATATGTCCATGTGCATTACATACCGTCGAAGGTCCACTCCCTATGAATTGTACAAATACATATGTATATGCCGTCTCTTGATTTGACTTGCACTTCATGATCTCCTTTTCGGCTTCGAATTACGGAAACTGCAGTCGTTCTAATAATCTGTGACACCCCTACCTACACCAAAACTAAGTGACTCCCAAAAGTGAGTGAAACTTACATCTCAGGGTATGTCACTTTGCAGGGTCCGTCGAGTGTCGATCTGATTAACTCTCAAAACTAAGTGAAACTTACGTCTTAGCCTCTTAGGGTAAGTCGGACACTGCAAATCCAACAACACAGGTCTTGTCATGATATAAGTAATTAATATATTACTGATATAAGTAATTAATATATTACTGATATGATGAAAATTGACGGATATGGATCAAATTCATTGCACTCGGTCGGCAAGTTCGAGTTTTGTCAATTCTCACACGTTGAGAATGTCGTTATGCGCCTTGCGCTATCGATGGTTCTCGATGGGATCGTCCCGATCAACAGGACGATGTCAGGTTGGGGTGTTTCTATATACAACAATATACTTACCCCTTTCCAGGTTCACAAACAAACGGTTAAATGGAATTAAACTGGTTGAAGAGAAGGTGTTAGGGAGTTTACCGGAGAAATCGATTGTGTTTCGGATGAGCGGAGTCAAGGAATCGTCGCATGAAAACAGCCCGCGGGTCAGCTTCCTCTGTCACTGTTTTGTTCTGATACTTTGTTGGGACAATCCGACGGCGTGTCGCGGTGGTCCATGGCGGCCAAGGGAGCCCAGGGCAGCCCTGGGATGATCGATCGATCGATGACCGTGGTCGGAGATGAGGGTGGCTTGCAAGTTGCCGGCGAGGATATTGGCCTTACCAACGTTTAGCAAAGGAGATAAGGTCACGGATGCTGAGAAGTTGGAGTTAGGAATAGGTATATCCTAAGGGTTTGCTTGGAAACGGTGTTTTCACCGGTTTTGGGGTGTTTTTGAACTGACCGTTTAAGAAAACCCTTGTTTGTTAATTTTTTTGAGGCACTGATTTTGGTCGGCTCAAAACCCCCCCAAAATCGATGTAATGTATTTTTGGGTGGCTTTATAAAACACCCCAAATCGGTGGATTTTGAGCGGCTCTATTTTTTATTCCATTTATAACCTCACAAAAATATATATAATTATAACTACTGATACCCTTCCATATTTAATTTATTCGTGTAAAAAAATTTCAGAACCGCTCGTTAGTGAATTACCAAGCATGGATTGGGCTGGTTTAAAAGCCGCTACCTAAAAACTATCCAAAATCGGACCTCTCATAACCGCTCATAACCGGTACTCTAAAAACACCTCAACCGCTACCCCTACAATTGCCAAGCAGACCCTTAGGAGTTAGTTTGATTTGCTTAGGATTTAAGTTTTGGTAGGATTAGGGTTTAGCAATTTTGGATTTGGAGAAGTATTTGATAGACTTAGAATCGGGAGATCATTCGATTCAGGGAATCGAAAAGTATACTTAAGCGGGAAGGAAGGAGTATTGTACTGATAATTAATTTTAGTTATTATTTATTTATTTTAGTAATTAGATTATATATATATGTATATCTATTTATATTTTATTTTTTGTTAAATGAAATATTTTCCTAAGAGGTGATGAAATTAGGGATTTTTGATAAATCTTGTAATATTGTAAATAAAAGAATTTGAACAAATAATTGAGGGGATTTAAAGGGTTGCGAGTAGGGTAGAGCTTACAAGGGTTTGATAGTTAAGGATATTTAAAAAATATTTTTTTTAAAAAAATACAAGATTTGTAGTATCTGCCGACATCAATACGTATCCGATACTTATCGATCGTCCATTTCTATTTTGGCATGTTCTAAAATATTGACCACTAACGATACCTATCGATACTAGCTGGTACCGACATTGAGACACTCTTCAATTCAGCAGACAAAAAGTTACATGATAATTTGAGACTCTTTTCCGATCAATTCAGCAGAGAAAAGTTACATGAAAAATTGGAAAATTTGGAAAAACAGTGTTGTTATGATGACTTGGTGTGTCGAAGAACTACATGCTATAATGTATATTCTTATTGTAAACATTCCATTTGTCGAACTTGTATATTTATAGGTTTACAACATTCATCAATCTTAATGTTATTCTATTAAAATATCACAAAAAATAACAAATAAAACATTGAATTATGTCTAAATATATGAAATATTTTCTTTTTTAATATTAAATTTTTTAATTTTGACTTAGTAAACGAAGAACTCGAAAACTTTGATCCAGACATACTATGAAATTGTTGAAATCACCAATACCGATACTCAAAAGTAGAGTCTGAAACCAATTTTGATACCAACACAATTTTGATACCAATACTACGAAGCTTGGTTTATTATGACAAGGATCCAAAACAAACGTCGTATTCCGAAGCTATATTGTGTCTGTGTCCAAATCCATGGTCCAAGCAAACTAGGTAGTATTTTGGAATTAATGAATGCTATAAATAAAGCCTCAAACTTCTCGATCAAATTTTGTTTCCTATAACCCAATTGCGAATGTAGAAATTTGTTTTCGTTTTTGTTGACATTAGGGTTTTACTTTTCTGTTGGATAGAATGAATTATGTAACATGTTTTCCGCTATGCCAGACTAACAATGTCAAAACCCAAGCAAATTCCCTAATAAGGACTTTTCAAACCGGACTTCCAAGAACCTTTTTAAGACATTCCACGTTTTACTCCAGGACAGTCTATCTTAATATTCAAATTCTATTTTATGTTAGTTCTAGGACTGGACTGTCCTGAAATAAAATGTGAAGTGTTTTTAGAAATTACCTTTTCTTTCTTCTAGATGCAATTGCCTTTGGATAGACAAATTTGGATGGACTCCTCCGGAGTAAGTCCGAGTTAGATTTGTACAAATTGACAAGTATCAGTCTAAACTTTAGGTGCTTGTTGGGCCTTCTCCTCCACTGGTGCAATAGAAGGAATAAACCAGATCAAGACAGGATCTCTTGTGAGCCTTTCTGAACAAGAGTTGATCGATTGCGACCGAACTTACAATTCTGGTTGCAATGGTGGGCTCATGGACTATGCTTACAAGTGGATAATACAGAACCATGGAATTGACAGTGAGGATGATTATCCATACAAAGCTAGGGAAAGTAACTGTCTAAAGAACAAGGTATAGGAACCAACCCTAACATTATGCCAACCAACTCTTCCTTTACTGCTCTTTAACTCTACTAATGACGCCATTCCCGCTGCTTCATTTCAGCTGCAGAACCGTGCTGTAACGATCGATGGTTACACCGACGTGCTTCAGAACAATGAAGATGCATTACTTCAGGCTGTTGCAACCCAACCAGTCAGTGTAGGAATATGCGGTAGCGAGAGGGCGTTCCAACTGTATTCGAAGGTAAATCGTTATCCTCAAGATCTTTACCGTCTCTGAGCTACTCTTGTAGAATTTTCATTCATGCTTATAATATAAAGGGTTAATTACACTGACCTTCCCTATGTTTCGTGAGTATTACATGACTACTCCTATTTCGAAAATAATTACACTGACCATCCCTCTCCTTTATAAATTTTATTAACCATAGGAGTAGTCAGTATTATTAGTTTCTATAGAAAATAGAAACTATAGGGGGTGTTCGTGTAATTAGTTTCAAAGCAGGGGTGGTCCGTGTAATAAGTGTAAAACATAGGGATAGTTGGTGCAATTAACTCTAATATAATTATATCGCCCTCAACCCTCCTCTCTAAACTATTGAGTTTTGGTGCAGTGAGTCATATTTTAACATAATATCAAAACAACCTAGGTCCGAATCCGAAAATAAACTATACCGATGTAGGAATCTAGCTCTCTGTCCAAAATTAACCTTGGACCTAGAGGACGTGTCAAATATAAATATATAGCCCTCACACTGTAATAACTCTATAGTTGTCTTTCTTGGAAAACATATCTATTCTATTATATAATAGAAAAACTTGGTGGTGAAACTTTTGAATTCCTAAAATACTATTGAGTATTTTATAAACATGATGTTATTATCTCAACTTGCATGTCATTTATGTTTAAGAGTCAAAGCAATAAAGTTTGTATGCTATGAAGTTTCATTTTTCCATACAACTCTTCATGTTATAATGGTAATAAATTTTTCTTTCTTTACCATTTTCCAAATGTTATTATTCTCAATAGAAAATTTAAAAAATAAAATAAAATTTGTACTTCGAATCTATTGGCATTGTAAAAGGAAAGGAAACACACACGAATAGTCACCTGGAAAAGACGGAAATACGACAGCTAATCTTATGATATTGTAATTAAAATACGTGCAAAACACGTACATGTAGACTAGTAAGTTATAACCTTCAAACTCTCGTCACAACTCTAGAGTTATGGTGTAGCGTCAGAGACGTTAACAACCTTCTTGAATCCTCATCTTCTTGCAGGGCATCTTCACAGGGCCATGCTCGACGTCTCTAGACCATGCCGTGCTGATCGTTGGGTACAGTTCTCAAAATGGGATCGACTACTGGATCTTGAAGAACTCATGGGGAACCGGCTGGGGGATGGACGGCTACATGCATATGCAACGGAACAGCGGGAGTAAACACGGCATCTGCGGTATAAACATGATGGCTTCCTATCCGACCAAGACGAGTCCCAATCCTCCTCCTTCGCCTGGGCCCGGTCCTGCTAAATGCAGCCTCTTCGCCTACTGCCCGGCCGGGAGCACGTGCTGCTGTACGAGGCGCATTTTTGGAATGTGCTTCTCTTGGAGCTGCTGTGGGCTGGAATCTGCAGTTTGCTGCAAGGATCACCGGTATTGTTGTCCGCACGACTATCCCGTATGTGATAGCAGCACGAAGCAGTGTTTTAAGGTACTTGACTCTCTACTTTCAAACACTCGGAATTGTTTTAGAGTTGTACAAGTGGGTCTTCTGAAACCAAATTTAGCTTACCACTCACTAGAGAGCTATATCCAAATTCAATCGTGGGTTAGTAGGGATATCCAGAACGAAGATGTGCACCCCACTCTTGTCAGGTGTGGACCTGAACGAATTGAAGACCACCTAAAGACGATACAAAAACATTTAAAGAAAATTTGAGTTGCATCCCACTTTATTTATTCATATTCACGACGTACTCCACTACTTTACCATAAAGCATGAAGCATGAATCTCTCACTTCTGACGGAAATCGTCCATAGCTGACGGTCAACCCCTTTGACTGACTTTTTGACAAAATGTCCTTCCTATTTCTTCTTCTCAAACTCCTACCCCATCCCCACCGACCTTCTTCTCTCCTCCGGTCAGCAGACGACCCCTCCCCTCTCCTCCGGCCAGCAGCCGACCGCCACCCCCCTCCCTCCTCCGACCACCACCAACCCCACCCCCTCCCTCCTCTTGGCCCCGCGGCTCCTCCACAACCCCCCCCCCCCCCCAACCCCAGCGCCCCCCTCAGAGGTCCGGCGAGGTGCAAGTGGCAGGTGCGGGGGGCCCGCGGCGAGGCGGGAGGGGGGGGAGGTGAGGGGGCGGCCGCAGCGGAGGCCATGGCACGGTGGGGCGGGCTACGAGGGCCGCGCGGCGAGGCGGGAGGGGGGGAGGTGTGAGGGGGCAGCCGCGGCGAGGGCCATGGGGGGTGGGGGGGGTTGGGGGGGGTGGGCGAGGTTCGAGGGACTGGCACGGTAGACGCTATGGATGGTTTCCGTCAAAAGGGAGGGGAGGATTCGTGCTTTATGGTAAAGCAGTAGAGTGGAGTGTACCGTGAATATGGATAAATAAAGTGGGGTGCAACTCAAATTTTCTCAAACATCTATAGACGAAAAACTACCATGGCTTGACCACTTTCAAGAAAAACTTTCTGTAGACGGTGCAGGTAGCCCTGGACCTGGCTTTTGACACACTTGCTTCACATAGAAGCAATTTGATGTTACAGTCTTTGCTCATTCCAACTTGGTTTAGTTATCTGCAAGAGAACAACTCTTAACACATCTTTCAAGCTACTTGTTCATTTTTGGTACTCAGTGAATCGAGAGACCCATACTATTCCATGATAAGTGCAAACCTTCGCAATGCAAATTTTTGCTGTTAGTTCCTTCCTTACCGTCAGGACTTTTTCCTTGCAGGGAATCGGAAATTTCACTAGCGTTGAAGGGATCGAAAGGAAAAGCTCTCTTACAAACCTTGGTTCTTGGTATCCTTTGCTTGAGGCTCCATAATCCTTCGTCTTTGATGATTGTTAAGGCATGTTTTCTTGTACTTATTCCTTGGTAACATCCGAGGTTCACAATCTTCACACTAACCATGAATTAGTGTTACTATATCCAGATCTCTGTACTTTGATGGACATGTCGCAACTTACTTCCGTACACGACGGCTCTCAAGGACAGTTGGAGCATCATTCAAGCCTTTTCGTGATCTTGACAAATTTATTAGAATGTAAATTAGCTGTGGCATGAATGACACGCTAGCTATGTACAATTAGCTTGTTTTAGAAGACTTGTATCATGAATTATTTATATGGTTACGGCGTAAAAAGAAAAAAAAATAAAAACTTTCTACACATGAATTGTTATCAATAATAACATATGTGTTATCCTTGGAATTCCAATCTTAGTAGTGTGAATGTTAAAGATGTTTACATCAGAGACAATTTGTCAGTGAAGAAAATATGTGCTAGACCTGGCGCAAGTTGGTTACAGCAAATGTATCTTCATTAGTTGTTTCAAACAATGAAAATTTATATTTGATGATGAAACTTATGTTTTCATTAGTTTATGCATTCTGATCCTAAGATAATATTGGAAGTCTACTACAGTGTTAGAAGTCATCTTTCTAATTTGCCGAGTCATTCTATGTTTTGTGCGCGTGAATTTTTTATCTTCTAGTGGTTGAGAATTGGTCACTTTCTTCCACTTCGTCCTAACCTCTTACGACATATTTGGCAACTGGAAAGTACAGGAAAAATAGAAAACTATGGGAAACTCGCCTATTTTCCACTAGCAAGAAAACTATGGGAAACTCACATATTTTAGCAAATATCTACATTCAAAATATAGAAATTAGCATATACTCCTACTATTTTAAAAACTAGCAATGCTTCCATTCCTTGTTAATCGGCCAAAAATGGGTTAATTAGTGGGGATATATCTTAAATTTTGTTGTTCTATACAAAGGAATATAGGCATTTGCTATTTTTTTTTAAAGTGGAGGTATATGCTAGTTTCTATATTTGTAAGGGGGCATTTGCTAAAATATTCCAGGAAAGTATTGTAAACTTCTAAAATGCAATTTTAGATACAAAGCCACAACTTGATAGTGTACCCGATTATGTAGCATACTCCGAAAACAACTCAATTTAATTATTTGTTAATTTTATTATGGATGGAAACACTTGGACACTTAAGAAGGGATTTTACTATATGTAGGGGATTGATCTACGATTTAACAAGAAATTTTCTTTTTTAAGGGGAAAATACTGGGACCAGGACTAAACTCTAGAATCCCCTTTTTGGAGGATAAAGTTTAATCCTCGACCAATCCCATATATAATTTTAAGTAAAGTGGGAGGATAAAGTATATATGATGGAGCTATTTCAATAGAAAAAAAGACCAATATAAATTTATGTCTCTTCCGGAAACTTTCTTGAAAATATACAGATAGGCCCAGTTAGTATATAGGATTTTCCAGCACCTAGACCTGTCAGCCCGGTCCGAAAAATTGGCCCATGTACCGGTCCGGTCCGATTAATTGTGGGCCCGGACCGTCCCGACCCCGTATATTGGGTCGTGTATATCGGCCCATAATATAGGCCCGGCCCGGCCCGGAGTACGACCTGGCCCGACCCACTAGAGTAACTGGGTGGTGTTTAAGTAGCTAGCTATAGCTAGCTGTGTAAAACCAGGACTAGCCGGCCTCTTGTTTCATATATATATATATATATATATATATTTGCGCTTCTTTGAAAGCTTCAAATGGGGAGGTGGGGAAGGTTAGAGAGTAAAGTTAAGGAAAGAACAAAGCATGTGAAGTGAACAGAGGCGACAACATGTTCTTATGAGATGAACTTGCGCATCTTTTGTTCAAGACTGCTTGATGTTGTACTAGCAAATGTTGTATTACAGAGACAAGCTAACTTTGTTCATTATTATCATTTATATCACTCCATTCGTTGTTATATATATATATATATATATATATATATATATATATATATATATATATATATATATATAGGATGCGGATCAAAAGTCTCCCTTAGAAAACCTCCTAAAAACTCCCTCACTCTCAGCCGTCCATTTAATGTTATATTAATATTAATGTTAAATACTAAAATTAACATTAAACTTAACATTAAAATTAATATTAACATTAATATTAACATTAACATTAATATAAAAATAAAAATAAATATTAATATTAACATTAACATTAATATTAACATTAACATTAATATTAACATTAAATGGACGGCTGAGAGTGAGGGGGTTTTCTAAGGGGGGCTTTTGATCCGCTCCCTATATATATATATATATATATATATATATATATATATATATATAATTAATTAATGTCCAAATTTGTCACGTGTCAATCAAGATCCGGTCCGGCCCGAAGTCTACCGTGCCGTGGGTCACGTGCCAGAATGGGCTGAAATTTTCAACCCATAGCCCGGCCCGCTACAGTTCATGGATCCAAGAGGCCTGGCCCATTTGACAGCTCTACCAGCACCTCGTGTGACAAATTTGATGCTCATTCTGTATACCAACAGTATAGCGGTTAACTAAACCGGTATACAATTTCTTTGCTTTTTGGGGCATACTTAGCAAATTCAGGATAAGACTTTTTTGTAAGTTTGTGATCAAAATCAAAGCCTCAAATTTGTTGGGGGCTAATTAGGAATTCCTAAATCAAAATTAGGTTTCTTAGTCCCAATAAATAGGAGGCTAACGGGATTCTCAAGATGATGCTCTTCTAGGATTTAAGAATATCCACCACTTCAACAAAATTGTGCTGGTAGGTTCTTGCACTTCAAGATAGAATAATGAGCTACTGAGAGAGATTCATCTATTCCCTCAGGGAGATCGTCACCGTCGCACAATGGACAACTACTACTTGGTGATGGCACCATCGGCCGGTGGACAATCATTACTTGGTGAGTGCACTTTCTAAAGGATATTGAGCTCCGTTTGGGAGATCGTCACCATCGATGGTAGGCAACAATTACTTGGTGAGTGCACTTTATAAGGGGTTTGAGCACATCTCATTGTTTTATATGTTCTTTCTTGTATCTCATTGTTTTACATCTTCTTTCTTGAGAGGATGTAAGAGGTCCACTCTTAACAAACGGTAATGAGATGAACGGGCTAATTTCCAATAGGATGGCACGATTGACTGGTACGAATTAATCCACAAAATGACCATTAAGTCAAGAACTTAATTCCTATTCCCTCAACCACTATATCCTCGATCTCTTTGAACTTTTGATTCCAACGACCAATTTCCTCAAAGGTCTTATCCTATATTTTTGTTCAGGCCTTAAAATCAGATAATAAAAATCTTTAACCATTTCTAATCCTCGAAATGTGATTTCATCAATATTCCTAAAAATTCTCAAAATTTTAAACGCAGGTCTTTTCTTACCCGAATCTCTTCAAAATTTTACTAATCAACAATCTTCCAAATTTTCAATTTTCAAATTCCATAGCCTTCAAAATTTAAATTTAATTTTTTTTCTCAAAATTTGTATTCAACCTTTTGATTACTAGAAGGTAGCCTTCAAATTTTAAATTTAATTTTTTTTCTCAAAATTTGTATTCAACCTTTTGATTACTAGAAGGTTGAGATTTGTCCATGTGGTCATAACCACCGCATATTGTAGGTGTTGATCTTGCTTGGTTCTCTCATAGGCTCATAGCCAGTCCTGGTCATATTTTTTGTGGATTTCCAGTAGTCGATCTTGTATCCAATGTGCGTATCTCTGAATTCAAGAAGTCCTTTGTTTAGTATCTTATCGCTCCTTATTGGACATCTACTTCTTCAAATGGAGCCAATCTCCAATATATTGAGTAAAAGAGAGATGGAGTCCAAGGGAGAGGGGAGTTTTCTTGGGGCTCAAGAGATTGAATAGATAGGGCCCCACAAATTGTTAATTCGCCGCGGAAGAATTCACACAAAAGGGAACCAGGAATTATCAATGAAAAAGTGCTCTCACTTCCTAAGGGTACACACTACACACTCATTTTGTATCCTATTCATCTATCTTAACATTCACAATCCAGATAGTATTCTCAATTCAGATAGTATTCATCAGACGTATTTTCCTGCATACTCGAATAACAAATGAAAAACAATTAATTCTTTATATAGCTAAGCATTTTATCTAGAATTTCAAAATTTTAAATTATAATGAGAGAATCTTAACAAGTACATATTTTCCTTATATTTTCTCGCTCGCTCTCTCTCCATTTTTTTCCTTCAAATTTTTATTATCAACCAATCAAACAAAAAAAATTCTCTTTTCCTTTCTTTCCTCTTCCCTTTCATTTTCACATTCCCTATCGTATCAAAGACAGCCTTAATGTAAAACGAAAAGTTAAATAATCATAGATACCAAACTACAAACTTCCAAATGAAAAGTTAAACCTTAAACTACAAAAACGGCACACACAAGTCACAAATTCCACCAATTACAGCAAGTAATCATACATTTTGTGCAAGTTACAACAATTGGAGACTGCGTGTTTGGGCCCATTAGTCATTAGTGAAAGTGATGCGGGTATGAATAACTGATCCAGCAAGAAAATTAGCATCAAAAAATAACAAGGAACCGGAGACTCTTGATGCTTTTAATAACATTGAAGGTCATTATCTCTAGTTGGCCGTCAAGTTCTAAGTACTCACAAATTCGAGATTCAGTTAAATTTTCACAGTATTCAGTGCGCAACTGTCAGCAGCGACCAAAACCATAAAATCCGCCACAGAAATATATCCTGAATTGGCATGGCAGAGTTATGATTGCCTAACCTGAAGTCTGAACAGTGTCTGGACAATCTTGGTGTATAGCAAGCATCACTTCTATATCAAAGTGCGTTCTCGGTTCGAGTCACCTACCGAAGATTGGCAGAAACGAGTACACATCCATTCATTCCTCCATCTTACTTTCATCTGCTATCCCATCCTCTTGTGGCATATTCCCATTGGTCATATCAGTGTCTTCAATTACATTGGTGGGCTGAATTGGGGATCTATCCACATGAGGAGCTTCCCCTTGGTATGCAGCATACTGACTCATGGCTTGGGCCTGTTAACAAAAGAAAAGATAGAGATGGTGATGGATAGTTACCCAACAATTCAACTATTTACATGAAAAAGTAACGTCAAGGACTACAAAATAGAAAGATCCATATCAAGAAAATGAATGTTTACAAAGTTTGAGCGTATACAGATAGATGATGACACAACCCACTAACTGATCAAATAAACTATTTTCATAAACATTCAAATATCAAAAGAACAGAAAATTAACAATATATGCCCATCACGACTGAGAACATATCCTTCAACTAATATATTGTTGCTCCCCCAAAAGATGTTTAAAGTACTAAATGATGGAGTTTGGAACTGAGAAAGATTAATATTTCAAGTACTAAATATCCAAAAATGGGAATATTAAGAAAACAAAAGCCTTTGGATACTTTAGATTCGATAATAGACCCAACAACATGTGGTTCAACAAGAAAAAGGAGATACCACTGGCAGCCAATGTGGAAAAACTTAGCTCTTCTTACAATTATTCTACTCATTTGTAGACCAACAACATGCAAAACGGGTCATATTGCTATTGTCGTAAAACTAGGATTGAATTTTGAAGTTAAGGATGCTTTAAAGAAAATAAAAAATGGGAAATTGGTGGACCTCATGATATTCCTATTGAGGTTTGGAAATATGTAAGTTAGAGAGGCTTGACATGACTTATTAATTTATTCAACCACATCCTAAGGATTAGGAAGATGCCAGATGAATGGAATAGTATTACAGTACCCATATATGAGAATAAGGGAGATAAACAAGTTGTATTAAGTATCTAGGAATTAAGCTTATATGAAAATAAGGGAGATAATAACGAGTTGTACTAACTATCTAGGAACTAAACTTACAAGTCATACCATGAAACTAAGGGTGAGAGTAATGGAGGAAAAAAAATTAAGAAACTAGAATTTCATAGAATAGATTTGGTTTTATGCCGGAGAACTACATAGAAGACATTTACTTATTAAGAAGTTTAATAGAAACGTTTGGAGAGTAAAAAAAAAAAAAAAGAAATTTACAAATGATTTTTCTTAACTTGGAGAAAACTTATTCATGAGTTCCTAGAAAGACCATATGGTGGGGGTTCGGCGGTTTGGAGGGAAAGGGGGGGGGGGGGGTAAGGGGGGGGGGGGGGGCCTCTCCTGTCCGGAGGAGGGTCGGGCGGCGGCCACAAAGGGACCCCCCCAGGCGAGGGGGGGTCGGGGGGCGGAAGTGGGACAGGGTCGGTCGGCAGCAGAGGGACCCCCCCGGACGGGGGGGGGGGGGGGGTCGGGCGGGGGGGGGGGGGGGGGGGGGGGTGTGACCCCCCCAGGCGGGGAGGGGTCGGGCAGCAGTAAAGGGACCCCCCGAGAGGAGGGGGGGGTCGGGCGGCTTCAGTGGGACCTCCCCCGGCGGGGGGGGGGGGATGCTTCTCCGGCGGAGGGGGGTCAGACGGCGGCTTGGGGTTGAGAGCGGGGCCAGGCGCCGGTGATGGTGGGAACGACCAAGGAGGGGGAGGGTCGGAGGCTTCGGCTCCAGTATTCGAGTTCGGGTCGGGGGTGGACAACACTGGAGATGCGGGCTGGCAGACGGTGGCGAGACGACCGGCTGGAGGGCGACGAGGGGCCCAGACCCAAGTATCGGGTCGGACGGGGCCAGAGAATTATGGGAATCGATCATCGATAGGCACAGTTGATCCCCGTCGTCGTGGGGGAGGTACGGTGCGCACTGTATCGAGATGGAGACCAAAGGCGACGGCAGCATAGAAGGCTAAGGGCATTGCTGTTGATGCCGGCAGGAAAGGCCCGGGTCCTGCGAACCCTCCGACCAGGACACACACTGAGGAGCAGAGGCCTCGGTCATGGAAGGAGGTTTGCACGCCAGTGGCGACAAAAAGCCCGATGTCGATGGAATTTGTCACACCGATGTCGGTTGGAGGAGGGCTCCGGGCGTATTTCCCCACCGAAGAAATAGCGGTGGTTTCAGAATTCTGGAAGAACACTCTAGTGCTGTATGTGTTAGGAAATAAGCCGTTCTATGGCCAAATCCGGGGTTATGCGGAGCGAGTCTGGAGACCCAAAGGTAGCATGAAATTCTTCTCCAGGGAGAATGGGTTTTACTATGTCAAGTTTGGACTAGCGGAGGATGTGACCAGGATTCTGCAGGGAGGGCCTTGGTCATTTGATGGAAGACTCATTATATTGAAGGAGTGGACGCCGGAGCTGAGATGTGAGAAGGAGGTGCTGAACGCTATTCCCATCTGGATCCGATTTCCAGAGTTTCCAGTGAAGTATTGGAGCATCCCGCTTCTCATGAGACTTGCCAGCCTCATGGAGAAGCCGATCAAGGCAGACGAGGCCACTGCTTTTCGCACCAGACTGATGTATGCCAGGGTCTTCGTGGAGATCAAGGAGGGCTCGGAACTACAGAGTATGCTTGAGTATCAGGTACCGTCTGGGGAGGTTCTGACACAGTCGGTGGAGTATGACTGGGTCCCCCCATGTGTTCATACTGCGAGTGCTTTAGGCACACTACCAGTGCGTGCAAATACAAGGGGAAGGAGGCCGCCAGGCCACAGGCGGTTCAGACGGAGGCACCCGGGATGGAGACGGCTCCCAGTCACTTACTTGGGGAGACGTCGCCAGACAGACATATGGAGGACACAGTGATGGAGGTCGACAGGAGGCTGGAGTCAGGATCACCGCAGAGACAGGAGAGCACGCAGGGCGCACTCATCCCTTTCAGGCCACAGAGGACCATGGTGACCAGGGGTATGAGCGCGGCTGACAGTGGTCAGATGGTGAGGGAGGCCTCCCCGGCGATCATGGTATACAGCAGCAGGAAAAGACATGCTCCGACCACGCGGGAGGATATCCCCCAGACGAGGGATCCGGACGACCAGACGAAAGCCAATCCTGACTGGGCACTTACTCTTAGCAGGATTCAGGCACATCTTGCTCCTTCCTCCATGGTGGATGCAGTCATTGATCAGGCGGATGAGACACTTCCCTCGAGTGTTGATCCAGACGAGTTCCAGGGGGACCCCTCACCTATTAATTAAAATGTCGGTCCTAGCATGGAACATTAGGGGGGGTGTTCCATTGGACGATGGAGGGAGATTGGAGGGGTTCTGAGGAGAGAGTCGTGTGACATTGCTATCTTGCTGGAGACGAAGATTAGAGGGGCCGCTATGCTCTCGCGTAGGACTCCGGCAAACTGGGATCACATTCACAACTTAGATCTTTGTGATATGACAAAGATCTGGGTTAGGTGGAACCGAGGTAGCTGGGAGGGGGTGCAGATCCATAAATCAGAACAACTCATTGGCATTATTTTCGAGAACAAAGGTGGGTTCCGATTCATCCTGGGTGCTGTATATGGGCACAATGACCGGAGACTCCGGAAGGCTTTGTGGGAGGACATAGTGCACCTGGGTCTTACGGCGGACAGCATGCTTCTTCCTCTGCTCATCATAGGGGACTTCAATGCTATGCTGCTTCGCCAAGAGAAGGTGGGAGGTCGCCATGTTCCAGATTCGATCTTATATGACTTCCAGAGATGTCTGCTTATGTCAGGGATGCGGAGGCTGGAGAGAGCTGGACATATCTGGACCTGGCACAACAAGGCTACACATAACCGGATTGCTTGTCAGCTGGATCGGGCCTTGGGCAATAGTGAATGGTTCCGGTGCTTCCCGAATTCGGTGGCGGATGGTCTTGCCGCTGGTACTAGCGACCATTCTCCTATCCGGGTTGGCCTCTGTGAGAGACCCACTTTGCGGTCGAGGCCGTTTCGGTATAACAACAGCTGGTATCTGTCAGCGGGATATGAGGAGGTGGTTACGGGAGAGATGCAGCACTTCCGGGATGGCACGGCTCAGTTCCGCATGGTTCATAAACTCAAGCATATCAAGCGAGCTCTCAGGGGTTGGATGAAGACGAGACCGCGGTCTTCTCTGGCGAATAAGGAAGCCGAGCTTCGGGACACTCAGGTGGCTCTCCAAGCTGACATTCTGAACGGGGAGTTGGCGGCTAAGGAGAAGATCCTGATTGAGGAGGTCAGCACCATGAGACTGCAGGAGAAGATTAGTGCGGCCCAGAGGGCTAAATGTACCTGGCTCAAAGATGGAGACCGCTGCACCAAATTCTTCTATGATGTGATCCGCACCCGTCAGCACCAGAACAGCATCCCCAGACTTCTGAATGACGAGGAACGTCTTGTAGGGGACCCGGTGGAGATTCAGGAGGAGGCCGTCAGATTTTACACTGACTTATATCAGCAGACGGATTACACTAGCACGTTTCCAGCCCTTGTCACGAAGAGGCTGGTGTCCCACCATGGGAATAGCCTGCTTTTGGCACCTGTGAGGTTGGAGGAGGTGGAAGACATTGTGATGAAGGCTAATCCAAACAAAGCATCTGGGCCTGATGGCTTCTCTTCAGGGTTCTTTAAGCGACACTGGGGTGTGCTTAAGTCCCATGTTCTGGCGGCGGTTCAGGTGTTCTTCGCGGAGGACAGGCTTCTGAAGGAGATAAACCACACTTTCTTGACGTTGGTTCCTAAGAAGGAGGTAGCGACCTCGCTCACAGATTTTCGACCTATTGCTTGCTGTAACTTTCTTTATAAGATTATCACTCATCTTATGTGCAGGCGTATGGAGGAAATTATGCAGGAATTGGTGTCCCAGAATCAAGCAGCGTTCATCAAGGGCCGATCGATAGCGGAGCACAGCCTACTTGCTCATGAGATGGTGAGGGAATACAGCAAACCTGGGGGGATGAAGGCTTGTGTGAAGCTTGACCTCCGGAAAGCCTATGATACTGTCAACCGGGACTTCCTGTGTCATTTGATGCTCGCCATGGGGTTCGACGAGAGGTGGATTGCGAGGGTGAGGGAGTGCATTTGCTTCCCTACTTTCTCAGTCCCCATCCAGGGCACGCCACATGGCTACTTCAGGAGCAACAGGGGGTTGAGGCAGGGTGACCCCCTCTCACCGTATTTGTTTACCTTGGTGATGGAGTACTTTACATGCATGATTGACACGGCGGTGCATAGCAAGAGGATCGTCCCCCTTTTCCGGTTGGTGAGACCGGTTGTCTCCCATTTGATCTATGCTGACGACTTATTGGTGCTCCTCCAGCCTTCCATATGGGGCATGAGAGCGCTCTCTGACATTATGGAGGAGTTCGGACGGCTATCTGGGCTCCAGTTAAACAGGGAGAAAAGCAGAGTCTACTTCAGTTCCCGGTGTACACTGCAGGAGGAGAGCCTTCGCCTTGGGAGTGGACAAAGACGAGCTCCCAGTGAAATACTTGGGGGTCCTGCTGACGGTCAACTATGCCAGAGAACAGGATTGCCACAGCTTGGTGGATTTTGCTCAGAGGAGAGTGGAAGGCTGGCAGGCTGCGGGTTTATCATTTGGAGGACGGATTAAGTTGGTGCGTTCGGTTATTGCTGGCATCACGATGTTCTGGCTCCAGTCTATCCAGATCCCGACGGCTACTATTCGGAAAGTGGAGGCCATCTGTGCTGACTTCATCTGGAGGGGAGGGATGCATGCGATCTCCTGGGATCAGCTATGTCGTCCTCGGGAGGAAGGAGGAGTGGAGCTGAGGCCTCTTCATGCGGTCAGGAAGGCAGCTTGTGTGAAGATGGCCTGGAGATTCATCAAGGGGGGTCGCTTTGGACGGAATGGATGGCGAACAGATACTTAAGGAGGACTAACTTCTGGGCCTGCAGGATAGACAATAATTTTTCGGTCACGTTTAAGGCCATTTTGAGGTGTCGGCCGGTGCTTAAGACCGCCATCTGCAGGAACATGAAAGATGGGACGACCACCGACCTCTGGCTTGTTCCTTGGTTGGGTTCCAGATCCTTGCTCGAGATATTGGGAGGTCAGCTGGACAGAGAGGCTGGCAGGGAGCTCACATGCAGTCGGATCATCAGAGAGATGGAGTTTAGAGGCCAGAAGGATATCCTTATACTGCTCAGCTTGCCGAGGAGATTCGCCTTATTACTATTGACGTTAGCCAGCATGAGGATTCCTGGAGCTGGGTCGGCCCAGGTTCGGGGGGAGGCTCAGGTGTATTCTGCTTTCGTAGTTGCTATGACTTGGTTCGGACCCACCACGACCGGGCTGAGGAGGTGGACTTCATTTGGGGTAAGGGGATTATCCGAAAAATGTAACTATGTGCCTACCGACTTCTACGGGACAGACTGATGACGAGAGACGGACTCCTCAGGTTTGGGATGCAGATCCCAGATGCCAAGTGTGTGCTATATCATGGGAAGGACGAATCAATAGGACATCTCTTCTTTGTATGCCCGACGACCTGGCACATTTGGACTGAGCAGTGCGTGCAGCTGAAAGGAGGTGTTGAGGTGGATAGAGACATCCGGAGCATTCTTAGCTGGATCCGAGATCACAGAGGCCGGGATCCGGGGTGGGCCAGAAGAGCCAGAGTTCGCCTCGCCGCTTCCGTTTGGCACATCTGGAAGGAGCGGAACAGACGTATTTTCGAGGACTTGACTACCCCCTATTGGAATTCTACATAACATAGAATTCGATGTATCTGTAATGGCCCCATAATATTATAATTTGGGGCATGAGAAGTTGTGATATTTATGTATTGTAATGTAATACCTTTTCCGCTATGTGCGAGGAATAAATTCACCATTATTCCAAATATATATATATATATATATATATATATATACACGGAACTCAAGTGACCCAAGTGGTTAATGAGGAGAGGTATAAGGCTGAGGGGCGGCTGGATGGTGGGTGGTCTCAAAATCGAGCCACGGCCCCCATGATGCATATATATATATATATATATATATATATATATATATATATATATATATATATATATATTAAAAATGTTAATTTCTAATTACAATTTTTGGCCACCTAATGGCCTACAACCCCCCCGGAGGCACGACCCCAGCCCGAAGGCCCACATCCGGCCCGCACCACAACCAGGCCCACACCGCACCCGGCCCGCAGCACCCACGGCTGCTCACGATAATTCCGGAGAATTAATGTGCTTCCCCCAAGGCTTGAACCCAAGAACTTTGGGGTGAATGCCTCCTACTCCTACCACTTGGGCTAGGAGTGCTTGGCATATATATCTGTTGGGGTGCGCCAGGCCCATGCAGTAGTGCAACACATGGACAACGCTCGAGCACCAACAGTAGCAAGCTACTGCAAACGGGTCCTCCTCCCGAAATAAATTAATTTAATATCATTATGAGCACATGGCCCACATATCAGATATTAAACTGATAAGAAGAGATACTACACTTGATATTAGCCAAAAGGCCGAGAAAGTTACAATGACCATGTGAACCATTGGAGTAGACAGCAAACCATTTCCAATCACTTTTGGCTTACAAAGTTACATTACCAATAAATTTGAGATAAGGCTGCTTCTTCGCCGTCGTCGTATTTGTAACAATATATTGAGTTTTCAAAGTGAAAAACTGAACCAACCTCAAGCAAATATTTGCTGTCTATCAATTCTATAAAGTTAAAGAATAGTAACACTTATCAAGCTCAAGAAGTTATACCTGGAAGAACTGATGCATCTTGAAGCCAACTAAACTACCCATCTCCTGAATACCACTGACGAAATGAATCCTCCCTGTTTCTTCAACAGGGCGCTCAGTAAACTGACTGGTCTCATCTAAATTCAAGGCAAGGCAATCAGGTCTTTGAAGCAAAAGCTTAAATGTAGGTTGTAGTTCATAGCACTGCTCAAACAAAGAACGCCTGCAGAATATGTACATCCCCAGACGTGCACGAGACATAGCAACAATCAGTCTTCTGACATCCCGGAGATGACCAACAAATCGCGTGCGGACAAGAGACAGTAAGATGAAGTCATTCTGCTGACCTTGAAACTTGTCAACTGTGGTAACCTGTTTTCAGTTGAGACACAGTTAGTATACAGGATGAACATGTAAGAGAGCTTCACTAGAAGAGAACAGCACAACAAAGTTCAGTTTTTGGGAAATATTCTGCTAAAGGACTACGTTTGATATTACCATAATGCAGATCTATTTTCCATCGCACTGCATGTATACATGGATAAGATAAAAGATATAGCATTACCATGTCTACATTTACTCAAGCTTTAAAATTTTCCAAGTTTATCACTTCAACTTCTGGTTCATTAAGCGATAAGAGCGGAGAATAGTTAGAAAACAAGAAAATTGAAGTGGGACATCAATACATAAAGATAGCTAGAAAAACAACAATAAAAAGAATCAAGAGTCAACAAGTATTACACTAGGACAAGTCATACAAATTTAATAGGTGTGCACAACTCTATGTAGATAACTAATTTAACTCGTATAAGAAAACACACATAAACTGGAGAACTCTCAATACTTCAATGAATTAACTGAAAATTTTAAGTAAAACAACAGTAGCTGAAGCTCATAAAGGTGGAGGCAACAGGCAGTTTTAGATAATACTTGCCTTGCTAGGTGGAGGAATTCCACATGCCGTGCACCGTCTACTGACAACATCACGGATCAGTAGCTTCTGGCCATTGTATGTGGTCAATATAGATATCTTACTTGCTGGGTATCCAAGTAAAATCATATACATGTAAACACTAACAAGATACTCAGCCTCCCCTTCGTTCTGGTAGAACCAAGGAGAAGGAGCACTCTCTCCTTTCCCATTGTAATCAGGAACATCTATCAGCTGATACTCATAAGAGAATCCAGCATTAGCTTTGTGGAAAATGGCCTCCTCCCTTACATAGGGAAGGTCACCCAGATCTCTATATCTCCAGTTGTAAAGCTTGGCTATATTTGGTCGAGCTCTACCCTGGGCATTTAGCTCTATATATGGAATACCAAGACGTACAAACCTCGTGAAGAGACTTTGATCCATATGGCTATACTTCTGAAATGCCATATTTTTAACAACAGGTGGGAGCTGATGATGATCTCCAATTAATATGCACCGTTTGAGCCGAGCATAGCCATCTTCCTGCCTTTGAAGCAACATAGGTATGAATGTCTCTATCTCTAGTATTTGGGCGCTTTCTTCCATTAACAAGTTATCATACTTAAATCCCACTTGAAGAAAATCTTTCCTCTTCAAAGCCGCATGAGTACAAGTCATGGCCACAATTTTTGCCTGTTTTGTCATCAAATAATTTGCACGATCAGCTGTGGACTTGAGCAACTCAAATGCCCGACATTCCTCCAGTTCTTGAAACATTGTGGAGAGATGGCGGAAGCAACCCTTCGCTGCTCGCATGTCTTTCTCAAAGGATTCACCGGTAAACACAGGCTGTGGGGAGTTGGAAAAGAACTCCTTAAAGGGGAAACGGTCCTTGACAAAAGCAGGTTTATCATGATTTTGTGAACAAGCAGCAAGAAATTGCTCCCAACGGGAATACACATGAAGCAGCCAAAAATATCCAGCAGTTTCACAAGTATAGCCCACGTCTTCAGGAAGCTTAAGTGATCTTGCAAGTCTTTCTACTTCGCTGAGCAACTCTAATCGGCGCACAAGCATCGCATTGACACGACCTTGACGACTAAAATCAAGATCAGTTGCCAGCTCTTGTTCACCTTGACCCAGCCGGAGAAGGTATCTAGCAGGTACATCTCTCTGACAAAGTGAAAACATAATGTATTAGAGGCGCAACAGCAGACAGCAAGCTATAATAATCTTATGTAAAGGCATAAAGTAGAAAGTCGCCAAATGATTCTTGAAATATGGATTGAAATAAAGCTATATGAAATAGCTGAGTCTGAAACCAACCAGAGCTGAACATGAAACTTTCAACTAAAATTTAAATTATAAATGGACAAAAAGTAATTATCCAAAATAGGTGTCTACATAATTAATTTCCCGATTTAGTTAAGGCAATGCTTCTAGAGATTACTTTGTGCATCTGGAGTAAAATATACTGATCAGTGCTACATAGCCTGTGTTTCTTTTTTCAAACTGAACTAGTGGTTAACAAGTAGTGCCTGATAGGAAAACAGATTGTACAGCAGCTGATGATATGTTTTTTATAGCATCAGAATGACATCACAGCACATCTTGTATTGTATTCTAATGTTAAGGGAGTTGCAAATCTGCTGAACTGTGATTTGGGCCATGTTGGTTAATTTCAAATAGTATTTTCCTGGCTAATGTGAAACTATATCAGCAAAAGAACAAAGACATAGGAACATGAAGCATCTACCTGCATGATTTTCTCGAAAAGGTCATTTAAAGCCTGATTGGAATGGGTGATGATTAAAGTTCTCTGCGAAGGACAGTTGTGATAAAGAACATTCAGAATCTGCACTGCAGTGTCTGTTTTACCAGTACCAGGTGGACCCACAACCATGGTCAACCCGGGCTGGATGCCTGAAATGATTGCTCCAATCTGCAACAGGAAGGACAAAAAAAAGAATCAAGAGCATTGTACAAGCAGGGAGTAAATATGAGATATACAGCAGTGGCGTCCACTATTACTACATTATATACAATTAGTTCACTAATTACTATGTTATATACAATAATGATTTGTGAGCATGCATGTCGTACAAATTCAGTTTTTAAAAGCAAAAGGATATGTTGCAGGAAACCCCTAAGTGTTTATCAATTTCTTGGCTGGTGGTCAACATCAGCATCAACCACAAATGTCCTGTGCCCTGAGAGAGGGTCCTCTAGCACATTGTCTACACTGAGGCTCATCCTCCGACCGATGCTATTGGTATTGGTTTGCAGTTTTGGCAATGGAAAGAGGTAACTGGAGGAGGATTTTGTATTTGCAGAAGATAGCTTTTTTATAATTTTAAAACATGTATTGGAATGCAGAAAAAAAATTATAATATCTATTTTGGATTAAACATATAAAGGTACTTGAATCTTTTGTCATCAAGTGCAGATCTTTGCCATCACGTGAAGATCATGTGCACCCTATTTCAATCAAAAGCAAGGGGTAATAACTAGTATGGACTAAATCTCAAACGAGAAGCCAAGAAGATTCTTATTTGCGTTTGCTGCACAGATAATATACTATTTGAAATCATCAAACAATGCTCATTAGGTCCATTAAACCTTATCCACTTTCTCAAATTTCAAGAATAGCTGATAGCAGCCGGATACAAACTTCTATAGGTACGTAAAACATAAGCAACTGTCCAGGTATTAAATAACAAGCAAATGCAACTACTTCCTAACAGATTTTAGCCTAGTTGTTTTGCATCTTTGTAATATCTTGTAGAGTACTTGCATAGAACCCTCTGTAGACCTGCAGTGCATTATGGGGACTTGCCCAGAGGCAACATGGTAAGAAAATCAAATACTTTTGCAATAAATTAGACTAGTGTTTGTTACAACTAATATAACTTGTATCATGCAATGCATGAAACTTTCTATCTAGATTGCATAGACACGGATACACAATCAGATATGGACACGATACGGATTCGGAATATGGTATTTTTGAACATTTTGGGATACAGGTACTGCATGGATACGGTTAGTTACGCATTTTATAAATATATACATTTTATACATTAAAATATATATATATATATATATATATATTATATATATATATATATATACATTTTATAAATATCTATATTTAAGCATATTTTAGGTAGTAACTAGGCTTCAAAATGTTCTAGAAAGGATTCAATAAAAAGAATGGTAACTTTCTCATATCTCCATCATGTTTGGCATGATCACAAATGTGTTAGAAGTACTTTCAACTATGTTTTGGGTCTCTTTGGAGCCTAGGCATGGGTGAGCCATATCCGGCAAGAGTATCAAAGAAGTATCGTGCCAAATATGTGTCGAATACGAATACCGGAACAAATATGGTTCTAATGTTCTATCAAGGATTCAATGCAAAGTATGGGAACTTTCTCATATCTCAATTATGTTTGGCATGATCACAAATATGTCAGTATTACTTTCAACTATATTTTGGGTCGCTTTAAAGCCTAGACATGGGTGAGCCATATCTGACAAGAGTCTTAAAGAACTACTGTGCCCAATACGTGTCGGATACAGATATGGACAAATAATATGGTCCTCCCTAGGAGCATCTGTGCAACATAGCTTTCTATAGCATCCATACTATGCACATTCCTTTCATTTTTCAAAGTACAAAAGTTCAAACTACATTCATAAAATGGACCTATATGTGTGACCAAATTTAGTTCTCGTCTTGGTCATAGCATCTGTCTTTCCTGCATGATATACACAAGGCTTATACCTTCATGAGCAATAGAGAATTCAATCAATGACTTCCTCAACATGTCCAACACAATCCTCAAGCAAATACACAACATCTCATTGCAAATTGATTGACCTGTCAGAACAAAATAGCTTCTGGATCCTCGTCCATCCCTTCTCTATCCTCTGAGCTTTATTCTTTAAATCAATAATATGAAGATATTTTTTACGCAGACCTAATTAATAACCAAAGCCTGTGCTGCTGGTAGATTGGTCACACTTTACCACGATTTTACCACGTCTGGGTGGTGCAAGTTTGAAAACTCTATCAACAGCATAGCTTTATGGACCATCACCATTCTAGTCATTCATCACCAGCATCTGACATGAATATTTCTGATGAGTATTTCCGGTCCAGGTTTAGGAAGCTATAACTTAGCAAGGAGATGCAAAGCCTGCCCTCATGGCTCGTCTCAATGCCATTTGTGATATAACTCGTCAAAACCAACACAAAATTAAGGTTATTAATGTCTTATACAGTTGATATTGTTATCATTGAGCAACCAAATGCTAAACTAACTAAATATCAAACTGTAGTATCATTAGCATCCAGCATTCTCCCATCAGAATGAGTCTACACTCTATAGATGGAGAAAACTCCACAAAAGAATCGAGAAAGTTGATGCCAACCTGACATCAACCCCTATATTGCACCAAAATCTCGGACAAGATAGTTATGAACAAGAGTGGCCTTGCCATAAAACTTAGAAGGCCAGCTGGTCGATAGATAGACCTACCATTTCAGTTATGTAGTTTAAGTTCATGAGACTAAGGAGTAGCCTCGCAGTTGTGCTCAGAAAAGAGTCTAGACAACGAGGTAAGGTGATACAAGCCAAAGGGGAAAAAGCTAAAGGGAAAAAAGCCAAAGGGAAAAAAGCTATGACATTCCCATATCAACCTATAAATATAATATGTAGCAAGGATTCAAAAAACTCATCTGAAGGAAAAGCGGCATGTGCATGCCTTGGACATCTTCATGTTGATACCAAATGGGAGAAAAATGAAATGCTACAACATTCATATAGTTCATGCTACTGAAACTAGAAAAGGGGAAAAAAATGAGTACCTGCGTAGGTGTAAATCTGACTGAGTTCTGCTTTGGCTTATCCTGGGGGTAAGGTCCAGGATCAGCAGGAGTATATGGCTCAACAAAAAGTTTCTCCTTCTCATAATCATGGTCACCCACGTTCCCATTATTTGGGGTTATTATGGTAGACTTCTTATTTCCTGGAAGAGCATGATTACTGCTCTTCATTGCTTTGGGAAGCTTTATACGGAAAGGAGGAATTGGTTCCAGGTCCTCTGAGCCATCTGGGCTGGTAAAGCAAACCTACAGAAAATATTAGAGAAATCATTGTAGGATCTAATGCAACATTAATGAAGTGACTTTGTCATTGGAAGTTATACAAACTTGCAATAGCATAGTTCAAATACAACAAACTTACTTGAAAGTCCGGAAAACTGCTTCTCAAATGATCCGAGTCAAGAAATGTGTCCTTAAAATCTACAACTTCCAGGAGATCAGGCATGTTTGTCCATTGTGCAGCAGAAGGATTTCCATAACCCAAAAATATGTTATGAAGCCAATCAGGAACTATACAATATTCATTCATAAGGTCCCGTATGGACTCTAAAATAGCTTTAAAATTATTTTCTTTTGGTTTCCTCTCATTAAAATATTAAATGTCCCATAAACATCTTCTCCTCCTTTTTCAGCAATATCTGTAACATCCATGTGGTATTGTGCTGTGTCTAGAGCAACTGTTACTGTACGAAGTTCGCCTTTAGGAGGTTTCCATTCATCTCTTTTGATTCTTCCAGTGAAATCATTCATAAGTATCCCTTCCTCATCACGGATCTCAATTACTTCACATCCTCGTACATATTGAAGACCAAGTCTCTCTGGTACAGTGGACTTGGCAGCTTCATCTGCAGTAAGAGGTTCAAAAGATGGACGAACTGAAAGCAAAAATAAGACATCATGCTCTTTAAGGGCATTCCACTCAGATCTTATATGTGCTTTGTAACTAGAAATGCTGAAAGTAACTTGAGCAGTCACAGAAGAAGGCTTGACTTCCCCAATGTTAGGTTGTTTGACTTCAGAAATTCTGAACTCCCTGATTGGCACAGCCATCCTTGACCAACCACGAAATGCTGTTTCTCCCTCGTTGTTAATGTAAGCAAGAAGATGGGGGACAGCTTCCTGGATATCTTCACGAATTTCATATGTAGATTCAAGACGAAAAAGATTGAAATTTCTTAAGAGATAATCATGAAGTGTTAGGAACTGGAGGTTAAGCTTAGGAAGAGCAAGGCATCCTTCTCCAGAGTAGTTAATACTTGGTACAAGACTTTCATCCCACATTATCTGCTCGTTTGGGTAGAGAGGCATAGCATTTATTGCTTCCTTCTGGGATTGACGTTTCTCAAAGAAAGAGATCATAACTTCAACCAAGAAGTCAACCCTTTCAGCACAAGGATCCTTAACTGAAACCAGTTTGAGCTGTGAAAGAAAACTTTTCAGAATACAATTATTCCTGCAGACAACGATTTATCGGCTTGCAGAAGAATGAATAAAATAGGTAAAACACATTCCATACAAGATCTATGAAGATTCAATCCAAGCAAATAACGACATATCATAATAAAGCTCAAGAAAAGAGCTGCACAATGATTATAATATATATCACAACTACATAGCACACATGCCATTCTATCCATACAAACACAAAAAACAAGCCTATAGATCATAAAAAATAACAAAATAACACTGAAAATTTAATTAATTTTTATATCTGAGCTTAAAATTTGACAACCGTTTCCTTTTCCTTATTTAGGTAACTCATGGGAAATGTTTAAATTACTTAGATTTGATTCATAGGATGTACTCTACATATGTTCACCTCATTTACCAAATATATAAAATTTTGAATTCATAGGATGTATTCTACGTATGTTCACACCATTTATAAAATACGAAATTTTTGGATGTGATTGTTCGTTTTACATGTTAACTAATGATAGGCCCGGCCAACTGTAAGTAGAGCATTCATAGTCCCAACAGAGAAGGATCTCAAGTAGCACAAGGTTCCGAATCTCATTTAGCATCAAATCATTGCAAGCAGCAGGACCGTAAGTTGGAAGCTGAGCATGACTATATGTATCGTAGATATGCTACAGATATAAATGGTTTGAAATATGAAACACATACAATTTGTCATGGTGTCATGTAGTGCAGAGTTTGCAGACACATGCACAACGTAATACTCGATAGACACATTGGAGAGTTTGCAACTTGTCCATAATATAACAATTGGTTTAAGATAGTTCTTGTACAGTTCTAATAAATCTGTGATAATTTCACACTTCCTTGAAAATTCATTGCAAATAATGAGTTGAATTACAACTTAAATGTTAAACCATCAAGACAAGCATCCATCCAATATATGAATGTAAATCTAGAACCTATGAATGTGTTTATATGGTAGGGTAGTTAACAAATTAAGAAGGAACAGAAAGCCCCTATCACATTTTCGTCTTGAGAAAGATACTCCATGTAGTTTTTATCAGCTACCCTATCCTCCTTTTCCTCATTTTCCCTCTTTCTTCCTTCCCCTGCCACCTTCCATCCATTTCATCTCGTTCACCGTATCCGATCGGCCGTCCTTCCAGAAGAGGGGGAGAAGGGGGGGGGGGGTTTGGGGAGGAAGGAGAAGAGAATGGAGGCTACGTTGCACGGACATGGGAAAATGATGCCACATCCTTACCGTGTAATTACCTGAATGGTGTCCGTATTCGTGCAACATAGGTGACTACATTGTACCTATTTGAAAAATGTCCATATCATGTATCCGTGTCGTGTCCTTATCTGCGTTTGTATGAAGGCGGAGGAAGGAAGAGGGAAGAGGTGGGTAGGAAGAATAAAGGGGTTGTGGCATCAGTGACGATGGGGAAACTGATGATGGTGGCACCAGGTTAATAATGATTTAATTTCTATACATATCTTTACAATTACTAAAACATGGTTAATTTGGTCATTTTTAAGTTCTCAGATAGAAAATTGTCAGCAAATAATTGATGGATATAAAGGTGGGGGTATTGATTAACGCAAAAAAGAAAAAGGAAAAAAAACTGGGGGATTTCCTGATAATTACCTAATTAAAAATTACAAAATTAAATAGAAGCATCCATCCAATATACGAATGCATATGCAAACTTAGTGCGTTTGCAAATGATAAGATACTGAGAAGATATATGACCCCAAGTATGGAGATTATGCAGACTGTTTACATAAAGAAGGGATGCTCTTCTACATAGACTATACAAATATTACTACTATTCCAAAGGACATCACTCTAAGAAGACCAATGACTTTGCATTGTCAGTCGACCCCTATGAATACCATACAGGAGAAAGGGTTATGGAAAATCTCATCCACTTGGATCTAAACAACATCTTTACTAAATGATGCCTAAAGCTATACAAATGCCAGATTTAGGTCAGAAATCGTAATGGCAAGCTGCAAATCTGGCTCGCAAGAGTATGAACTTTGGTATGAAATCCCAGCATCTAAGAAGCAATTTATGTGTCTAGGGGAGATTAATATAAACTTATAATTTTTTTCCCACATAAAGTCCTATCAAAGAATGAAAGGCCTAATGTTATCAGATAAAAACTTTATGCTTTAGAGAATGATTGAAACATTTTTTGTTACAGTTTTGAAAAGCCTAGTAAATCTATGTTTTTCTTTGTCTTTCCCTGACATGTTGTGTCCTATTAACAATATATAATGTTGGCATGATATGTTGCGCCTGTTTTAATGCATCAGATTTTATGATGTATGTAGCTACTTTTGTACACACACACAGAGTCAAGATGCCATGTAATTGATAATCTGTAATCTTAGACATTATTTGTGAACAGGATTATATGTAGTATACTGTAGTATAAAACTTGACATTTCTGTGTATCCTACACTTCCAGATCTGAATTATCATTATTGTATGTCATGTTGTATACCTGTCAACTGACTACTAACTGTGTTCTAGGTATATATGTACAGAATATGTAGCAACAGTTAGGCTCATAACTCATTCAAATATCAGTTGCTGTATACTAAAAATGAGAGAGTATAAATTGAATCATGAAAGAAGCCTTAAAACTCAGAGAGTTTTTCCTACCTTATTACAAACCAAGTCTGTAGTTCCTCTGCAGATAATATGGATAACTTTTTTGAAAGATCAGCACGCTTGTGAATTGCACCAACATGACACAGTGCAAGACCACGCAACTACGACAACCAAAAAATGCATTTATGTATATCAGAAATAAAAGTATTTAAATTTCATAACAAATTTTACATAACATCTTCCAGATTATTCTCAAAAAAAGGGATCACCTTGCAGACAAACCTTAGGAATCTGTTTAAATGCTAATAGTTGGAAAGCTTGCAAACGAGAATAATGAGCAAGCAGCACATCATCATCGGTCAACTGTGTCCCAACATGGTCATCAATCTCAAAACCTTCATAGAATTGCAGCAAGTCAACTAGTTGTGCAAAAAGTCGTCCCTTTGCATGAATATAAAGTGCACTCAAATGGCATTTGGCAACAACAGCAACATCAGCAACGACAGGCTTCAAGAATCTGCAATATGTTGATATAGAAGTTATATACATTATGGAATGAGAAAGAGATAGCATGACTATTTTATGGTCATAATTGACGACCAAGATAAGCAGTAGGAAACTTGGATTGAGGCCATAACAAAGGATATGGTTTTGTTAATGTGATAATGTCAAAGCAGCATGGCCCTTAACAGATCTGAATTGAAGAAAAGGATTCAAATAGCTAACCCCAACAATTTGGGGTAAATGCTTTGTTGTCGTAAACTATAATCATCCATAACAATGAACCCTTGGGGTAGAAATGACAAGAAACCGTTAAAGGAATGAATGTAAATAGTTGCACTGTCAACCTGCAATATTATCATTCATCCGAAAACTAAGTAAATAATGTTTTGGTCATATACTAGACTGGAAGATACTCTTGGATCTTTCCATGATATAAAAAAAACAAAATGTTAACCTGTAACCATCCATAACAATAAGGTCCCAGGGTAGAATGACAAGAAATATCAACAGAATGAACAATGCATTCCTAAACTAAATAATTAGATGAAATACTTATGGAGCTTTCCCCGTGTCTGTCTCTGTGAGAAAGTATGTGTCTATTTTTCAACTTTTCTCTACTTTGACCTTCTATTGCATAAGTATATATCCAAGTTAATACCTATATGGAATTTCTGGTGTAATCTAACTCGATTTACTACTTTTTTCCTTTCACCTTTTTATTTATGAAGGTCTTATTTGGTCTCTTGTATGAGGCATTGTCATAAGAATTAAGTTAGAGAACCGCCACATTATCAGATTGTATCAGAATATTCTCTGGTGTCAAAAGTTTGAATTTATGAACCAATCAAAGTTCCTTTCTTTAGCCCTGTTCCACCGGTTATTGAATAAATTCCAAGGACCATAAATCTTCTACACAAGTTATTAGAGTTCTGGACCTTCTGGTGGTGGTTGAGGTCAACTTTAAGATCGCTCCAAGAAGATGAAGGTAAAAACTAAAAAGGAGCACATGACCAGAAGATGATTCCCTAGTAAACTACTTTGGTTTGTCTGGATAGCACCTATGAGCACGAAAATGGACACAGATATTTATACAAGATACGAACATTTTCAAATGGCTACAGTGTAGACACCTAACATATGATTGCACAAATACGGAAACAGATAAGGGTATAGACAATACAGATACGGGCAACATTTCCCGTGTCCATGCAACATAGGATAGCACCAATACTATAAGCCTCCGAACTGAAAAGTTCTTTCTTCCACCGAGGAATTGATCTCAAGAATAGGTCTATTTGGCTCTATACCTTTTTTCACCCCCCATCGCCCCCCCCCCCCCCCCCCCCCCCCCCCAAGGACTTTGATCCTGAGAATTGGAACTTTTGGCAGCATTGAGTTCCAAGGATGACCTTAACCTCATTTATTGGCACTACTAAGTTTATTTTTATTCATAACCACATGATTTGCACATAACCAAGGACAACTTGTTGAATCCTAAGGATTTTCAGCCCAAAAACAAGTGTTGGTTACATCTACAAGAATCCAAACAAGTCCTTCGAGATTTACCCTTTCGTGACAAGCTACACAGGCATTTACTAGGTTTGAGGTAAAAGACATTTTTTAGGAACATCACTAAAGAAAAAGAGATCATAAAGATCAAGTAAATTTCTTTTAAGAGTTTAGTTGTGACATCTTATGCTATAATGGTGGTATACTTGCTTAGTCTCACTGAAAGTGAAATTAAAGAAGAAAAAACTTCTAACAATTAAGTAACAACAAACTATCATTAGCAATTCATTTAGCCCCACATTGGTAAATGTAATATGGGGACCTCAATCCTATGCATGGTATAGAGCAGGTTTGGTTCCTAACGGCAACTCCTGCAGCCCCGCCTCCCCCCTTCTGCGCTCACCTCCCCCTGCCCTTCCTGCCTCCTCGGAACCCAACCCCACCCTACACCCACCCACCAGCACCCGGTACCTTGTTACTCTACCTCAGGGATACACACGCATTGGTTGCAGATGGACGTTCACCTAGGAAGAATGGACACTCCAAGAATTCAAGCATGTTTGTGTCATATCGTATCGGACAAGCCATAAACACTTCAAAATACATTAGGGAAAGGTTGTGAAAAACACTAGGCGCTAGTCGGGCAGGTACTTGCCGCCTAGCGCCTAGCCCTAGGTGGCCCGCCTAGATCTAGGTGGTTAAAAAAAATAAAAAATCGAAAAAACTACTGAAAATTGCAAAAAAATACCATAAAACCTCAAAACATGCATAGTCTGAAGTCAGGCGCCTAGGCTGCCTTTTTGAACATTGCATTAGGGCACACCAAAATAGGTGATGAATCCATGTGATCGTGTTTGAAATGTGTCTTTTGTATTCATATCTCTGCAACATAGGTTTTCATCGTCAAGCACAACCCAGATGGTTATGTCGAAGGGCCTGAAAGCTCGTCCTATTGCCAAAGCTTTACTTCACCGAGTGCTATGGTATTGGCTATGAAGAAACTTCTTGAGTTGCAAAATTGAATGTTGTTCGCTTTCTACTTACTTTAGTTGTCAATTGCAAGTGGCATTAAATACACTTGACACCAAGAATGCCTTTAGTTGTCAATTGCAAATGGCTATTAAATACACTTGACAATGCATACGAGGACCTCCCAACTATAAAGGTGTGAAGAGAACCTAATTTGTCATCTACACAAGTGAATCTATGGCCTCAAGCGGTCTTCTTGGCATGTTTTGACAAGTTCAATCGCGTAGTCGGTACATCGATTTCTAACATTATACGTCCAATTCTTATCTTTTTATTCATTGTTGACCCCAAGGCATAATCATCCGACTCGCCTATGTGGATGACAACATTATCAATGCCTATTACTTTATTCGGATCTCCAAAGTTAAAGCTCATCTTTCCAACAACTTTCACAACAAGGACCTAGATCATCTACGATACTTCCTTGTATTGAGTACATCGATTTCTAACATTATACGTCCAATTCTTATCTTTTTATTCATTGTTGACCCCAAGGCATAATCATCCGACTCGCCTATGTGGATGACAACATTATCAATGCCTATTACTTTATTCGGATCTCCAAAGTTAAAGCTCATCTTTCCAACAACTTTCACAACAAGGACCTAGATCATCTACGATACTTCCTTGTATTGAGGTTACTGACAAGGAAGATTCCTTCTTTCTCAACGAAAATATTGTTTAATTCTCTTGGAAGAAATAGACTTTTTTTTTGTTATTTTCTAGTTGATACACCAATGGGTCAAAACATTGACCTCTCTAACATTAGCCCATCTTCTGATCCACTTCTCGAAGATCTTGTCATTTATTGTCGAGAAACTCATCTATTGTACTCTGACTCGCCCAAGCATTTCTTTTTGTCGTCACCACTGCCAGTCAGTTCAGTATGCAGGAAACTTATCATCTCTTGTTTTTACGAGGTCAAATTTATTCATCGCTACTTGAAGGAGCCTCTGGGTGAGGGTCTGGTCTATTGATTGAGCTCTAATTTGCCTCTCATAGCTTGTGCAAATGTCGATCATATTGCCTTCATTTGATGATGGTTGCTATACTAGCGACTACTTCGGTGGCAATGTGGTCAATTAGAAGAGCAAGAAACAAATTGTTGTCATACGTTCCTTTGTCCAAGTAGAACATCATGGCACGGCATATGTTGCCTCTGATAAAAATCCTCTTGTCGGATCATAGTGTTTCTATTTCTCTGGATACTTATATTGTGACAACAAAGCTATCTTTCATATTGTTGAGTATCCAGTTTCCATGCCACACCAAACATATTGAAGTCAAGCATACAGAATAAAGTCAAGGAAGCTTCAAGAAGTTTGTTTTGCTATGTTCATATTGTTCCACAATTGGTCAACATAAAAATCACCAAGGCTCTTCCTCGACCTTTGTTCATATAGTTTCTCTCCAAGTTGGACTTGCTTGACATTTCTCTCATTACAAACGAACAACAGGATTACCTACAAGGTAGTTCAACATATGACTTGTCATGTTTACTTGACTGTTTATATACTACTATAAGTCGCGCACATAAATTGCACGTGTCTTTTGTCAGTATTTTTTTCACTTTTTAAATATATACTTGCATGAAAAACCTATTTGAAATAGTAAAAGCTTTTGAAGTAAATTTATTTTTGAGATCGATGAACATTTATTGAAGTTGCAATTGTGTAATTATTACTCGTTAGTAATTATGTTAGTGGGGGAGGTGTGTAATTTACATGTTTTATCCATAGTTAATTTAAGCGCGCGCGCGCGCGCACGCACATATAAAGCTGAGGGGCGGCTAGGTGGCGGGCGGTCTCAGGATCAAGCCACGGCCCCGATGATGCAAATATAAAGAAGAAGAAGAAAAAGAAATATATATGTCAAAGTCTTCTACCTCTAGTGGTGAGCAGCTGGAGAGATAGTGCATCCTGAATGGGTGGGTTCGATTCCACGGGAAAACAGATTATTCCTTCCAATATATATATATATATATATATATATATATATATATATATATATATATATATATATATATAAAGGTTGGAGAAAAGCACTTTTGGAACATGAAAGTTCCACGGTGAAGCCTAGAAGTTTTCCTATTATATACAAGATGGCAGGTTTGAGATGCAGTATCTCTTCGACCGTCCCTATATACATATATATATATAGTAGAGAATCATTCAATGAGAAAAGAGTTTAAAAATTAAAACTGACTTGCCACAGGAGAAGGAATGAAAGAAAAACAAAGAGAAGTTAATAAAATCCTTCTATGAGAAAAAAGTTTAAGACTGAATTGTGGAAACACAAGAAAGAGTTGATTCCTGGATTCGGTAGAAATAAAATCACATATATGATATGACCATAACCAATATAACTATGACTTCTCTCTAAGAATCGTAAACAAATCCTCTATAAATCGAAGCTCTACAGGACTTTAAATTTGACCCCTGTATATCTTATAGAAAGACTGTTAGTAGATTAGGTAAGCTTATAACTTTCTTTCTTTAAGAAACAAATCAAAACTGGAGTAGGATAATTCTCAAAGTAAGTCCAAATAAGATGGCTGACCTTTGACCCGCTAAAGGGCCTTCCATAGTGCAGAGGCACCTGCTAATCAAGGGTCTGAGGAGAGTCAACAAATAACTTACCCCGGTTTACCAAGAGGCTGTTTATAAGAGATGAAGTCTACGAGATGCAAGACTCAAGCCTTACTGTCACGACACTTTCGTGATATCCACTAAATGTTGGACGCTATCAATGACCTAATTTCCTCAATTATGTTGGTATAGTGGTTTGAAATACAAACCACAGATATTGAAAAATTGGTGTCGTATTGTATTGTTTTTCAGATACGCATCTGACATGTGGAGACACGATCACTTCAAATTACACTAGGACACACCAAATTCAGTGTTGTGTCCATGTTATTGAGCACGTAATATATCATACTCCTATCTGTACATGATGGAATTTCAGGCACATGATAACACAATGTCCTTCTAGTTCTTCTATATGAAAACTTGGGAGGCAAAAATTAGGGAGGACCAAAACGCAAGGAATATAAATACAGTCTAATTTAGTTTTAACTTAACAAACTAACCTGTATTAAGCAGTCGCAAAACATTATATGAATGGCGTAAGCACGTAGAGGGTCTAATAGGAATGAAACTACGATTGATATTCTTCAATCTGTTACTACAACATCTATTCCTTTTTATGTGTTAGCCTCACCAAAGTTGGGTCTCTTTTGTGTGAACTCTATTATGGTAGACTTGCTATGGCTATCAAGTCTCTCCAAGTGACCAGAGCTCAGGCAATGTACTGTATTAATTACTTTTTTTGGGTAAAAGAAGATGGTAACCTAAGCATTCACATTCAATGATTGAATTTACAGGGATCTCCAGATGCTTCAAGGGGACTCGCCTTTACCATTACTCCCTTCTGGATAAAGAAAATCAGCAACCCTAAGCAATTAAATTATTAAACTCAATGATTGAATTTGTAGAAATCTCCATATTTTCACGTCTAAAAGGGGAAACAAAATAAGAGAGTAAATGGAGTTGGTCCACACACTCATCCCACCCAAAGAAAAAGGAGAACACACACGTATAGAGTCACCCATACACACATTGACACGTTTTTTCCCTTCTAATCTTATAACAGGAACCATCAAACTTTCACTTTTGTGAGTTTAGTTTGTAAAACATTGTATTGCACGGAATCGAGAACCTATAAAACAAAGGCAATTAATTAGTAGCTTCCAAACGAAAAGACGCAGGCAGGAATAGAAAGAAAATCCACAATTTTAAACACCTTCCATCCTACCAAGACTAGGTTAGCTTCAGAAACAAGAAATGAGATGAGGATTGTCAAGTACCTCCTAGTAGGCAGCTGGCTTAGTAGATCAATCAGGAACTCCATGAACCTCTCACAGTATAATACACAAGAATCGTCAACTTGTTCAGCATATGGATCACTAAGTTGGGTTTTTACATCATCGATTTGCTTTTGTACTATGACCTCAGAGTCAAGTATCTGGCATATAATTCCAGCATGAGCTAAGAATAATGTTATCCTGCATGAAATTATCCAGGTGCAAATGGTAGAAAATTTGTGGGACGTACCTCCAAAAACTCTTCAATTAGATCTTTTAGGAAATTCACTTCAAGCATATTTGAAGTGTCAAAGGACTTTCCTTCTTTCTTGGCTTCTCTGGCTTCTTTCTTGATCATCTTCTTCCATTTTCTTATTAAATGAGGATGTAGACATAACTCCATCTAAACGACGTAAATAAAATGGAACTGTATAATTCTCTGATTGTCACGCCAAAGTGATATGGTTATAAATAATTTCCCATTTGAACTCACCTGAAGTCTACCATCTGACAAGCAGTGCCACAACTGAAGACTGACTAACTTCAGAACAGTTTCACTAACAATCTCATCCTCCAAACTCTGAAAGGAAGCATACTTAAAAGGTGAGAAAGGTAGCTGATGTTAGATGACATTAAAACACACAAGTAGATGATAAACCAACTCTCAAGGTGCATTCCTATGCTCTTATATCCAATTCCAAACAGACAGCATTGTGAGGCTACAATATTAGTTATTAAGAAACCGGTCGTAGGCTTTAAGTTATGACACAGTTCGGGTAACAGACAGATTTATTTGAGCAGGGGGGAAATCTAAATGTTTAGTTGTACAAGAATGATAACAAGTGTATAATCGAAAACTTTCATAAATTAATATCAAAGGTTTAGATGAAATAATATAAGTAGAGTAGCATGACAGAAAAATAAACACATAATCCAAAGAATGGAAATTGGCAACAGCACATTTTAAGAGTTAAGAAAAGATGTGATATTTTCTGTCTACGCACCTGAAAAGCATTAATCATGAAAAGCAAGTAATTTGTCTTCTCTGCAATACTCAGACTTCTTCCCTACATCAAAAATAGGAAAACCAAGCATAAGTTTGAATTGAAAGCACTGTTCTAAAAGGCGGTCTAGGCGGCCGCCGCCGCGGCGCCTAGGCGCTAGGCCCCGGGTGTCCGCCCGATGCCCGCCTAGACCCCCTGACGCCCGACTATGCATGTTTTGGGGCTTTATGGATTTTTTCTGCAATTTTCAGTAGGCTTTTTGGATTTTATTTTTTTATGTTTGAACCGCCTAAATCTAGGCATCCGCCTAAACGACCGCCTAGGCGGGCTAGGCGCTAGGCGGCGGGTGCCCGCCCGACTAGCGCCTAGCGCTTTTCACGACCTTGATTGAAAGAGAATTAGATTACAAAATAAAAGCACATGACAACTTGAACGTCTAATTCATACATATCTGCATCCTCGACAACATAGGCAACACATATGACACAGCAATGCAGCATATAATACAGAAAAAGATTATTTTCAACTCAGACATAATAGGTGGGAAAGTGTGTTGCTTGGTGCAACACTAAGACTTGGCGCTTGCATCCTAGAGGTTGTGACTACGAGTCATGGAAAAGATTGTTAGTCACACAAACAGACTCTTCACATATTATGGGTAAGACTATGTACACATTGACCCTACGGTCCTACCCAAACCTGCATTAACGGGAGCCTCGTGACACTGGAATGTCCTTCTATAATACACCAAAGGTGGGGGTTCAAGGTGTTCACTAGCTGATGTCTACCCTAACAAATTGGTGAGATAGGGCATTTCAATTTTACTAGTTTAGAATACCAGGAACAAAATGGTTCGTAATGGATAATGCATAAATATAGGTGGAGTGCAAAACGTTGAGTTTAACCTGTGTACCTACGCATAGGAATATATATTTTCCTACATGTGTAATAAAAGAAGTGAAACATTACGTGTTATTGATATATATAGGCATTTCAAAATCTCCCTACTGTGCAATCAAAGTCTCAAGAAAGTCCTTCAGGCCTAGGCACAAAGCACAAAAGCGAGTCACGCACTGACCACGGTGAGGTGCAAGTATAATAATAATTGAGGCACTAGGCCATGGAACTTCTGTGCTCCGATCACACTTGTTCGCACCAACATCTGGAGGCTTCAAAAGCGCTTCAACCTAGACTGGGAGGGAGGGAGGGTCGAAGATGCTATTGGGTCCTTGTATAAGGCGGCACTTCTTTGCACCAAAAGCAAGCTGCACACTCGTCTCGCCTAGATGCTGGTTGAATAACTATCATCCGGAATCAAAAAGGAAATATAAATTAAGTGCAAAATATCGAGTTGTATACCACTATCCATCACTAAGTATGACAATTTACATGCACAAAATGGTGTAATTAGCAAATGCAATCACTTCTAGTTTCGCCGGTACCAGTTCCTTGAGCCGAAGAACCCTCTGCAAGAACCCTCTGAAAGCATCCTTCCGATCGTAAAAACAAATCCAAGCCGCCACGTTCTCCCGGAACTTCAAAACGACAACATGCCAACCAAATTCAACAAAAGAATTACACAAATCAACACACCGAAGTCGTCCGGAACAGAGTAATACCTTCTCGTTGACCATAAGGATCATGGACATGACGTGCTCGAAAGTGGCGGTCTCCGGATCGAAATTAGGCCACAGGTAGTTCTCCAGGTACTGGCTGACCTCGAGGACCATCACCCTCTGCAAGGGGACGGTCTTCCTCTCCCCGGCGACGAGCAGCTCCTCGTCGTAGATCTTCTGGACGAGCTCCGGGTCGAACTCCCGAGCCGATGCCTCGGCGTCGGCTTCGGCGGAGGGGGCGGAGTTCTTCTTCTTCCAGTTGGCGTCGGCAATGGCGGTGAGGCGATCGTGCTGGATCTCGCGGAGGGTGATGGAGGAGGAGAGGGCGGCGGAGGGGAGGCTTTCTGGTGGCTTGTCCGGCGGCGGGGCAGGGGATACGCTGGCGGGGTACTCGGCGACGCGGTGGCGGCGGAAGTCGTAGGTGCCGATCCCGTATACCTTCGGCATGGTGTTGGAATTAGGGTTAGGGTTTGGTTAGAGAGGAAGCAGAAGTAAGAGAGATATTTGGGGATTAGGGCTTTGTTAGGGTTTGTGGTCAGAGAGGGGAGACGGAGAAGTGACAGGAAGAAGAAAGTGACCAAAAGGTTTGGTTAAATCTTTGGACAGTCTTATTTGCACCGCACAAATTGCCCGGGATGAAGCGGGAGCTGCGGGACGACACCACAATTTTCTTTAGCCTCGTTTGGTTCACGGAATGGGAAAGGAAAAGAACTCCTCATTATTTCTTGGGTTTTTTTAGGTAAATTATAAGGGCACAGCACATTTTATTCAGGGCTGTCCAAGTGTTAGTTTTTCATTATTTACAAATTTGCCACTGAAAAAATTACTCAGGGCTATCCAAGTGGTAGGTATAAAAGATAATGAGGACTGCCAGAAATTGTGGCAGTCCTGAAAGTAATGAGGACTGCCACAATTCCTGGCAGTCCTAGAAGTAATGAGGACTGCCAGGAATTGTGGCAGTCCTGAAAGGGACATGCTCTACAACAGGACTGCCACAATTTCTGGCAGTCCTAGACATATTGAGTACTGCCAGAAATTGAGGCAGTCCTGAAAGATACTTGATGTACAGCAAGTTCCTTTCAGGACTGCCATAATTTCTGGCAGTCCTAAAGTCGACATTCCCGAATGAAAAAAATATATTAGGGTTTATTTCAATCTTGATAATAGAGTGAAATATGCATTTTAGGATTTATTTCCATGCATTCTTTGTGAGGAAAGAAGTATTTAACCTTTATTTTCATACATTTTAGGGTTTATTTAATTTTTTGGGTGCCATCGAAATTGGAAAAGAGAAGGAAACTAGGGTTTTGATGGAGATGGTGATGATGGAAACGGTGGAGAAGAAGAAGATGATGATGATGAGAAAAAACTAGGGTTTTGATGAAGATGTGAGAATGGAAATGGTGGAGAAGAAGAAGATGGATAGAAGAAGAAGAAGAAGAAGAAAGCTAGGGTTTGTGAAGAGAGAGAGTGGAGAAGAAGAAAATGGACAGCCCCTGAATAGAAAATTTGGACAGCCCGAGTAAAAGTTCCTCAAAGCCTGGCTAGCCCTAATCTTGGCTAGCCCCGAGTAAAAAAGGCTGTGCCCTTACAAATAGCCTTTTTTTAGGGGCACCACCACTTCTACTAGGAGACAATCCAAAAAAATTTTAAAAAAATTACAAGTTTGCCATAGATTTTTTTTACTAGGGGGGCAGCCCAAAAAACACTATAAAAGCCAATGTGATTTTATTTCATCTCTCTCTTTCTTTCTCTACTACTTCTCTTCCTCCACTCTTTTTTTCTCCTTCTCATATAAACCTATAATTAACCTAACCTAGGTGAAATTGTCCCCCAACCTAAAATTGTTGAAGATTTTTGGTAGAATATCTAGTAACAGTGTCAATCACTTCTCCCATTTATTTGTAAGTCGTCGAATTTATTTTTGTGTAATATTTTAAGTTTTAACCTAAATTTTACATATAAAAGTTGAATTTTGTGTTTAATGTAGAAAGAAATAGAAAATGGAACAACCCGGACCATCAAATGTTGGATACTCTCCTCCCACAACGTCTGAAGAACACTTTGACGCATCGGAAACCCTCGTGGTAACTACACTTTGAACTTTACTTCGGGTGAAAAATTGGACTTTGACACAAAGGACTGCCACAAATATGACAGTCCCTCACATATATAGGACTGCCAGAGATGTGGCAGTCCTATATATGTGAGGGACTGTCACATTTGTGGCAGTCCTCTGTATGTGAGAGACTGCCATATCTGTGGCAGTCCTCTGTGTCCAAGTCATTTATCTTTGAAGCAGCCTGCGCCAGACCGATGTGTGCCGGACCACGGAGATTCTAACCTATGTACTATAGGTCACATCGGTGATCACTTCGTCATACTAAAGATGATCGGTCATTCTCCGATTCCTCCACCTTCAACAGTTTGGTACAAAAGAGCACCGGTCGAAGCCAGAGCTTGGACCACACCTTTCGCTCATCAAATCGACCATTGTAAGAAGTTGTTGAAGTTTGAGGAGCCAAGAGACTTACCTGCTGACCACTGTGACGTCGAAATCGACTGAGTATCAATGTGTTATATGGAGGACCACTTTTGTATACATTTTGGCATTTTGGTTATAGAGGACCACTTTTGTATACATTAAACTATGAAATATGAAGTCCAATATATGTTTCTTACTTTTATCCATGTGTTATATGTCTTTTATCTGGGTGTTATACATGTGTGTTTTGGGTGTTATACATGTGTGTCATACATGTGTGTTACTTTTATCCAAGTGTTGTCTTTCTAGGACTGCCACACACAGGGCAGTCCTTCACATGTGTTGGACTGCCCTGTATGTGGCAGTCCTTGCTAAAATGTTCTGTGATCTGATCACAGAACAATTCATCTAGGACTGCCACACACAGGATAGTCCTTCACATGTGTTGGACTGCCATGTGTGTGGCAGTCCTTGCTAAAATGTTCTGTGATTTGATCACAGAACAATTCATCTAGGACTGCCACACACAGGGCAGTCCAACACATGTGAAGGACTACCCTGTGTGTGGCAGTCCTAGATGAAATGTTCTGTGAATTAGGACTGCCACCCCCCGGCAGTCCTACATTGAATTAGGACTTCCAGCCTGGCAGTTCTAATTGAAACTTATTGTTATATAAATGGCCATTCTCCTGTGTTTTAGCACGGAGAATGGCCATTCTCCGTGTAATTTAGCACAGAAAATAGTCATTACAGTGTTAAAACGCAGGAGAATGACCATTCTCCGTGTAATTCTCCGTGTTAATTTACACGGAGAATGGCCATTCTCCGTGCTAAATTACACTGAGAATGGCCATTCTCCGTGTAAATTAAGACGGAGAATGGTCATTCTCCTGCATTTTAACACTGGAATGACCATTCTCCGTGTAAATTAAGACGGAGAATGTCCATTCTCCGTAACACGGAGAATGGACATTCTCCGTCTTAATTTACACGGAGAATGGTCATTCTCCTGCATTTTATGGTCAGTTGAAACTTTGGAGGGCCATAACTTTTGACTGGGAGGTCGAAACGACGCCCGGTTTGTCACAAAATGAGCGTATTTTTGAGGAGCCTGAAAGTAACTGTTTTATAGTTAGACGGCCTTCCGAAATTTTAGAATCGCAAAAAAATGATGTTTGAACCTCCGTTTTAGCAGTTTTGTCGAAATTTTAGAATCGCAAACAAATATTAATTCAATGACTCACAAATAGGACTGCCACCCCCTGGCAGTCCTACGCTTATGAAGGACTGCCAGAGTGCTGGCAGTCCTAATTAAAACTTGCTGTAACAGCAAGTTTCAATTAGGACTGCCAGCACCCTGGCAGTCCTCCTTTTGTATAGGACTGTCAGGGGGGTGGCAGTCCTAATTGAAACTCTCTGTGCCAGGGGGGTGGCATATCCAACAGAAGTATTTCAACACAAGTATCCAACACATAACCAACACAAGTATTTCAAAACAAGTATCCAACACATAACCAACACAAGTATTTCAAAACAAGTATCCAACAACATGTTCGACATCCAAAAATATCAACATCCAAAAATATCTTAACACAAGTATCCAACAACATGTTCGACACCCAATATCAACATCCAAAATACCCAACTTCAGACAATCAGACAATCATACTACATATCATGGCAGACCTTCGAACGAGACTCCGCATTACGCATGAATGGGAACTCAACCTCGTCGTCGATACGCTCAAGCTCGTTGATGACCAAGGCACTAGTGTCGACCAAGACACTAGTGTCACTTTGACAAGCGCTCCGAAGTGTCTTGGCCAGTTCCTTCGTCCTTCTAGACTGTAAATGAAAGTATAATTGAATTTAGTCTACAAACATGAAAATCTTAAACTAATTACTAATGCGAAACTCACCATCTTCACCAATGAAGAGAAATTATGGGTTTGTCGTGTTCGAAAATGTCATTCATAAACCCTAAATATATTCTAAACCTAAATTATCAAATGTTTTTAGACAATTAAAACTATTCTAGGGTTTCGAATAGAATGTAGAAAATTATAGAAGAAATTAGGGAAGAACGTACCTAGAATCCGATTTCTTCGACTTGCATGTCATCTCGTCGAATGTGGGAGTGTTCTTGAAAGAAATTTGGTGGAGGAATTAGGATTATAGTGGTGGCGGAGAATTTTTTAGGGTTTTGGGAGAGGGAGAGAGAGCTCTTCTTCTTTTTTCTTTTGGAGGAGAGAGAGGGGAAGTTATGAAATGGGAAGAAAATGTGAGTTTGGGGGGTTAGGCTGCCCCCTAGTAAATTTTGGGCTGCCCCTAGTAAAATCTCCACTTTCTGGGCTGCCCCCTAAATAAGGGCTGCCCCCTAGTAAAAGTGGTGGTGCCCCTAAAAAAAACCTATTTCTTGCTATTCCTGTCCTTTTTTTTGGCAAATGTTAAATGTCACCCCCTTTTTACTAAGGACAACCCTCCTACTAAGAACAATCATGTCTTTGTATTTTTTTTACTAAGAGCAACCTAAAGTCCACAAGTTTACTAAGGACAACCATGGCTGGTCTTTCTCTTCCTCTCCTCGAGCTTCTCCTCGAACTCCTCCGCCTCCTCGAGCTCCTCCTCGTAATCCCCCCGGAACTGGCCCGGCTGAGCAATCTCCAGCTGCTGAACGTGATGTGCAACCAGCTCGAAGGGCCGGTGTCAGCCGACATCGGCGACCTGCCGCAGCTGCAGGTGCTCGAGCTGTGGAACAACTCGCTGACGGGGGCCGATACCGGTCGGGCTCGGGAGGCTGCCGAAGCTGCAACGGCTCGAGATCGCGACGAACGACTTGAGCGGCCAAATACCGGACGACCTCTCCCTGTCCCCCTCGCTCTCGTTCATCGACCTCTCGAACAACAACCTGCAGCTAGCCATTCCTTCGAACATCCTCTCCATCCCTTCCCTGCAGACCTTTCTAGCTTCCGACAACGAGCTCACCGGAGGGATCCCAGACCAGTTTCAAGACTTTCCGACGCTGTCGGCCCTCGACCTCTCCAACAACCGCCTCCTCGAGCTCCTCCTCCGCCTCCTCCTCCTCCCGCAGCCCCCTCCGCGCACAGCAACCTCCTCCTCCTCCTCCCGCAGCCCCCTCCGCAGCACCCTCCGCCAATGCTGCCCCCTCCCGCAGCACCCTCCGCAGCACCCTCCTCCTCCTCCTCCTCCTCATCCTTCCGCAACCCCCTCCGCCTCCCACCACCTTCCGCAGCAACCTACAGTGACTGCAGGGCTTGCCTGCAGTCCTGTCTTCACTTTGGACTGCAGACAAGTCCTGCAGTCACTGTAAGTTGAAAATTTTTAAAAAAATCTAGGACTGCAGGCAAGCACTGCAGTCCTCTGTTCACTTTAGACTGCAGGCAAGCCCTGCAGTCCTCGATTGACAGAAGCGGAGTGGCCTTTAGTGTTTTCAAAATGGCAAATTTGTAATTTTTTAAAATTTTAAGTTGGTGGCCCTTAGTAAAAAGGGGGTGGCCTTTAACATTTGCCTTTTTTTTCATTGGGCAAAAAAAAAATTAGAAGGTAAAGTAAATTGTTAGTGTGAAAAAGTGAATTCTTGATTTAATGGGTGGAGAGAACTATTTTTCTCCTAGTTTTTCTTTCTTTTGAGAATATCTTTCCCTGTCATTTCCTTCATTTATTTAAACATAGAAAAAAAAATAACTTTTATTTTCCAAAAAAAACATAAGAAAGACGCCTAAAAAAACCATAAGGAAGAAATATTTTTTATTTTCCAAACCATGATTCCATGAACAAAATATAGCCTTTGGGTAGCGCACAACATTTAGGCCGTGTTTGATTGGACTTTTTTTTTCATGAAGAATATTCCCATCACAAATTTTCCACCAATTGTAGTGTATGACAGCTTATATTTTTCATGTAATTATTTTTCAAAAAACTATCATTTTCCATATTTTCATCTAAAATAGTGGAAAATAAAACGTGTCCAATCCATAGCAAAATATCATTTTCCATAGAAAATAATTATTTTATGTGGAAAATAATAGCAATCAAACACCAAAATTAAGTTTTCCATGAAATTTTTTTAAAATTTCATTAAATTTTTTTCCTAGAAAAATAATTCTATGAAATTAAAATTTTTTTCCACGTATTTTCCACCTCGCAATCAAACGCACCCTACAACTGATTTTATTACCACCGCTCTTTCATCCAAATCCAATACTCAAATTTTTTTTTCCTTCTTACTCTACCAAGCGTTCGATTTTTTTCCTCTTCCAAATTCAATGCAACTAAAAAATAAAATTCCATCAACATAAAACTTCATCAACACAACCAAAATAAAACTCCATCAAAATATAAAAAAAACAAATTCTAGATTTTTATTTATTTTCTTATATTTTATAAATAATACATTTTTTGTTATAATCTTTTAGTAGAAAGCTCATTATTAAGGAGTTGTTTCTTAGTATATTTTATGTCCTATTTTCATTTTTATTTTTTGGTTTAATTAAATATTTAATTTATAAATTTTCTAATTTAAAAAAATTCTCTACTCTTTAAAATTTTTAAATTTATTAGGATTTGTGTGGATATCATTTAAACTCGGCATTTTTAAGTTTAAACACAGTAAAAAAATGAGACGTTGACACTTAGTATGTGTAGTTTAAAGATTTTTTTTTACAAAACATCTTTTAAAAGCAATTTTGGGAGAGTATAAAGTATTTGTTTTCTAAACATCTCTCTCTTCCCCTCATGTCTCTAAAATGGGAGTATAAACGATTTGTTTTCCAAATATTTATCTTCCTCACACACACACACTCTCTCTCTCTCTCCATGTCTTCCTTTAGGCCTCGTTTGGTTCACGGATTCAAGGAATCCGGAAAGGAAACTTGTTCCTTTCCTTTGTTTGGTAACCACAAATTTGGGAAACACTTTTCTAACATGGGGAAAAATAGGAGGGAAAATGGTTCCTCTGGCTCTCATGACCCATGGGATTCATTTTCCCTCCTCCTTTCCCAACATTAATTACAAACATTATGACAAAAGTAACCTTGCTTTATTACCTATTTTACCAATTAACTCTTCATTATAATTATGTTGGCATTGGATATTGTTGGAACAATGATATATTTTTTCTTTCCTTTCCTACACCAACCAAACATAGGAAAGGAAATTTGATAGAAATTCTACTTTCCCATCCCCATGGAAAATACATGGGAATTGATTTCCTTTCCGTGAACCAAACGAGGCCTAGCGTTCCTAAAATTTCTCTCTCTACCGTCTCCACCCTCTACGGTCGTCGATCCTTGCGTCGGGAACTCTCTACCACCTCCACCCTCCCCAGTCGTCAACTTTTGCGCTTCACGACGCGAGCGTGAAAAAAAAATGTCGGAACTCGTTGTCTTCCTCCTTTCCGGTCAGGGACAGAAGCCAATGCCGCATGGGAGAGGTCAGCCGCGGAGGGGGTCGCATAGTGTTGGGGACGCGATGTGACTCGAACCGGAATTGGCCTATGAGGTGCGATATTGGATTGAACCCATATACCTTAAAAGAAAATTCTCGTGTAAGGCATGTACCAATTCCAATTATCTATATCTCATTCTTCCTCCTAAGACGATGAAGATGACGACCGCCACTAATGAAGGTCTCCCATCTTCTCCTTCTAGATTGACGAACTCATCGATCGGAACTCGTTGTCTCCCTCTCTATCGTCCGAGCTCGAAGCTCTCGTTTGTCACGTCCTGATTCCGTATAATCGATAGTCGTCCTCCGGACGTGATGACGTATGAGCCTAGGTTGCACTCGCACAAGGCACATTCATAAGGTTGTCCGAAACATAACAGAAAAAAGAGCACGCAAAAATTGAACAACATGTTTGGTTCACGGAATGAAAAGGAAAAGAACTCCTTATTTCTTGCTATTCGGGTGCATTTTTCTTTCATTGGCAAAAAAAGAAGAAGGTAAAGTAAATTGTTAGTGTAAAAAAGTGAATTCTTGAATGGGTGGAGAGAACTATTTTTTCTTTCCGTTGAGAAATTTTTTTTGTATCGTTTTCCTTCATTTATCTAAACATAGAAAAGAAATAACTTTTATTTTCCCAAAAATATTAGAAAGAAATGACTTTTATTTTCCAAGATCATGATTCCGTGAACAAAAGTAGCCTTTGGGTAGTGCACAACATTTATTTGCACAACTGATTTTATTATCACAACTCTTTTGTCCAAATCCAAAACTCAAACAAAATTTTTTTTCTTCTTCCTCTACCAAACGTTGTTTTTTTCTCTTCCAAATTCAATACAACTAAAAAAATTAAATTCCATCAACATAAAACTTCATCAACACAACCAAAATAAAGCTCCATAAAAATATAAAAAAACTAATTCTAGATTTTTATTTATTTTCTTATATTTTATAAGTAAAACATCTTTTGTTATAATTTTTTTAGTACAAAGCTCATTACTAAAGAGTTGTTTCTTAGTAGATTTTAGGTCCTATTTTTATTTTTATTTTTGGTTTAATTAACTATTTAATTTATAATTTTTTTTAAGAATCTAATTTTGCTACTTTTTAAAAGTTCTAAATTTATTAGGGTGTGTGTGGATAGCATTTAAACTTTGCACTTTTAAGTTTAAACACAGTACAAAAATGAGCATTTGGCCGTTGACACTGAGTATGTGTAGTTTAAAGATTTTTTTTTTACAAAACATCTTTTAAAAGCAATTTTGGGAGAGTAGAAACTATTTGTTTTCTAAACATGTCTCTCTCTCCCTCTACCGGGCCTCTAAAATGGGAGAGTAGAAACGATTTATTTTCTAAATATTTCTCTTCCTCACTCTCTCTCTCTCTGTCTTCCTCTACTTGCGTCTCTAAAATTCCTCTCTCTAACGCCTCAACCCCCCCGATCGTCGATCCTTGCGTCGGAAACTCTCTACCGCCTCCGCCCTCCCAGTCTTTGATCTTCACGCCTCACGACGCGAGCATGAAAAGAAAATGCCGGAACTCGTCGTATTCCTCCTCTCCAATCAGGGACAGAAGCCAATGCCACATGGGAGAGGTCAGCCGCGGAGGGGATCGCACAGTATTGGGAACGCAGTGTGACTCGAATCGAAATTGGCCCACGAGGTGCAATATTGGATTGAACCCATATACCTTAAAAGTAAATTCTCATGTAAGGCATGTACCAATTCCAACTATCTACATCTCATGATCCTCATTCTACCCGATGTTGGACTAAATTACCAACTCCGTTCTCATCCCCTTTGACGGCTCAACCAGGAACGAGATACAATCCAACACACGCGGAAGATCTCATTCTTCCTCCTAAGATGACGAAGATGACGACCGCCACTAATGAAGGTCTCCCAGCTTCTCCTTCGAGATTGGCGAACTTATCGATCGGAACTCGCCGTCTCCCTCTCTATCGTCCAAGCTCCAAGCTCTCATTTGTCAAGTCCCGATTTCGTATAACCGATAGTCGTCACTCGGACGTGATGTCGTACGAGCCTATATTGCGCTCGCACAAGGCACATTCATAATGTTGTCCGTAACACAACAGAAAAGAGAGTACTTAGAAATTGAACAACACGTTTGGTTCATGGAATGGAAAGGAAAAGAACTCCTTATTTCTTGCTATTCTTGTCCATTTTTCTTTCATTGGCCAAAAAAATTTAGAAGGTCAAGTAAATTGTTAGCGTGAAAAAGTGAATTCTTGAATGGGTGGAGAGAATTATTTTTCTCATATTTTTTCTTTCCTTTGAGATTTTTTTCTCTGTCATTTTCCTTAATTTATCTAAACATAGAAAATACATAACTTTTATTTTCCAAAAAAACATAAGAAAGAAATGACTTTTATTTTCCAAGGCCATGATTCCGTGAACAAAATGTAGCATTTGGGTAGCGCACAACATTTATTTGCACGACTGAGTTTATTACCACCACTCTTTCGTCCAAATCCAAAAATCAAACAAAAAAATTCTTTTTTTTTCCTTCTTCCTCTACCAACCGTTCGTTTTTTCTCTCTTCCAAATTCAATGCAACTAAAAAATAAAATTCCATCAACATAAAACTTCATCAACACAACCAAAATAAAGCTCCATCAAAATATAAAAAAACAAATTCTAAATTTTTATTTATTTTCTTATATTTTATAAGTAATACATTTTTGTTATTTTTTTAGTAGAAAGCTCATTATTAAGGAGTTGTTTGTTAGTAGATTTTATGTCCTATTTGTATTTTTTTGGTTTAATTAACTATTTAATTCATAATTTTTATAATCTAAAAAAAAAAATCTAATTTTTCTACTTTTTAAAAGTTTTAAATTTACTAGGGTGTGTGTGGATAGCATTTAAACTCTGCACTTTTAAGTTTAAACACAGTACAAAAATGAGCATTTGGACTTTGACACTTGAGTATGTGTAGTTTAAAGATTTTTATTTACAAAACATCTTTTAAAAGCAATTTTGGGAGAGTAAGAAACTATTTGTTTTATAAACATCTCTCCCCCTTCTGCGTCCCTAAAATGGGAAAGCAGAAACGATTTGTTTTCTAAATATCTCTCTCTCTCTCTCTCTCTCTCTCTCTTCCTCTGCCGCGTCTCTAAAGTTTCTCTCTTTACCGCCTCCACCCTTCCCGGTCATCGATCCTCGCATCGGGAACTCTTTTCCACCTCCGCCCTTCCCAGTCATCGATCTTTGCGCCTCGCAACGCGAGCGTAAAAAGAAAATGCCGGAAGTCGTCGTCTTCCTCCTCTCCGGTCAGGGACAGAAGCCAATGCCGCATGGGGAGGTCAGCCGCGGAGTGGGTTGCACATTTTTGGGAACGCGGTGTGACTCGAACCGGAATTGGCCCATGAGGTGCGATATTGGATTGAACCTACATACCTTAAAAGGAAATTCTCGTGTAAGGCATGTACCAATTCCAATTATCTATATATCGTGATCCTCCTTCTACTCGATGTTGGACTAAATTACCAAATCCATTGTCATCCCGTTTGACGGCTCAACCAGGAACAAGATACAATCCAACACACGGGGGAGATCCCATTCTTCCTCCTCCGACAACGAAGATGACGACCGTTACTAAAGAAGGTCTCCTAGCTCCTCCTTCGAGATTGACGAACTCATTGATCGGAACTCGCCGTCTCGCTCTCTATCGTCCGAGCTCCAAGCTCTCGTCTATCACGCCTCGATTCCCTATAATCGATAGTCATCTTCCGGACGTGATGTCGTACGAGACTAGGTTGCGCTCGCACAAGGCACATTCATAAGGTTGTTTGAAACACAACAAAAAATAGAGTACACATAAATTGAACAACACGTTTGCAACAGAAGAAAACTTGTCTTTCATTGATAATAAACTTGTTTACAAGACTCGGTTACAAAAGGTGCCGCACGGACTTACAAACTGACTCAGATGAGATAGGTGTTCCATACATTTATATTCCTTTATACATAGCAAAAAAAAAAAAAACTCTCTTGGACCTAGAATCGGAGTGAGTTGATGAGTCTTGATCAGAGTCTTTAAAATGTGGGAGATTGCCTTCGTACGCTAGCAAGCTTCAAAATGTTCCAAGCGTCGCATTTAGTTCCTAGGTACGCTTTCTTGGTTCGGAGCACATGTGGAGAGCGAGGATCAGTACATTATCGTGTGCTGATGGGTGGCTAATTATATTAAGTGCTCTTACTTGGTTCAATAAGTTATGTGAATATGCACATATAACTGGTGAACTTTCTAGCAATCCTAATCAATTCATGCAAACATTTGATATGCAAAATTAACGTAACTACTGTCACATTCCGATTCGACAAATCGATTTCCGTTCCCATTTTGTTAAATCGATCATCCTCGCTAAGGCGTAATGTCATACGAGTCTGGAGTTGCACTCGTACAAGGCAAGAACGTTACATTTGATCATTTTATTTGAAATATCAAGTTGAAACTTCACAAATCACATCAGAATTGAACACGCAATTTAGGAAAATAGAAATATACTTTTCATTCATAGCTTGCAACGAAGTGCAAGTCGTAATTACATTGGATGTCGTTGCGGCTACATTGATTGAAACATAAGAAATATACTTGACAAGCTGTCTGAACTAACACTTGTCATTCCATACATTCGTCCTTTTATACATTGAACGCTTTCGATGAATTTGCTTCAAAATACTTCAGAATAGGAAGAGCTTTAAAACGCCTCTCCGAACTTCAGCTTTGGCTTAGCGACGTACACCCTAGAGTCCTCGTCACCTGTGGGATTGGGGATTAGTACACTTAGAAATGCACTAGTGAGCGGGACGAACCCATTCGTCTAAACCGACTCTAATTTTTAAGGTAGGCATGCAATTGGAGTTTTTTTTAATATTTAGAACTAAATGAATTCAGTTCATATCAATAGCCTTCCATTTGAAACGGTAAAAGCATACAATGAAACATAACAATTTATCTCAATTATAATCATGGCCGTGCTCGTCCCTGCATAAACAGATATAATATTTATACTTGCATAAGACAATAGGTGAGCATGCCACTATAATACATGTGGTCATTGGTGTTGCACACCACTTGGGACTTAATCGAATTGGCATGCGGCGCTACCCTTTCAGCCTAGGTTGCAAGCCTTACTAAAGGTCCCGCATGCCTCGCACCGAAGCATGATAAACATTTCCCCTAGGACAATTTGGTTTCGACGCCCCGGATACCGTTTCTAGGAAAACAAACTTGTGCACAAGTTATCCATGACCATGCCAATGAATGAATATATGAGACTGATTGTATAGCGTAAACAGTATTAAGTAGCATTATCATTTTGACTAATGCGAGAGTTCGTTTCCTTAAAGCCGTACGTTCTGATTTAGCGTCCCATAGGCACCAAATTGCTCGAGGCATCATAAGCCACCATCGACGTTTCATATTATTTTGCAGCACGTGAAATAGTCTATCTCTTTTCTAGAACCTTAAACTTTCTAATTTTGATGCGAAACTTATATTTTCAGAGTAATTTACTTTAAATTGATACGTTTTTCTCGATTGATCTTAGTGGATTGGCATGTATTTAACTTGGCATCGTCGATTTGAATAAGTTCGAGACAAAAGAATTTTATTTGCGGGACAGTAGAAAAAAGGGGCCGAACCACCCACCAAGTATTCGATCGTGCCGATAGTCAGAGCGCTTTGCAACGTTTAAGCTTCAGTTACACGAGCTCATGCAATGGCACCAACACTTAGTCAGAATTTCTTCTTTAATCCTTCGTTTCAAATTCGTAGAATATATTTAGAAAACGATACGAAAATACATTCATCAAAACCAAGCGACGAAAGCTCCAAGAAAACCATATAGCAGTCCGGTCCCGTCGAAGGGACTCTTATATAGAGCTCACTCGCCGAGACGCAGCCTGCTGTATCTAGGACTTATTCTAACAGAAGTTGTTCCATTAATTGGATCGATTCTCGTAACATTCGTCGAAATTGATTTGATCGATGCCGCAAGGTGTTATCGTTTACCAAGCTCAGCGATCAAGTTAGATGGCCATCTAAGTTCCCGACCGATCTGACTCGGCGCAAGCATATTACGGAGTCCGTCGCCTATCAAAAGTGGGGCACTGCAACTACAATAAATCTTATCCACGGTAGAGCGTGTCGTTGCAGTGTAACTTACCATGTTCATCTATGTCAGTTTTATATCAAGAGCTTGTAAATAGAGTGTATGTGGGGGTCACTGGCAATTCAAGACATCCTGGATGTATAGCATGGTCGAGACAACGACCCTTTCAGTACGGTAGCTAGCCCCGCTGAAAGTTTCGAATGATCCGTGCTAGCATCTAGTACAGCTATCTTGCATTTCTCCTAGGCCAAATTGGTCTTGTGGTCCCGGGTTATCATTCGACAAAGCGAAACCTTGTGCATAGGTTGTCCATCACCATGCTTGACTAAAACTAATTACTCAAGCATGGTCTATGAAATCTTAAAGAGTTAGCCAGTTTCAATTTGTTCCACCTTATCGTTGCAACATTCATTCATAGCATCAATCTTTCCATTTCTATGGCATATATGTAAGGTAAAACATGTAACATTTTTATAGTAGGAGTACGTAAGTAAAACGTGTACAGTTCTACAGAAATAAGCAGTTGTGTCCGTACATTTATGTCTAACATTTTATTCGCAATGATGTTATCAATTGATCTAAAAACATGAAGATCAAGGAGGGGAAGGTCAATCACTCACCTTGATTTGTTTGAGTCGAAAAAAAGGGTCGGTTGCGTTATATGGCGCCTACACGATCACACTAAATAGCATAAGCAACGAATTAGCATTGTACCCTTCTATTCCGGGTTCGATATAAAATACGAAGTTTGAAGAATGCAGACAATGAAATCCATCAAAAACTTTTACAGAAACACATTCATAAAACTAAAGCCAAAGAAGCAAGTGTGACATAAAAAATAGAGCAACGGAAGGTCTCTTCAGACTCAACCGCAGAGTCCATCCTCGAGGCGCAACCCGCTGATATAGGACTTGATTCTGAAGAAGACATTCCATAACAAGAAAATGATCTTAATTCAATTGGTCCCGACCAATCGACATCGACATTATTTCATAACCATGTTTCCCGCGTCACAACGGAGAATAGGACACGGAGTTGGAACGGGACACTACATCATCCTCCACTTCTTCCCCTCTTAATTAATTGGCAGCGTATCTTTAGAAAATCTAAGAATTTGATTCACTCGCTTCGTGAAAGTAATTTATCGACAATAAAATTAATCTCCTCTTTTGATACTTAACCATCTTCTTCTCACTCCCTCTTTTTACTTACGGCGCTTGAGCTTCGTTGCCAGTTCATAAAAAAACTCTTACTTTAATGGCAGAAGTGAGCCACGTGCTCTGATTCCATAATTATAAATTGAACTGCTGAAAAGAGGCTAGGTTTAGTTTATTTCACTTCTTTTGAGAGAAAGAAAGAGTCTTCAACCAAACCCAAAGCCTCAGAGTGATGCAGTTGTGCCAAAGTTGTGGAATTTAAAAAAAATTGTGTTGTCTTGAAGCATGTACATGCACTCTCCATTTTGGTCTCCAACTTCCATTTACAAAACTACCAATATTTTATGAAATTTTATTAGAAAACTATTTTCTAAACAAATTTACCAAGCAAAAATCTTAATAGCAACTAGGATAAACATTTCTTTAGAGTCAATACCGTATTCTTGGGTAAAACCTTTTGCAACTAGACGGCCCTTATATCAATCAACAGAACCATCAGACTTTGTTTTTATTTTGTAAATCCATTTGCATCATACAATAGATTTACCTGGAGAAAGATCCATAAGATCTCATTTATTAGTATCTTGTAGTGTAGTTAGTTCTTCCTTCATGGTTGTTGCCAAAGAGAGTCAGAAGAGGCCTCACGATAGGTTGTTGGTTCATGGAGGGATAAAAGAGCTGACATATAACAATGATAATCCAAAAAATGAGCAGGTTGGTGTTTTTCACGAACAGGTCGGGTTGAGTTTGGAGGTTCTGAATGAATTATGAGAAATTGATTCAACAAGGGTTGGATTAGTATCTGAATATGTCATATTAGAACCCTGTACAGGAGGATCATAAGGTGGTGTTATTACAAAATCTACTTGTTGTGATATTACATGTTCAGATGTATTAGACGATGAATCAATAAAAGGATCATAAAATTGAAATGAAGAAGAGATCTCTATCCGATTTTTTTGGGAGTGAGTAGTAGGGTATCTTCTCCAAAAAAGTAACATGCCGAGAGATATAAAGCTTTCGAGAAGAGGGATCATAACACTGATAACCTTTTTGTTGAATGCCATAGCCTAAAAACACACATGGATGTTTTTGCGGAGTTTATCTCGTTCACTTTTAGGAAGAAGGACAAGACACGTTGAGCCAAAGACACGAGGTTCGGAGTAATCAGGAGGGGTGTGATAAAGTCGTTCAAAGGGAGAAATTCCACCATTGACTAATGAGGGTATGCGATTTATGGTACAAATATATGTGTGAACGGATTCTCCCTAAAAGGTACAAGGAACCGGGGATGAGATAAGTGAGGTTCTAAAGGTTTCCACAATGAGACGATGTTTGCATTCCGTGACACCATTTTGTTCAGGTGTCTCAGTACATGATAATTGAGGAAGGGTTTCTTGAGTTTTTAAAAAATCAAGGAAGGATTTGGATATATATTCTCTGCCAGAATCCAATTTAATTTTTTTAATAGTTTTTGAGAAGTGTGTTTTGATCATTGTGCAAAACTCAATATATACTTTAAATAAGTCAGAACGAGAATGTAATAAATACGTCCATGTATATCGAATATAATCATCAACAAAAAATACATAATATTGAGCACCTCCCATAGACTTAATGGGAGTTTTGACCTAAACATCAGAATAAACAATATCAAAGGGTAATGCAGAAGAAGTTATACTATTATTACAAGAAAGTGCATGTTATTTAGCAAGTTACAAGCATCACAATAGGAAATGGACATAGCCTAACAATCCTTTAATCATCATATATCGAAGACGAGAAAAAGAAATATGACCTAATTTAGAATGCCAAAACATAAAGGGAGATGAAAAAGATGTTGGAGCAACAATTGAGGTACCAACTATGAGCAGGATAGTAAGTTTATCTACAACAAAAAGCCCACCAACTCTATGGCATGTCCCACCTTGCTTCCCCGTCGAGCGATCCTGTATGACACAACCAAATGAAGAAAAGTTAATATCATATCCTTGATCACATAATTGTCCGACAGATAGAAGATTCATGGATAGTTTAGGCACAAGCAAAACATTTGCAACAATCAGGTCATTAGATGTTTTAACAGAACCGATATGATTTATCATAACATTGGAACCATCAACAGTATAAATAATACGAGTTGAAGAGATGGGAGTTAAAATTTTAAACTATTTTGAATTATAAGTCATATGGTTCGACGCACCAGAGTCAAGAAACCATCTAGTAGAGTAAGTACCTGAAACTGCAAAGGCGGCAATAGGGTGGTTACCAATAGAAATAGCGTGTTGGATCATATCTTGAATATCTGCAGTGGTCAAAGTACTGGAGATATAGGATGACAAAGATGTAGTTGCTGTAAGGGTACTGGATGTGGCGAGTTTATTTCTGTCTTTCATGTTCCTTGATGTCGGAGTAGTACAACTCTTGACCATGTGCCCAAATTCTTTATAGTAATTGTATTGAACAGTTGATAAGTCACGAGGAGGGTTTGTGGAAGTCACATTTCAAAAATTAGCATTAGGCTGACCCGAGGCAACAAAATCTGGGGGGGGTCCATACGTAGCATGAGACTTTTTCGTGTCTCCTAATAGATTAGCTCTGATAGTGCAGCATCTACCATAGGAAGTGGAGTCCGTTGGAGAATATATGCTCTACTAGTTTCAAATTCATCACGAAGAGCCATCAAGAACTGAACTAATCTTGATTCTTCGCAAAATTTTAACCAAATTGCAACATCAGATGTCTATTTGGGTTCCATAAGCACCAATGATCCCAAATAATAGATTTCAGACTGAAAATCCGAAATTGATTTTTGCTTTTGTTATTTTAAAGAACTTATATCATGTTTCAACTTATATTTTTGAGCAAAATTGGTGTGGATATACATATGTGCTAAAAAATCCCAAGTATCTTTTGCGTTCAAATCTAGCAGCTTGCATACTAATTGAAGGTGTAACAGAATTTGCAATCCATGTAAGAATTTTGTTATTGTTATTTTCCAATCAACGAACATAGCATCTTTTGCAGTGGGACGAAGTTCATCACCATTAATATATTTCCATAGACCTCTTCCTTTCAAAAAATCTTCTCATAAGAAATGACTAGTGGCTATAATTACTACCCTCGAGTTTAACAGAAATAGGTTGGGTTGGTACGTGTTCAGATGCCATTTCCTGTTTCACTTCAGATGATGGGAGATGCAGCTTGCGTGAGAGAGGAAGCACTTCAGGAAGTCGATGCAGAGTTGGAGGCTGGGGCTGAGGTTTCCAACCACGGTGGTGGTCGCTGCATGAGGCAGAGGGGGAGGCTGGGGTTGAAGATTCTCAAAGTGAATTAACAGAACAGGTAGAGCCCAAGCTATGATACCATGTTAGCAATGAAGAATGCAACAAAATTTTATGTTCTTATTCATTAGAGGAAAACCTCAATTTATAGAGTTTACAAATAAAGCAAATATAAAATGAGTACAACGGTAATATTCTAACAAAGGAAAAATACTAAAAAAAAGAAATTATGTAATGAGCAATACAACTATGAATAGTTGGCTCGATTCCTTAACAGTTATCATTATAGTGGTTAATAAGGATTGGTGTCCCTTTGGGTTAAAACAAAATAAAAATTACTCAAATTAGTTTCATAAAGATAAAATTACTCAAATTGGATTAAAACATCAAGTAGTTATCTAACAGTAATCTTAAAAGTAAATAAAAGATAAAATTATATGTCTGTAAATAACAAGGGCTTCCTCGTAAGAGTTTTTATCTATATTTGAACTCTGTGATATTAATTGGTCCAACTTGCCACATTTTCCAATTCCTTAGTACTCAAGAGCTTGAGTTAATGATAAATTAATTTGATGCAAAAAAATTGGCTTACAAGTTCACAAAATTGTTTAAAACTTCCTCGCACTTTTGGTAGAAATATTGCAAGGATAGCTTCTCGTTTCCGACCAACATAAGCGAGCTCAATTACCAACCTGAATATATCAAAGTTCACGTTATTTCAATAACATTTCCCCCTTTTAAACCATAGTACTTGCAATATGCCTCTGCCTCTGCTAGAGAAAAAGTACTAGTTGGTTCCAAAATGCTCCTCAAACATATCCTGGTTTTAAATGCAAATGTTAAACTTAACTTCCAATATTTCAATGTTAGAAATGTAAGAATTATAGGTTAATCCTTGACGACAATTTTAAAACATAAAATCATTCAGGAAAGTAGAAAGTGCAAAGCATTGTTGACGCGTAATTTAACCAAATTATCATGGAATATTGATTACCAGTAGAAGTTATCTAGATCATAGAAACTATACCAATGTAATATTATAACCTTAAGGTATAAAAAACTGTATTACTGTGAAGAAGTAGAATGACACCAACTAAAAAAGTTTCATAAAAAAATGACAAGAAATAAAATAAGTTAAGGACCTTACAAACACTTTAAGGATGTTAAATACTCCCCAAGAGGCTTACTACCATGTCAAATATCATGTCAATGCAATGCATCGCGTACATCCAAGTTCTCAACAAACTTTTCTATACGCATCAAATCGTTTCCCGATTTACCGCATCCCGCTATACTTTGATTCGCGTAACTGAGTTACCGATTATCCAACATCGAACCCTCGAGTTATACGATCGTGCCCTCTAAGTTTTACGTGTTTCAATCACACTCAAATGAGTTTCGTCGTAACATAACCAAGTATTTTCTTAGACATGATTACCTGCGTCAACTAACTTTTCATCGAGTCGCAGTTTGTGCGATCCGGTTATAATTTGCGTTTGACCAACATTTTATCAAGTTCACAATTCATGCATTTCGATTACCATTCGCATCGACTAATATTTTCATCGAGCTCTCAAGTCGTGCGACTCATTTATAATGTTTCAAGTTTTCTATCCCGCCGATTCGATAAATGTCTCGAAGCAAAACCGTTTTGCTAGTCCCGGTCATTTGACCGACTTATAAATTTTCGTCTGACGTATCATTTAATGATATAAGTCCCGTCTTACCATTTTAATTGATTTTCGAAGAACACTTACATCAACATACCGTCATACAGATTCTCAATCGAGTCTCGTTACTATCCCGGCCGTTGCGGACAAACATACCGCAATTTACACAATGTGTCGATGGAATCCATCGTACAAGTGGTATAGCATATACCACTCAGAATCGAGCCATTCATCGCATATGTTATGGCATATACCACTCGAAAATCAAGTTATTTCCCTTGCATCATACTCGGTATGAACCAACAATCTATTCCGACTCACGATTTTCGTAGTGATCATGCCGATCACAACCGTAACTTTTGATTAATCAAAACCGACACAAATCAACCAATGTATTCATTTGCCAACACAAGTTCGGTATGCAACCAAATCAATTTGTTTCTATCAATTTACAAATTTTAGTTCCATCCGTTGCATCTCGTGCAACGCTTCATTTCTGACATCCGTTGTACCTCGTGCAATGATTCATTTCAGTTCCTTCCATTGCATCTCGTATAACATTTTATTTCTGATATTCAAAGCCATCAATTGAATCCGTTCAACACATTCGATATGAACTTTTATTTTTCATTGCAACGCATCATTCTTTGTTGCAGTTGATACATCAACATTCTACGACTTTCATTATATCGATGCAACTAATATTTCTTATATCGACTGTTGTATTGAAATAACAAACATCTCGATTCATATTTCACAACTTATTGCACTTGCAGCAACAAAAATCTCAATTCACATCTCGTGACTTAATGTACTTGCAGCAACAAATATTTCACGGCTTGTTGCACTCAATGCAATAAACCTTTCACGAATACAATAAACCTTTTACGACTTTTTCAACAAACATTAAGTAATTTCCAAAACACATACGACAAAATTACATGACTTATATTAGACTTATTGTATGGAACATCCAGTGTGGCATCGAGTAGAGTCAAGAGTAATTTGATTGGTGGTAGGCAAATCTTTGTAATTGAAACGAAGTAAGCTGTAGAAGCCTAAAAAGTATCATCATCATCATGCGCTACTCATAAATGGCGCCAGAGCAAAAATTATTAAATGGCGCTGGCCATCAGATGGCGCACGACATCAGTTGGCGTTGGACATAGGTGGCGCTGGCCGACACGTGGCAAGCTTCCTCGAGAAGCTGAAACAGTTGTTATAATTATTGACATCACATCAGTCGAGGACCAAGCACATCTCCCTCATAATTACCAACACGTGGCGCACATGCCACTAATCTCGAAGAACGTACACACGACACGGACACTTCCTACGACCAAGTACATCTCCCTCACAGAATGTCACGCGTTATATGCAGTTAAGTTAACCGTTCGTACGACTGGGTGAATGGCGCGCCAATTACAGTATGCGCCAATCAGGATAACTACTTAACAGTTATCTCTAAACTCTATAAATAGAGTTTCAAATCACTTCAAAAGCATCACTAATGATCATAATCTCCTGAGCACTTGTTGCAGCACTCTCCAAAGGCTTTCTTCTTCGACATCGCATCGTCCAAGGTATAAAGTGATCGTCTTCTGATCAGATTTCTATAGTTGTACTTCCCCAAAAATTAACTTGTACTCTTGTACACACTCTTCTCAGTTTGTAATCAAACTTTTATTTTTGCAAACAAAATGACGACTCTACTGGGGATGACTTTCTCCTCCAACAAGAAAGTGACAACTCAATGCGATGTTATGTCGGTCGGCATGACACAGAATACTTTGGTCGTAAAAGTCGACCAAACTGTCTACGAAGCCATGATTGGCGCATGGGGTGCCAAGCGCGCTACTACTGTTACAGCCAAGAACAGGGTGCACACCATCTGGACTCCAAAGTCCTCAAGTGCACCAGTCATGACTTCTACGCCAAACATGGAGAAAAGCTTTATGACCACTTCTTTTTCCTCACCAATTCTAAAATTGGTAGAGGGTGTTTCAATCACTGCCTTATCGCCAATCAAGGGACATTGCTATTGTAGAGCCTAAAAATTAAGTTACGCCCTGAATATACTAATCAGTGATCAAGTTGTGTACCAAAGATCAGGTTGCGCCACTAATATGAAGCCCAGAGAACAAGCTACGCCATTGATCAGGTTGCGCCTAATATCAGACTGTGTCCAGTCTTGTTGCGCCAAAATCTACGTGGCGTCTGACACTTAATGGTCATCATTACCTGACAATACTGACGACTGACACAACAGTGAAAGAGGAAAATCTCTTCGAATCCCGTGAATTGTGCCGCTCAAGGAGAGTTGGTGGACAGCTGTCCTGTACGCTTCGTGAGTTGCGCCTAGGCACAATCGAAACAAAATCCTTAGTTGCGCCTGGGCGCAACCTGAACAACTTTTGCTTAGAAGCTGCCACGTGTGTAGGCGCAGCCCAAATTAAGCGCAGTTTGACTTGTTGACTGAAGCTCGTGCAACCTGATAAAGTTGAGAAAACTTACATTCTAAAGCAGGATAACGTGTCACACATGTCACTAATCTCTCAAGACGTGTCTACTATCCTATACATGACCACGCACATCTCAATCATATGATGCCAAGCGTCTAAATACAGTTAGTACACGATTGACAACTGAATGAAAGTTGGCACAACAGGAGGTTAGCACAACTCAATATGGCACAATCCAGCTTCGTGCACCATCAGAATAACTGCTAAAATAGTTATTTCAAGAACTCTATAAATAGAGTTTCCAATCATCATCAGACACACGGACAGAGATCAAGAACTCTTGCAAAATTGCTGCTGCATTCTCCAGAGACTACAGTCTTCAAGTTCACATAGTCCAAGGGATAAAGTGATCGTCTTCTGATCAAATTTCTAAAGTTGTACTTTCCCAAAATTTATTGTACTTTGTAGTCTTTTACAAGTTTGGAATAAACAAATTTTGTTTTTGTAAACAAAATGGCGACTCTGCTGGGGACGACTTTCTCCTCCGACGAGAAAGTGACAACTCAATATGACATTGCATCGATCGACAAGACGCAGAAGACTCTGGTTGTTCAAGTCAACCAGACAGCCTATGAGAATATGATCAACACCAAGAGCAACAAGCGCACGGTGGCTATCGCCAAGAACAGGACCGTGTGGACGCCTAAATCTTCTACAGTCGTTGTTGCCCAGGCACAATTTGAGTGCTCAATGACCAAGCACAATCCGCCTCAGTGGCTTCAGCACAGCCTATTTCTGTTGCTAGGGCGCAATCTGCTCACCCTCATGCCGATGCGCAGCCTACTACTATCTTTGCTGCCAAGGTGCAGTCAGTTCAAGCTACTGTCGAGGCACAGTTTATCAAAGTTTCTGCCAAGGCGCCATCAGTAGTCCGTAGGACTATGGCGCAACCCAAGCAATCGACAACCCAGGCGCAATCTGCTACTCTGACACAACTCAAGGAAACTAGTCTTTTGGCTATTCCCTCTTGCAATTCTCAAGTTCTGAACTTAGAGAATTCATGTCCTAGTGCCAACACTAGACAAAACAAAGGGAAAAGTCCTTTGACATTTCCTCAATTGGCACAATCTATGCCTAAAATGGTCACACAACAGAACAAAGGAAAACGCTTCTTAGCTAACCCTATTCAAAATAAGGGAAAGCACCCTTTTGTCTTTCCTCAAACTTCCCTGGTCTATGACTCAGAGGAAGACGTATCAGATTCTATTCCTGTAAACAGAGGTCATCGGATCTCTGATACCGGAAAGAATACTGATCAGAGAGGTATCTTACCTACCCCTATGGGGTCTGGTCAAGACCTTTCTACCTTACAAATTTCAAGATCCAAGCAAAGAAAATTGAAGGTATTACAAACAGAGACACCGGGAGCGGAATTTTCAGATTTACGCGCTTATCTCAATTGGCGTCAACCAATATCAACTTTGGCAAAACGCAAGAACCCTATGCCAAAGGCCAATCTGCACCAAAAGCTAAAGTTTGAAAAGAAAGACCCATCTACCTATGCTAATGAGTTGAGTACATCTTTGTACACTCAAGGAACTAAACACCTGAAGAATATGAGACATGTTCCTAACATCATTAAAGAATATGTTCCTCCGACTTCTTCTAGTCCTATAGTTATAACTGATCTCCGGTAACGTCTTACACAAAGGCGGGAGACTACGGGAATGTTTTCCTCACCTCCAAATCGCGCTTCAAATTGCCACTGCCTACATGAAGTTGTCATCAACTGCTGTTGCCAATCGGCTCGACGATCTGTCTTCGATCGTCTGAACTATGCTTCAACTCCTGAACATATAATAGAAGACGAAGATGAACTATTATATGCTTCTGTTAACATGACTTCTCAAGGCACTGGGGGTGGGAAACGTCCAAGATGTAATGTATCCCGTAATCCCAGTTAGCAATACTTAGATCGGATCCATGCATCTAATGAAGGTGTCTTTCAATACACTAGATCGAGAAATCAACATTTGAACCAAGGTGTCTTTAATCAAGAAGATCTCCCTATCACTCATGTGGAAGAGGACTCTCTTTCGGAGTTTGATGTAGATAGTAAAATTTCTGAACAAACTATCTTATCAACAGCTGCAAGAGAAGTGACGGAATATACCATTACGGAAGATCAAGATGCCTCTACGTCAACCAGCCAAGAGCAACGAATTGTTGTATTAGAAGACAAATTGAAAACCATGGCAGAAATGGTTGCAAGCATGCACACCATAATGGTGGCTCAACATACAGTGCCTCCGATAGTAAACCCTGTTACAAATCCTGAGCTTATAGCATCTTCTGTACCTGTTAGTCTGGGGGTACCAGCCCCTCAGGTTGCTTCTGTGCCAATTCAAGATGATCCAAGTCAGTCTGATGCTGGGGGTGGTAATTAACACGCTGTTCCTCCTCCTAACACTTCTAACCAGCCTACCAATTCCCAAACATCAGGGGATGCTAATGAAACTGTAAAACTCTTACGCACTCAGTTTGAGGCCTTCAAGCAAAAGGATAGCCTACAAAGACTGGGCATAAAGCAACCATATCCTACAGAGTGGAAGGAAGTTCCATTTCCTCCTAAGTATAAGCTTCCAACCATTATGCTGTTTGATGGCAGCACTTCTCCAAGTCAGTACATTAATCATTTTGAGGTGATGACTGATCAATTACAGCCAAATGATGCTCTCCTTACCAGAGTGTTTGTCGGTTGTTTAGCTGGTGCAGCATATGACTGGTATCGTAGCCTGCCTGATAGTTGTATCACTTCTTTTGCTGGTTTCAAGCAAATATTCTTGGAACGATTTTATGAGGGAGTCAATGACATGACGATGTCTGCCCTCATTAAAATTAAACAGAGGCACAATGAATCCACAGAGAGTTTCATTGAAAGATTCTGCCGATAGGCACTCAAAATGCCTTTAGGTACTCCATCTACTATAACAATAGACACTTGCAAATCAAACTTGTTGCCTATTATCAGTATATGGACGGGATCTACACAATTCCAGGATTGGTCTTCTTTTATTGTTAATGCAAAGGCGGCAGAAGTTAGTGCCGAAAAGTTCAAGCAGTTATGAGTCCAAATGACTCATCCTAACCAAGATGAACATTCTACACCCGGGGATAGTAATCGCCAGAATAACCGCAAGAATAAAGAAACACTGGCCATTAATCTCAAAGGCAAAGAGTCTTTGGTTGTCAATGTTACTCAGACGACATCCACTCCATCAGCACCACTACAAAAGTCAACTCGTCCAAAAGAAGAGTATTCTTTCGATAAAGATGATACTTTAAGCATCTTCGATTGCTTGATCAAAAGCAATAAGCTTCAGCTTCCAGAGGCAAAGCGACCAGAAGAAGTTGGTAAAACTGATCACCCTAAATACTGTGTTTATCACAGATTCATAGGACATCCAACCAGAGCATGTTATGTGCTCAAGGGCAAAATCCAAGAGTTGGTTAACTCTGGAGCAATTACTCTACAGCAGGACGAGAAAATGGTGACTGCTAATGTGGTTTCTCTCCAGTTCGATGATTTTCCACCACAACTCATACAAGATGGTGCTGTCCCCATTCCAAGGACTACTCTGGAAATTATGAATATCCCACCTCCTCAAAATGAAGGTCTTGTTCTGCTGTCAACTGACAGAGGAGAGATTATGTGGATTCATCCAGATCTGGTGGCAGAATTTGAAATGCCTTTCTCTTCTAAGCAAAAGAAGCATTCTAAGTCTAAATCCAAGAACTGCAACATGGTATCCTTTGAACCAATAATAGAAGAAGAAATTCTAATGGGCACTAGATATGGGAAACCCTATCTTCGGGAGTATTCTGAAAATCAAGAGAACCCTGCTCCATCCCCGGATGCTCTTCCTCCATCATCTTCTCCTGCTGAAGATACACCATCTACATCCTTGCCAGTGGTCGAGCCATCTCCTCCTAAACCAAAATCAGCAGACAAGGAAAAGCAATATGTTCGCTTTGATAAAGCATTGAAGAAGTCATCATCTCTTGGACTTGAAAAGCCTTACAATTTTGACATATTAGCTCAATTGGACAATACTCCAGCAATATTGTCAATTTTTGAACTTTTACGTCTCTCAAAAGAAACTCGTGAGGCGTTAAGTAAAGCCTTGATGCAGGCTGACGCTTGCCTGACTCTTCTTAAGAAGCCCGAAAAGGAGCCAGTCAGCTGTGCACATTGTCATAGTGTATTTGAATTAATGCCCAATATCACTTTTACACAAGATGACATGTTGTTAGAAGACAATCGTCATGATCGTCCTCTCTATTTCACGGGGCATGTAGACACCATGAAAGTCGACCGCATTCTGATTGATCCTGGGTCTGCACTTAGCATCATGCCGAAGTCCTTACTGGATACTTTGAAAATCCCAGTACACAATCTTTCTACAACTATCACTACCATCCTGGGATTCAATCAAGGAAGAAGTGAACATTTGGGAAAAATACGCCTAAAACTTCAAATTGGCAATCTTCGTACAAAGGTAACTTTCTATGTTATTGACAATCATGGCTCATATAATGCTTTTTTGGGAAGGCTATTCCTCCATGAACACAATATTGTACCCTCTACACTCCACCAATGTTTCAAATATGTGGATGGTAATGGAGTAGTCCAAAAAGAGGTTGCAGATCTGAATCCTTTCAAAGGAGTTGAAGTATACTGCAACGATTCTCGTATGTACAAAGAGGAATTCATGAAAGTGGTACTAGCAATGGACACAGATGAAGAACAGAAGAGTATACCTAATGATACTCTGGTGATTCCGGTCAAAGGACGTACCTCCTGTCCTCAGTCTTCCAAACCTCTGACTATCTATCTTCCTTCTCATGAGAAGCGACCTAAAGGTGATAGTCAAGAACAAAGGGAGCTCACCTCTTCTGAACCGCTTGTAATCGATCTTCGTCGCAAGAAGCTCCCTCCTCCTTCTCGTTCTTCTTCTTCCCCTCTTGTCATCAATCTGACTAAGCCTGCTAAGGCTAAAGTCCATGTTGTAAATGATGGTGTAAAAATCAATAAAGCATCTCCTTTGCAGTATACTGATGTCTTTTACTATATTCAGTGTTATCTGGATATGCTAGATAGCTTTAAACCACTTATAATAGAAGTCGTATCATCTCGACGAAACGTGGTATCGCTGGATTCAATACAAGAGTCGTACTTCTTAGTACCGTCTCGAAAGAAAGATGAAAAGCCTATATTCTTCAATAAAAGAGAGGAACCAAAAATCATGCTCTATAATGATAATAGAGATGATATAGGAAGGCTACAATTACGATGCTATAGTCCACAATCTAAAGCCATCATCCGTAAAATGGGCTATAATTTCAGAACAGGCCTCAACAACGGTAAAGGAAGGCGAACCCCTCTTCGTATTGCTGTTCCAAAAGGAAAATCACAACAGTACCACAGTAAAACGAAACGAGGACTAGGTTATACATCACCACTTCCAACTCCAGAACCTTCTGAATCTGATGAAGAAGAACGTTCAAACTCTTTTGATTCTATCTCATGGGATTCTGATACCAGCATTGGTCATGTTCATAAGGTGATAGTATCTTCTAACATGGTGTCCGCCGAATTCTTAGAAGATGACGAAAGCGACATTGAAGAAGCTATTAAAATGGACCTTTGGGCACAAAGGATGGACAATCAGTAGAAACTTCGTTTTGAACAACGAGAACCACCTACTGAGGATCAATTGGTCCAAATTGATATTGGAGAGAAAGGTGCATCACGACCATTCTTCATTAGCAAAAATCTCCCAGTAGATGATAAACAAGAATTAATTCACCTTATTCTTGAATACATTGACGTCTTCACCTGGAGTTACGAAGATATGCCGGGATTAGATCCTTAAATTGCAACTCACAAGCTTAACATTTTGCCAAATGCCAAACCGGTCAAACAACAACAACGACGATTCAAGCCCAAAATGATGGATGCAATTGATAATGAAGTCAAAAAGCTTATAGCTTGCTGTTTTATCAGAGAAGAACAACATCCTGACTGGGTGGCCAATATCGTCCCAGTCCTGAAGAAGACCGAAAAGGTTCGAGTTTGCATAGACTTTCGGGATCTCAATGATGCTTGCCCTAAAGATGAATTTCCTCTCCCAATTACTGATGTTATGATCGACAATACATGTGGACTCGAATGAATTTCTTTCATGGATGGGTTTTCTGGATATAATCAAATCCGAATGAATCCTGAAGATGAAAAACATACTTCGTTTTGTACTCCTCGGGGAGTGTATTGTTATACAGTCATGCCATTTGGTCTTAAGAACGCAGGTGCAACTTACCAGCGGGCTATGAGTACTATTTTCGCATCATCTGCGAAAGAATGTTGAATGCTATGTTGACGATATTGCTGTCAAGAGTCGTCTCAAAGAAGATCACATTCAAAATTTAAGAACTATCTTCAATCTAATGAGGCTGCATCTTTTCTTTGAAAATTGAAGTGACTATTAGTTCATTCACTTTCTTTGACTTATCATTCATTGGATATTTATTGTCTCTTGTTTAAATAATTTGAATTCACGTCCTCTACACCTCTAAATTTCAATTATTTATATCAGCAACTTGTCATGTCCTTATTATCCCTGATAAAGTTGTCTATTGAAATAACAGTATTGCTAAATTTTATATTCTGTCACGTCCACATTACCTCTGAGCAGATATAATGAATATTGTTATTTTCCAAAATCTTGAAATATATCACGTCCAGTACCTCTGAATATATTTTCTATTCTATTACTTATATCTATAACAAGATATGCAACAAGTAATGGAACCATATAAAAAGTTTTTACTATTTTTTTCTGCAAAAGAAGAAAAAGAGTACATTATAAAAAGAAACAAGAGCATTTGCCCATTTTTTTCACTCTGAAGGATAGATGATAAGTTCTGCAATTTGTTTCTTCAGAACTTGAATTCTTTCATCACGAGAATCTAGTACTCTCTGACTAGCTTCAATTCGTCCTGATTCAGGATCGAAAGGTTGTAGAGCAGTAGTTCGGCGTTTTAGCTCTTCATTTTGAAGACGTTCAAATTTTTTCTTTTGATTCTTCAAAATCTCCACCTGATCAACAGCAGATTGGTACAATTGATTTTCTTGTTCTATGTTCTGCTCAGTGGTTTGGAGTTCTGCCTGAAGTCGAGCAATTTCGGCTTTTAGATCGACATCCTTTTTCTCTTCCTCTATAGCTTTAATCTTATGACTCTTAGCAACAACAGCTACATCAGAGATTTGAACGTCTAGCTCAGAGGACTGTCTAGTGAAAGCCAGCAGGAATGTTTCAAAATCAGCTTTACTAATTTCTGCTTCTTGAACCAAGGTTTCATATTCCGTGTTTACTAGTGGCTCGATATATCCTCCTTTCAACTCCTTGTAAGATTTAATTGAACTCTCTAGTTCATCCAAAATATGTTCCAAAAATGAAGCTTGAGCTTCGTCTCATTGACTGCGGATGCCTTCAATCAAGAATGTAGTGGGAGTTCTAACGGTACTAAAAGGGACATCTTCTCTCTCCATAACTCTATGAACTAAGGGCTCCAAAGACGTGAAAAAAACCCTTGTGAAAGATGTCACCACAAATTTGTTAGCTGTCAGGGCTCCTGGAGTAGCTACTATGTTTGCATAAGTCTTCACAGCTTTAACAGGTAGGTGTACTTCATTTGGAGCACTAATATGAGAAGAGCTTCCTTCCCCGGCTACAGTCCCCGTGGGTGCTGCTGCAAATCACATATGTTATGACTTATAATGCTGAAGATGCAATAACAAATCATTCATAGTGGGGAAACTTACTTGGGCTGAGTATATTATGAGGAGTCTCAATAGCCTTAGTTGTCTCAGACTGAAGTTTGGACAGAGTCTCTGTAGACATGGTGGCCTGACTACTCCCTGCTCCTGATTCAGTCGGAGGTGGTAGAGTTACTGGAGTTTCATTCATTTCAGTTGCCACCTTAGATACTTCGGGCGGCTCAGTGGTTGTGGGTTCATTAACTTTAGGAAGATTGACAAGTTCTTTATCTTGAACCACATCCTCCTCGTCTTCAACAAGCGAAGGATTTTTATCAACTGGGATTTCTTGTTATGATGATGCATTCACTAAAGTTTGTTTTTCTTTAGTAATGTTGTCCCAATCTTCATCATAAGTTTCATCATCAAAATCACAACCATTCAATGCATCAATCACTGCTTCTCCTGAATGAGTAGATATTTGAGCTTGAGAAGTATCCTGTGAGGTAGATCTTATTTTGGAAAGGGAGCTTTTGGACTCATAGAAGTTGGAGAGGGAATTGTTATCCCTGCTGTGGCAAGTACATTGGCAGGAATATTTACTGTCACGATGGTGGGAGGAGGACGAACATCTATTAAAGTAACCAAGGAAAATCAATTTAGATAAAAGTTAATATATGAGGATATTTCACAGCTTTGATATTACCGTCTTGAGATGGTTCATCTTCAGCAATGTCCAATCTTCTTCTAACTTCTTTGAGTATCGGTGCGTTTAGCCCTGCAACAGCTCCGATACGATTACCTTCTGGACCAATCAAGGAAGCAGAAGTTCCTCCTTTTATAATCTTTCCTTGTTTCTGAATAGAAGAAGGAGTAATGTCCTTCTCTCCAGAGGAAAAACTGAGAAGCAACTGTTTTGATTGAGAACGAGTCGTTCTCGTAGTCACTGGTTCATTGATAACCAGTGACGTTCTTTTCTTCTTCTCCGGAACCCTTGGATAATTAGGAAGACTATCCCGTTGAGGAGAGGCTGTCGTTTCCTTAGTCTTTCTCTTCTTCAGACCTTTGACAGGGGATTTGTCTTTCCGCATTTTTAGGATCTTGCCTGGGTCAGCAAAGTTCATTAAAATTGATGCCTCCAGAGGTACATCGGCAGGATCTCTGTCTTCTACGTCCCGGAAGGAATGAAGAGTACGTTTCCCTTGTTTAATTCTCCTATCAGTTGCAAAGGTATGTGCAGGATAGAAGTTTTCAGCGAATGTGTTCGCTGAAGTATAGAAGTTTGCATATGAATATAACATACGCGGGCCTTGGGGGAGTTTATGGGACATAGAAAAAATAGCTTTTGTGCCCCGGGCATTGTAATAATTCCAAGCCCTAGCCCCATTAATGAGATAACCCTTGGCCTGTAAGCAAGTGGTTGCATTCCCTACATGAAGCTGATCATACTCGAATTGTCGTGCAAATCGACTCGGCAAATACGGCTCTAAATAGCATTCTTCTTCAAATCTATAGACCAAGTGAGAAGGCCGGATTACCTTAAGCCAAAAAAAGATGTTTGGACTTAAACGGAGTATTTCTTCGGTTAAATCCATCATCTGTGGAGGCATAGCATCATACCCTGGAGGGGGGCCAACACACTGAAAATACCATCCTGATCCACGGTTCAAGGCAAGTCGACACTCTGAAAGAGCAGTATATTTCCAGTGAGCATTAGCAAAACGCCCGATGAAGTCTCTATCAGCAGTTCCCATATCCGGGTCCATTAAACAGGGATGGTGTAGCAATAACCATCCGAATAAATAAGTATACGGCATTTCAGTACGAGAAAAATCTGACCGACTATCCTTATATTGCAACATGGTGTCTACAAAAGAACGTAATCCAGCGTTCAGGCGACATGTCATGGCTGATAGGAGATCCATCTTGTATCCAAATAAAAGACGTGTTGCAGCGAACAAAACACCACGGTGGAATCTGTCAACCGCACTGGCTCCCGGAACTATAAAATGCCGTAGCCATAAAGATAGAAAGCCTGCCAGCTGGGCTTCTGGAGACATAGGTCTGTAACCCTGTCTAAGATAACTTTGAAGAACATCGCCAGCCTTGAACAGACCCGAATCTTCAGTCAGGGTGACATCCCCATGATTATGCTTTTCCATCAATAATTGTTTATCACTTCTATCAAAAGGTTCAAAGAAACGAGACGTACAAGCTTGACTGTCCAGTGGCTTGTCCTCCCACACATGACCTAGGAATAGATATGGCATCCATTTTGTGATATAGCAAGTACCAGCAGTGGCACTTTCGTAGTAGAGTGAGCAGATTTTATAGTGACACAGCAGCTTTTGGAAAACTGTGATCATCTGGGGATTCTCCTTTGCTAGAGCATCTAATTCATCATTTGTGGGTACATATTCTTCATATGGGTTGTCACCCATCGGCAGATGAGAGATATATTCCATCTCGTTAAGGGCAAACCCCATTTCTCCATGAGGTGTCATGAAGGTCCCAGTGCTTTTGTTATATCTCTCTACTAAAGCCAAGAACATGTGAGGGTTTGGATGAATGCCATATACCGTAGTGCAGATGGGATTATAGAGGCCCAGATCAATGAGCATGTCTTTGAATTCCTCCAAAATCCATATGGATAAGCTACTCCAACGCTTCATTCCAGGGTTTACCAGGCCTGTCATGCGTATAGGATGGTCTGGATATCTTTCTTCAGCTTTTGCAAATGTGTTTGCAAAAATAGGTACTCTGACAGGAAGGAGCAGAGAAGAGTCCTCGAAAGGAATACAGCTCGGTCTTAAACCTCTCAAGTGTGTGTTATATTTTTCAGAAGAGCTGTAAAAAAGGTCTTTGTTTTGAGGACCCACTTTATAACAGATTCGGCCGACTCTTGCTTGTTGGAGAGAAGTCAGATCCCATGACATCCTCCTAGGATAGCTAGCAAAAGCATACTGGGAAAATGCCATAGACCTGGATATCTCTGTTAGATGTATGGCATTGTTTCCCTTTAAGAAATATCTCGTCTCTTTTCTTGCCTTAGGTTGGGAAGTCTTCTTGATTGCGTCTCCAAATAAAAAAGGCAGGTTTCTTGTGGACTGTAGTATCCAAGCTCTGTAGGGGTTCACCATTCATCAAGTCCAAAAGGGTTTGATTATCCTGATCTATGAGCAGAGTTCTTCGTGCTTCAGGACCATCATAATGAGGAAAAGTGACGTGAGACAAATTCTCTCTATATTCTGGGACATTAAATGTTGAAGCAAACTTTTCTGCATCCGGGTCCTCCTTGAGATTAACTGCAGAGAGATACATAAACTGAAATTAGAAGCAAAAGTGAAGATGTATGATTTATTGAATTACACAGACATTCTAAGTTATGCCACGTAATATGTTGCGCAAAGTCTAAGTTGCGTAGCATTCTGATTTGCGCAACAATTCAAGTTGCGCCAAAAGGCTATGTTGCGCGAAACTCATGTTGCGCGACATTTCAGGTTGCGCCATATATTGAGTTGCGCCTCAAATTTGACTGTGCAAAATTTTAGGTTTTATGCAAACAACATACGTGACACGGTTCATAAGAACGAACAGTGTTCAAGAAAAATGCGATCACACCCTAAGAAGGGTTGGCACAAAGTTTGTGATACTCCACACTCTAAAAAGAGGGGCACAGATCAATCGTTGATGAAATCATCGCTCATAAATCGAACCGGCTCGCCCTTAATCACCTTCCATTGCTGGGTTGACGGTCTCTCGACGAGAAGAAGGCGGTGCGTATTGTGGCACATGGGCAGGCAGAACACGAGTTGAAGGGGGCGGCAATGGCCTTTCCTTTGTCAGCAGCAGTCCTTTTAGGGGCCATGTCGTCAAGAAGATGGTCGAAAAAGAAGATTACAAAAGCTATAGAAATTTGCTCAGAAGATTAAAAGTGAAAGTAAAGAATTACAGTAGAATAAACGAAGATTATTTATAGCCAAGAAGTCAGAATCCTAACAGTCATCCTGAATCGTGCATGATGAATCGTAATTGGTCATAACAGATTGCGCAAAATCGACGCAACTTGACTTAGTCAAAACTTTTCTAAATTCAAAGTATTGCAAAACTTTGCAATGTTTTTAAGTTTTAAAAACTTTGAAGGGGATCTTGTAGAGCCTAAAAATCAAGTTGCGCACCAAAGATCAGGTTGCGCCACTAATATGAAGCCCTTAGAACAAGCTGCGCCATTGATCAGGTTGCGCCTAATATCAGACTGCGCCCAGTCTTGTTGTGCTAAAATCTACATGGCATCTGACACTTAATGGTCATCATTACCTGACAACACTGACGACTGACACAACAGTGAACGAGGAAAATCTCTTCGAATCTCGTGAATTGTGTCGTTCAAAGAGAGTTGGTGGACAGCTATCCTGTACGCTTCGTGAGTTGCGCCCAGGCGCAATCGAAACAAAATCCTTAGTTGCGTCTGGGCGCATCCTGAACAACTTTTGCTTAGAAGCTGCCATGTGTGTAGGCGCAGCCCAAATCAAGCGTAGTTTGACTTGTTGACTGAAGCTCGTACAACCTGACAAAGTTGAGACAACTTACATTCTAAAATAGGATAACGTGGCGCACATGCCACTAATCTCTTAAGACGTGTCTACTATCCTGTACACGACCACGCACATCTCAATCATATGATGCCACACGTCTAAATACAGTTAGTACACGATTGACAACTGAATAAAAGTTGGCACAACAGAAGGTTAGCGCAACTCAATGTGGCACAATCCAGCTTCGTGCACTATTAGAATAACTGCTAAAACAGTTATTTCAAGAACTCTATAAATAGAGTTTCCAATCATCATCAGACACACGGACAGAGATAAAGATCAACTCTTACAAAATTGCTGCTGCATTCTCCAGAGGCTACAGTCTTCAAGTTCACATAGGCCAAGGGATAAAGTGATCGTCTTCTGATCAGATTCCTAAAGTTGTACTTCCCCAGAATTTATTGTACTTTGTACTCTTTTACAAATTTGGAATAAACAAATTTTGTTTTTACAAACAGCCATATGACTATTCCCTCTTCCTTTTCGGTTCTAAACTCAGTGGAGAGCGCGCCAACCACTGCCTCTGCGCAGAACAAAGAAAAATGCCTTATGGTTAATCCTTACTCCTTTCCAGTTCTAAACTTGGTGGAAAAGTTACATATCACTGCCCCTGCACATAATAAAGGAAAGTGCCCTATGGCCTCTCCTTATTCTTCCCCAGTCCTGGACTCGGTGGAAAATGTATCTGATTGTGCTTCTGTGCCGATCAATGCAAGAACGCTTCTTAGTAGAAAGTCTACTTCTCTTAGAAGAGACAATCAAATCGATGTCAAGAAATTAGACTCTACTCGAAGTCCGTTTCCTATTGCTCATCTATGCCGTACCAAACATACTGGAACAAGTTGTGCAGAACAACAGGGCCTCCTGTCCACTCCACATGGCCAGCACCAACTAAGCCAGAACCAAGATCTTTCTATCCTGCGCATACCAAGGACAAGGCAGGGCAAACTGATCGTATCTCAGTTAAACAGTCATGTGGCTCATAACTCTTACATGCACACTTGCCTTAATCAATGCAACACATCATCAAGTCCACATCAAGCACAATTTGTGCCACTTACTAAATTGTGCACATGGAGAGTTTCTCAAATCAAGAATCCTCCCATCTATGCTAATAAACTCGGTACTTTTCTGTATACACAGGAAAAAAGGCATCTCAAGAACCAGAACCATGTTCCTAACATCATCAAGGAATATGTGCCTCCGACTTCTCATTATCCTGTCACTGTAAATGATCTTTGTGAACTTCTTGTACAAAAATAAAAGATCGTAGGACCATCTCATCCACTTGTAACTCCACATCAGAAATACCACTATAATTATCACCATGAAGTAGTGATCAAATGTTGTTGTCAATCAGCTAAACGATCTGTCTTCTACCGTTTGAACTACATTTGGACTCATGAACTCTTTATGGTGGACGAAGATGAATTGCTATATGCTTCGGTCAATATAACATTTCGAAGTGCTGGGGGTAGAAAACGTCCAAGACGTAATGCATCTCGCAATCCCAGTCAACAATACCTTGATCGTATCCGTGACTCCGATGAAGGGGTTTACCAGAATACAAGATCAAGAGGCCGAGACCTACTCGGTCAAAGGAATCTTCCCTCTCTTAGTCTTAGAGATATCCTCAGTCAAAGAAATCCTCTTGATTTCGACCAAGACTCAATCAGTTAAATTTTTTTCATTGATCAAGACTCAATCGGTCAAAGAAATCCTCCTTTCGACCAAGAAACAATCGGTCAAAGAAATCTTCCTTTCGACCAAAAAATAATGGGTCAAAGGAATCTTCTTGATTCTGACCAAGATTTCCTCGGTCAAAGGAATCTTTCTATTCTTCATTCTGGGGGTAGTTCCCTACGTGACTTCGGTGGCGATAGCGAGAGCTCTGAGCGGACTATCTTTTCCACCAGTTCATCATCGGTAGTTAGAGAAGTGACTGCTTATGTCACTGATGAAGAATAAGATGCATCTAGCTCCGACAGTAAGGAGCAGAGAATTGCTACGTTAGAGTATAATTTAAAAACTATAGCTAAAATGGTTACAAGTATGCATGTTGTGATCATAGAACAACACACTTTTCCACTGGTTGCGAATCCAATTCCAATCCAAGAATACATAGCAGCATCTGCCCCTGTCAACACTAGTCTGGGGTACAATCTTCTCATGATGCTACAATGCCAGCTCAGGTTACTCCAAGTCAGTCTGGTGCTGGGGGTGGTGTAAGCCCCCTAAAATTTAGGGTTTATTTTAAAATTTTCTAATTGTTAGGGTTATATACTAAAAGCATCACTTTTGTAGTAACCTTATTTTCTTAAATTTTGAATGAGAATCATATGGGCAAATGTTTGCATATTGTATTTATTGCAAGTGTTAATACAAATGTCTGATATTCTATATTGTAGATAATATGGTGTGTGGTGTCACACAGAAGATCATATTATCAGTTTCCTATGGAGTATATAAATAGTTCACAACCTAGATGGACTTGGACAATCTATTGGAAAGGTTGTAGTATAATCTGGTATTAGTCTATCTTGACTATAGGTTTACACTAGTACACTTTGTGTGTATTGAACATGACCACTTGAGGTTGTTCTCTTTGTACCGACTACATAAGAGAACAAACACCTCTGTTATTATGGATGCTTGTGCTCTTAATCTGAATATAATAACGAACATGTATATGCAATGTGTATTACTTTGACTCATAAAAGAGTGAGATTCGTTATAGATCAACAACCTCTATGAATTGGATATTAACAATGTATGTATGATGGGCTGTTGATTATAAATGAAATCCATGTCCCGATACATCGGGTTGATGATGTCCCCTTAAGGAGCTCATAAGGATTGTCATGTAAACCCTGCAGGTGGATTATATCCGACATGACAAATAAAGTTGAGCGGTACTACTTAAGGATAAAAGATGTCGAATCAATATAGTTGTCAGTAACTTAATTTGATCGACGGACATACGATATCTTAACATGGGGAGCCAAACGAGCATATAATAAAAGGAGCCCACAAACATAATTTGGAATTAGGGAGGTAGTACAACAATAGCTCATTAGTGGACCGAGCTATTGTTAATGGGCTTGGATTGCGTGTTCGGGCTGAACACAGAATATTCAGATCCGTTAGGAGGCCTAACCCTAATTTCTTCTCATGGTCCCTACCGTAGCCTATATATATCCTCTATTCTCTGGCCGCCAGATTACTGATCAGAAATCAAATACTTTCTCTAAATTCGTGATTCACGTAAGGAGAGAAAGAGAGGGATGCCAAGGAGAAAAAAAGGTTGGGAAATCATCGTCCATACGATGTCCAACTCGAGGAAGGAATACGTGCAAAAGATCTTGGGGTCGTCCACTCGAGATTGCCAGGAATTACTTGTCTCCTTTCCGCCGCAGGTATAATTCGTGAACCCTAGTTTTCGCCTATGTAGGGTTAGAACACGTATTAGATCTTTTTAACTTTCTATCGATCAATACGCACACCAAAGAAAGGGTCCTGGGAATCCACAGTTCCATCAATTGGTATCAGAGCCAGGTTGGATCTATGTATTGATTGATACGTCCATGTTGTCCAATAAAACCTACGCTGTGTAATAGTCGGTAGATGTAGATATGTTCTAACTCGGTTTTGCAGGCATCTTAGATCCAACTATTATGGTCCAATACATGTTTTTGATTGTGTTATTTAAACCACGGACATGTCGTGGATGTTGTTGTTGCTGTGGATGTAATTAAAATTATGAGGGTTGATCATGCTTATTATTTTAATTTTTCAATCTAGATTATGTGTGAACTCCTTCGGGAGGCATATGATTGATGTAATTTTAATTATTTTTTATCAATCGTGATGGCGGTGGTGGCTGTTTCTGACGCCGGATGAGATGCTGGTTTTAAGCAGTCCAGAGGAAGACAGATAATTTTCGATGAAGGAATCGACAACCAAAATCTAAAAAAAAGGGGCGCTGCCCCGAACCCCGCGACCTGACCGGGCAGGTCGAACCACGAATAGATCTACGCAGCGGCAGATTTTAGATTCGGATAGTTGAGTACGGAGCAGCAAAGATGACCATAATAGTTGGATATTTTCTCTTATTTTTGTCATTTTGCTTTTTTTGATTATGCATGTTTATTATTGTGTGGTTGTTTTTTTGAAAAACCAAGCCTACATTAATAATGGACAACATGGACATAATATCAACTAGTAGAAAAACCCTCATTATTAAATAACTAAGTGGGAGAGGATATTTATTTAGTATAAATCCTATGGTCTCTATTACTGGTTTGTAGGTGATGTAATTATACTTGCATGTTGGCTTTAGTGCTTTCCTCCATATCGGATGAGTATAATTATGGATCACCAGTACAAACTTCCTTAGGAATAATTGTAGAAAGTTACCTAGTATGTGTTCACTTCTCCATCTGAAGGAACTCATTACAAGGTAATGGACTTAGTATTAAGTAATGGTATACACTTAGATACAAATAATGGTATCCTCCCCATCAGAGTCACTGCTATTATTTGTATGACCAGAGCAAGACCAGCATATTAATTTTATTTGTCATAAAGTTATGTTGACATGATAGTAAAATTAATAAGAAAAAAACTACTTGAACAAAGTTGAATTTGTATACGTCCACACTATCATGGCATGCTAAATTCATGGTGTTCAAGGTGTTGGTAAATTTCTTATTATTGTTTTAAGGGAATCAATATTTAGTTAATTCAAAAAGTTTTTTTGCCCTACATAATTTTATTTATGTGATTCTCAGGATTTCAAAAAAAGGGTTCTTTCAGTCCACTTATGGTGATTCTTAAAGAAAACAAACTTACTGGACCTAATTATATTGACTAAAAACGTAATTTGGACATTGTTCTGACTGCTGAGGAGTACAAATATGTACTTGTTGAGGAATGCCCACCTAAGCCTGATGCTAACTCTGATGAAGAGGTCAAAGAGGCTTATAAGAAGTAGAAAAAGGCAGATGAGATGGCGCGGTGTTACATTCTGGCATTTATGTCAAATGTACTACAACATCAGCATCAGGCCATGGCCACTGCTTATGACATGATGTATAACCTCAAGGAACTCTTCGGACATCAGAGTAGAGCAGCTAGGCAGTTTGCTATAAAATGTTTGATGAATACAAAAATGGCTGAGGGTACACCAGTAAGGGATCATGTTCTCAAGATGATGGATCATCTGAATGAGATGGAGATTCTTGGAGTTGAAATTGATGGAGAATCCCAGTTCGATATCATTCTCGGGACTCTGTCTAAAAGTTTTGACAATTTTTGCCTTAATTACAATATGAACAAAAGGTTGTATAGTTTGGCAGAACTTGCAAAAGAGCTACAGGATGCTGAATCTCTCTTTAGGCAGAGTGGTCATGTTTTTGTTTCTGAAAAGGATTCTACTTCTAAGCCAAAAGGCGGTAAGAAGAAGAATAACATTTAGAAATAGACAAACTCAGCAAAGAAGGGCATGGGACCTCAAGGCGCGGTAAAAAAGTCGAAAGACAAATGTTTCAAGTGCAAAGGGTCAGGACATTGGAAGACTGATTGTCCACTTCTCAAATAAGGAAACAAAGAAGGTATATCTCATTTACTAGTAGTTGAAACATGTTTAGCGGTGTTATCTACGGCACCTGGTGTGTAGATACAGGAGCCACTAATCATGTCTGTAATACATTGCAGGGGTTCCAGAAAACCAGACGGCTCAGTGATGGAGAGATATGCTTGTTCATGGGTGATGCTACAAAAGTATCGGTCGTTGCATTAGGAGATGTTACTTTATCTTTTGGTAGAAATAAATCTTTGACATTGAGAGATTGTCTTTGTGTACCTTCACTTAGAAGGAATTTAGTTTCTGTTTCTATGTTAGTTAAGGATGGATATTCAGTTTATTTTAATGACAATATTATTATTAGAAAGAATAAACATTTTATCTATTCTGGTGCATTGGTTGATAATTTGTATGTCATTAATCCTATTTTGCCCACAATGCAACTTATGGAAATGAATAATATATCATCTAACTTAAATAAGAGAAAAGAACTTTCTTGTATGAACTAAACATATCTTTGGCACTTGCGATTGGGGCATATTAACCTAAGAAGGATTCAAAGACTGGTTGAAGATGGACCTTTGAGTTCATTGGAAGTGGAGGCACTACCAGTCTGTGAATCTTGCTTGGAAGGTAAAATGACCAAAAGGCCTTTTACGGCAAAGGGGTATAGGGCCAAAGATGTGTTGGAATTGGTTCATTCTGATTTGTGTGGACCCATGACTATCCAAGCTAGATGTGGCTTTTGAATATTTTGTCACATTTATTGACGATTATTCAAGGTATGGATACATTTATTTGATGTGCCGTAAGTCTAAGTGCTTTTAGAAATTCAACGAGTACAAGGCTGAAACGGAGAAACGTCATAGAAAATGTATCAAGTCATTACGATCAGATCGTGGTGGTGAGTACCTCTTTGGAGAGTTTAGGAATTATTTATCAGAGGCTGGAATTGCATCACAATTAACTACACCTGGAATGCCCCAGCAGAATGGTGTAGCCGAAAGAAGGAATAGAACTCTTATGGAGATGGTTAGATCAATGATGAGTTATTCGGATTTGCCAGATTTGTTTTGGGGATATGCCTTAGAGACTGCAGCTTATATTTTGAACTTGGTTCATTCTAAGTCAGTACCTCTTACTCCCACAGAGCTGTGGATTGGGCGTAAGCCTAGTCTGAAACATGTTCGAATTTGGGGTAGTCCAGCACATGTGCTGAATGGGAAAGCAGATAAGTTGGAATCTCGTACAGAAGTATGCTTATTTATAAGCTATCCAAGAGGAACCAAAGGAGGTTTATTTTATAGTCCTAAGGATCAGAAATTTATTGTTAGCACCAATGTCCGATTCTTAGAGGAAGACTATGTGATGAACCATAAACCCACAAGTAGAGTTGTTCTAGAAGAACTGAGACGTGAGACACCAATTACTTCAGTACCAACAGTACAAGAGGATGAACCATAAATAACTGTACAACGCGTCACAAATGTTACACCACAACCGATAGTGCCTCGTCGTAGTGGGAGGGTTGTGATACAACCTGATAGATATATGTTCTTGGGAGAGTCGTCAGACTTAGTCCCTGAGGAACAAGATTATGATCCCTGTACCTACAATAAAGCACTCCAAGATAAAGATGCAGAGTCTTGGCAAAAAGTAATGATATCTGAAATAGAATCTATAGACTCTAATCAGGTCTGGAAGCTTGTAGAACCACCCGTTGGTGTAAAAGCCATTGGATGCAAGTGGGTCTATAAGAGAAAAAGAGGATCAGACGGTAAGGTTGAAACCTTTAAAGCTCGGCTTGTAGCAAAAGGTTTTACTCAAAGAGAGGGTATCGATTATGAGGAAACCTTTTCTCCTGTAGCCATGCTTAAGTCTATCCGGATTCTTTTATCTATTGCAGCTCATCTCGATTATGAGATTTGGCAAATGGATGTCAAGACAGCTTTCCTTAATGGAAGTCTTGAGGAAGAAACCTATATAAAGCAACCAGACGGGTTCATTGAAAAGGGCCAGGAGCATCTTGTTTGTAAGCTCAAGAAGTCCATTTATGGACTTAAGCAAGCTTCTAGATCTTGGAACATATATTTTGATCAGGTGATAAAATCCTATGGGTTTGATCAATGTCAGGATGAATCATGTATATACAGAAAGTGTGACGGAAACGTGGTGGTGTTCCTAGTACTTTATGTGGATGACATCTTGCTTATTGGAAATAATGTGAAGGTGTTATCTGATATAAGGGTATGGTTATCCAAAAGTTTGATATGAAGGACTTGGGAGAAGTAGGTCACATCCTTGGGATCAAAGTTCTACGAGATCGCAAGAAAAGGATGTTGGGCTTATCCCAAGCTTCCTATATCGATACTGTACTAACTCGTTTTAGTATGCAAAATTCTAAGAAAGGTTTCTTACCTTTTAGACATGGAATTGCTCTATCAAAGGAACAGTGTCCGAGGACACCTAAAGAGATAGAGAACATGAAGGCAGTTTCTTATGCTTCAGTAGTAGGAAGCTTAATATATGCAATGCTATGTACGAGACCAGACATCTGCTTTGCCGTAGGCATGGTCAGCAGATATCAATCTAACCCAGGACAAGAGTACTGGACTGCCGTAGAGCATATTTTGAAGTACCTGAAAAGGACTAAAAAGTATATGCTAGTTTACCAGGCAGATAGTTTAGTTCCCTTGGGGTATACAGACTCAGATTTTCAGTCAGATAGGGATTCCAGAAAATCTACCTCAGGTTATGTGTTTACTTTGGGAGGTGGAGCCATTGTGTGGAGGAGTATCAAGCAAAAATATATTACTGATTCCACCATGGAAGTCGAGTATGTGGCAGCCTCTGAGGCAGCCAAAGAAGTGGTTTGGCTCAGAAACTTTCTGTTGGACTTGGATGTGGTACCTAGTTTGCCTACGTCTATTACACTTTATTGTGATAATAGTGGTGTAGTTGCAAACTCGAAGGAACCATGAGCCCATAAGACAGGCAAACACATTGAGCACAAGTACCACCTGATACGAGATTTCGTAAAGAAAGAAAAAGTTATTGTGATCAAGATAGCATCAGCCGACAACCTAGCTGATCCCTTTACAAAGAGCTTACCAGATAAGGCTTTTGATAATCATGTTGAGGGAATGGGAGTCAGATGTGTAGCAGCATGGCTTTAAGTATATGTAGGAGATTTGTAACAGTATACTGAAAAGCAATGCTTTGAGTACAAGTGGGAGATTGTTAGGGTTATATACTAAAAGTATCACTTTTGTAGTAACCTTATTTTCTTAAATTTTGAATAAGAATCATATGGGCAAATGTTTGCATATTGTATTTGTTGCAAGTGTTAATGCAAATGTCCGATATTCTATATTGTAGATAATATGGTGTGTGGTGTCACACAGAAGATCATATTATCAGTTTCCTATGGAGTATATAAATAGTTCACAACGTAGATGGATTTGGACAATCTATTGGAAAGGTTGTAGTGTAATCTGGTATTAGTCTATCTTGACTATAGGTTTACACTAGTACACTTTGTGTGTATTGAACAGGACCACTTGAGGTTGTTCTCTTTGTACTGACTACATAAAAGAACAAACACCTCTGTTATTATGGATGCTTGTGCTCTTAATTCGGATATAATAACGGACATATATATGCAGTGTGCATTACTTTAACTCATAAAAGAGTGAGATTCATTATGGATCAACAACCTCTATGAATTGGGTAATAACATTGTATGTATGATGGGCTGTTGATTATAAATGGAATCCATGTCCCGATACATCGGGTTGATGATGTCCCCTTAAGGAGCTCATAAGGATTATCATGTAAACCCTGCAGGTGGATTATATCCGACATGACAAATAAAGTTGAGCGGTACTACTTAAGGATAAAAGATCTCGAATCAATATAGTTGTCAGTAACTTAATTTGATCGACGGACATACGATATCTTAACATGGGAAGCCAAACGAGCATATAATAAAAGGAGCCCACAAACATAATTTGGGATTGGGGAGGTAGTGCAACAATAGCTCATTAGTGGACCGAGCTATTGTTAATGGGCCTGGATTGTGTGTTCGGGCTGAACACGGGATATCCAGATCCGTTAGGAGGCCTAACCCTAATTTTTCCTCATGGTCCCTGCCGTAGCCTATATATATCCTCTATTCTCTGGCTGCCAGATTACTGATCAGAAATCAAATACTTTCTCTAAATTCATGATTCACGTAAGGAGAGAAAGAGAAGGATGCCAAGGAGAAGAAAAGGTTGGAAGATCGTCGCCCACATAACGTCCAACTCAAGGAAGGAATACGTGCAGAAGATCTTTGGGTCGTCCGCTCGAGATTGCCCGGAATTACTTGTCTTCTTTTTACCGCAGGTATAATTCGTGAACCCTAGTTTCCGTCTATGAAGGGTTAGAACACGTATTAGATCTTTTTAACTTTCTATCGATCAATACGCACACCAAAGAAAGTATCCTGGGAATCCTCAGTTCCATCACTAATAAACATTGATATTTAATTAAAATGATCATTTAATGTTCTTCTCTGTGACTTTGATTTCTGGAGCATCAGAGATGCCAACATCTGGAAACTTTCTTCATGAGTTTGTGGTAGACAAGATTATCTTCATTTTGATATATCATGTCCAACTCAAACTTGTTCCCTTGTACTCTTTTCGTATCGCACAACTTCTGGTCAATTTAGACCATTTAATCGTTGAATAATATTTAATAATTTCTCAATTTTATCTTTGATCATCATCTACACGTTGTCGTGAGTTTTAATTTAGGAGCACAAGACTAGTCGTTTTCTCAAAACCAACTTCTCATGCATGATCTAGTCGAGACACCTACACCCATGACCTTCGTGTCCCATTCAGACACACCATCTTGTGCTTCATTTGCTTCGTACAACATTTCTGACACAAGACCCAATCTCAATTCTTCCTACGGAGTCACATTCATTTCTAACTTGAATTAGGGACACCCTTTCGACCCAAACCTATCAACCCAAAATATAGACACGACCCAAATTAAGTCTACTACCCACATGACACTTATGTCCCATTCAATTAATCCCCCGCATGCTACTTATTTACCCATGATCATAAAATAACTATAATTAAACCATTTATTACACCAAGCCCGATTTTGACCCGATCCGACTCAATTGAACCCAACCCAAGCTTCATGTTGCCCCTCATGAACATCCACACCCTCACTCTCCTACAAAACACAAAACACCAAGTGTATTCACTCAAGATATTTAATAAAAAAACTTTATTTATCAAATTCCTAAAAATAAATAAAATCTAATCACTACATTTAAATCCTAGCCATTGATTATCCTACATCATCTACACCACCCATTCCTATATGGCACATACTCACACAACCCTTCCTTGGCCGGCCCTAATCCCCAAATGCTTATCTCTCTTTATGTTTGGAGAGATTATAAACATTCGCTCTCTCTCTCTCTCTCTTTCTAACTCACAGCCCCCTTTCCTTCACTCATAATAACACACTCTCTCTCTCCTTCAACAAATACATCATCAACAAAACACCCCAAGCCAGCCAAAAAATAAGATCCCTCCCTCTCCATCACCACCTCTACTCCTTAGCTACAGCCGACATCACCATCATCATCCTCACCATTTCTATAACCTCCTCATTCCTCCTTCTCATTCTTCTTCACCATCATCATCATCCCGACCTCATCACCTGCCCAACTGTGCTTCATCGGACCCTGGCAGTGCGACCCACCACCACCACCACCGTGCCGTCGTACTAGCCGTGCGCAGCCCTGCGCGCCCACCGCGTGGTAGTATGCGACCCCGCTTCCCCTGCGGCTTGGCTGCTGCCATATGGCCGTCAGTCCCACAAGCAGTAAGCACCATCGCCGCGTGTGGCCGTCGTAGTCCCTTTGCCGGTATGCCACCCCCAACACTACCCAGGCTGGCCCGACCAGACAACAGTGGCCCACGGTTGCTGTTACAACAGCCACGTGCGACCACGTCGTCGTGCGACGGCGACTTCCCGCACCCGGGTCGACCGCCAATCGTTGTGCGTCACCTTCTCGGCCATCCTTGCAATCTCCATGACCTGCTGGACAGTGTCGTCACATTTTTCGATGCTTGCAGCAGTTGATTCTGACTTCGGAGTCGGAATCCTGACGAAGTACGTGAAATCAGAATTGAAAAATACGTTTGAAGGCAGCAACTTCGTACGTATTTTCTGGGCAATCGGACTATTGGTTCGATGAACTCCTTGCTTCGTTGCAATCTCGGTATACACCCCTTCGCTCATCTCAAGATTCGACCGTTAATTCGATCGTTTGATAGATCAAAATCGGCCGCCAAGTTGGCCATTTAAATTGTTTATATTTTGGACAGTTTTGTGGAGCCAACTTTGTGGACTTGTATCTCTGTCGTCGCAGCTCCGTTTGACATGCTACTAGTTTCTGTGCATAGCTGGTATAACCATTTTCTTGCCCTCAAGTTTTATTTTATTGTGATTTTGTTTGTTGATTAAATTTGACGCCAAAGTTGGCCGTCCAAATTCGTAATTTTCAACTTGTAAAATTCTATTTTTGAACCCGGGACTCCGAATTCCAATTTCGACACCACCAATTGACTTGTGGCATCGTTCTGGCATGAATTCATATAAAGTTTGTTAGATTTGGAGGACGTGAGCCCTGACACACATTTCGGTGCAAGACATGCCCCACAATCCGAGTCAACGGACCATTTTGAGATTAGCTTATCGAAATTCAATTCCTGATATACCATTGAATTCGTATCGTCATTCTGGACTTTTTGACATATACTTTGTTAGATTTAGTGGACACTGGCTCCGACACGTATTTTTATGCAAACCAGAATTCCAATGTCCTGGTCAACAGACCAATTTGAGATCAGGTCAACGAAATCCAATTCTGGATATACCGTTGGGTTCGTATCGTCATTCTGGACGCATGAACATATAATTTGCTAGATTTTGTATACTTTTATCCTAGCACGTTTTCGGTGCAAAGTGGGTCCAACGGCGGACATCATTTTGACTTAAAATTACTATTTTGCTCCTATATCCAAATTGGACTTATGGATAGGCTATCCTACCTAATTTGATCATTCTGGACACGATGGTGATGTTTGTTTTGTCATCCGACAATGTTTGTAGATTTTTTTCCTTATGTATCACCCTTTAATTATAATTAATTCTTATTATGTTCGTATTTTAGAATCCGTACATCATAACCGAGTTCAGTCAATTCCAGTGATCTCACATTACTGAAATTGACAAGATGGCCATGTGGATCGCTACGATACAATTTTTAACCTTACGGTTGATCATCTTGCCTCGATTTGCGTGTCGTAGGTTTCAATGTACGAGTAACGAGGTACAAACTTGATATTTTGATAACCTAAACTTGTAATTCATATTATTAGGGTATATATGTATATAATTGGATTTTGTAAAACTCTAAAATGATCTTTGTGTTTCTAAGGACTCTAAGTGTTGGTTATAGGCTTAGTGTCACCCCAAATTGGTTTTCTATACTAGGTCATCCCTTAGCTAGGTGTCCAGTTAGAAGTCGTGTCTCACCGCTAGTGTAAAAACTTGAACATAGCTTAGAGACTGAGATTGTGTATCATTTTGACAGGACACCGAACATCTATAGCTTCGTATTCATATCCTTGCTTTGCACGAGGTAAGTACCCCTACAAACTTTATTTACTGCATATGATAATAAACTGTGAATGAACCATGTTAAAATACCGTTTCTTGAACTGCAAATCATATCTTACATGTTTCTTACATGCTCGACATGCTTTATACTATTCTTGTATATCTCACATGATAGTTACTGGGACGTAGAAGAAACTGATAGTTGAGTACGTGATCATGTTCCCTTCTCCCGTATGTATCTACCGAGCAAGGTCGCATTACATGCTACCTTGTCGTAGGCGTATCCCGCGTATTTATACGTATGTACATCTATTGCTTGTGCACTTGTACGAAAGTACATTTTATTATATGATACTTGTACCTCAGTACATTTTATACCTATTGACGATCACGTACCTGCTCCAGTTTTAAACTCTAGATATACATGTGTCGCCATGACAAATGTATCCTTTACATGATAGACTGTGATATGCCATGATTTTCTGTTATTACATCTTTTTTCATTCCATGCTCAGTATGTTTAGTTTGTAGAACCAGTACTTGCTCTCATCCTGACAGGATAACGTTGTAGGCATACTTTTTGAGGAATATTTGCTCTGTGATCCTTACTATGGCCCACTGAAGAGGACCAGGTCATTGCTCCCGAGGAAGTCCCCGCAGGGAACCTCGCTTGGTAGTCTCTCTTAGTTTTCTTTTGGCTTAGTTGTTGAACTATTTAGACTCTATCTTGTGGTCACTGGACTTTGTCTCTAGTTTAATACTTTGGAAGTATAATACCAAAAAATCTGAACTTGTTTGCTTTCGCTTATTAGATGTTGTGCGGTGATGAACTTTAAAATGTGATATTAGAACTGTTAGCATCTTAGATCCTTTATTGTCTATTCTTAAAACATCTTACTACGCTTTAACCAAGCGTAGGCTGGATATGGCTCGGCCCGGCCCAACAATTTGGGTAGCGGGTCGTGACAGGTGGTCCATATCATACAGTTTTTCCTCCTAGCACATCGAATCAGTCTACTGCTCCCCAAGTCTCAGGAGATCCCCTTGAAGCAGTGAAGCTTCTGTGTAACCAATTTGAAGCCTTCAAGCAGAAGGATGGTTTACAGAAGTTGGGAATCAAACAACCTTACCCCGTAGAGTGGAAGGAAGTCCCATTTCCACCTAAGTACAAGCCACCAACCATCATGTTGTTTGACGGCAGTTCATCTCCGAGTCAGTATCTCAACCATTTTGAGGTAATGACTGATCAGCTCCAACCGAATGATGCTCTACTCACTATAGTATTTGTTGGGTGCTTGGTGGGTACAGCCTATGACTGGTACCGTAGCTTACTAGATGGTTGCATAACATCTTTTCCAGGATTCAAACAAATATTCCTGGAATGATTCTATGAGGGAGCAAATGACATGACTATGTCGGCCCTCATCAAAATCAAACAAAGGCCTAATGAAAATGCTGAACGTTTCATCGAGCGCGTCTGTCGTGAGGCACTCAAAATGTCTCTAGGTACTCCAAATGCATTGACTATAGATACATGCAAATCAAACTTGCTACCTATAGTAAGCATATGGATCGGAACTACGCAATTCCAAGACTGGGCCTCCTACATAGTAAGTGCCAGGGAAGCCGAAGACAGTGCTGACAAGTTCAAATAACTCGGCATCTAGATTGCTAATATTGAAAAAGATGAACATTCTACAACCAACAGTGACGGTCGTCAGAACAACCGCAAAGGCAAAGAAGCTTTAGCCGTCAATGTGGGTCAATCAACACCTACCACGACGGCACCCCCACAGAGGGCACCACATCCTAAGGAGGAATATTCCTTTGACGAGGATGACATCATGAGCATATTTGATTGTCTGATCAAGAGCAATAAACTTTAACTGCCCGAAGCAAAACACCCAGATGAAGTAGGTAAAACTGATAATCCTAAATACTGTGTGCATCACATGTTCTTGGGACATCCGACCAGGGCATGCTACATACTTAAATGAAAAATCCAAGAGTTGATCAATGCCAAAGCAATCACCCTTCAGTAAGATGAGAAGACTGTGACTGCTAATGTCGTCTCTCTACAATTTGACAACTTTCCTGCTCAACTTGTGCAGGACGGAGTCGTCCCCATTCCAAAAGTCACTCTGGAGATCGTCAATCTTTCGCTAGCACGAAGTGATAGTCGTGCACCCCTATCAACCGAAAAAAGGAATATCATGTGGATTCACCCCATGTCACGCCCTAGAACCAGAATCTGGCAAGTGGGGACGGACAAGGCCAGCTACGCAATCCCAAAGTACACCAGTACTCTAAAATTACGTATAAGCTGTCAAAACATGGGGGTTACTTCTACAAGCCAACAGTCGATCCTAGGTTAAACAATCCTAGGTATCTCAATCACAGGCAATTATACAAGGAGCAAGAGGTATGATCATCAGACATACAATAGTAAAGCGTCCCAAACCATTTATACATGGATGATCATGAAGCTAGTCATACCAAAATAGAGAACTAGCAAGAGTAATAGTTATACATGATAAGCTCTAGCTATAGTCTAGAATACGCACATTATGCTTAGGCCCGTAGGCTAAATATTAAGAACCAAAACACGAGCTAAACACGTGCTCGGAGGTTAAATGCCACAAAAGAATAATGTACATATCAAGTGGGAGAATGAAACAAGAAATCCACTCAGGTACTCTGGTGCTCTGGATGGTCACCGTCGAGTAGATGGTGCGAAAGATCCTCTGGGCACCTCTATCAGATCTGGCCAAACAAAACCAGTGGGGTCAGACCCCAATAGCAAGTACCACAAATGAGGTCAAACTATGAACTAAAACCAGCAATCACTAACATCAATAATTAGAGATACAAATGAGTAAGAGCAGATCGAGACTCGTGCACTACCAATGCACTTATTCCGAACATAGGAAGACAATAAGTAAGCATCTTGGAGCATAAAGTAAGTAACATGTGACATAATGTAAGTGTAGACATGTTAAGTAAACAGAAGCTTGAGAATATGTAAAAGTAAGCAAACATGTGAACTTGTGAGATAGTCGGGTCATAAGAGCATGGTGACCCAGCATAGGGATCATATATAGCTTGTGAGAGAACTGAACATGTGAGCATGTTACAACAAAAATAGAATGACAATAATAGGATGACTTAGGAACTATTCCGGAAGTCAAGTTACAACCCTTAAACCAAACAAGGACCGTGTAATGCCCCAGTCCCAAAATACGTAAGACTAGAAACGAAGCATGCCAGCTGCATATATACGAGATATACTCCAATATATGGAAGTCTCGAATATACACATAAGCTTTATTGTGAATAATAATAACAAAAAGTCACAGGTAAAAGCTATATCTCATCCACAGTAAATATAAAGAAAATGGTAACTCACGAATCAAAATAAATGTCAAAATGTAGCTGTTGGCCGGGCGGAGACAAATCCACTACCGGCACTAGAATAAATTGAAAGGAAATATAGTCCAACCTCTAAGATAAATAGAATAAGAAATGATGACTAAATAGGCTCCTCGACCCAATAGGGACAGCTGTGATCAGAAGGTACGACTCGCTCGAGCGTGAAGGATAAATCTATACCAGAGCCATACTCCTGCGAAAAGTCCTGCACACCTATACCTGGAGAGATCACCAGGTCCTCAGAGGGACGTAACAAGATACAAAAGAATATGTCACATAAACTGAATAAATACTGCTCAATAAGAATAAGTAAGATCAAATCATAACATGGTCCAATACACACCTATTGAACTAGCTTACCATCCCCCCAACCAAATAAGGACAGAAGATGGTAAACTAATTCACGGTGACGTAACTTTCCATGCTATGAATCCAATATGGTATCCGGACCCCAACAAGATTCAATACCTTCTCATCGAAGTAGTAAGCCACACCTACAACCAAAAAAGGACAAGATGTGACGAACTAATCTGCGACAAGTTATTGTTCCAAGCCACGGTCAGATACAAGTACCCAAACTAAAAGTACTCATATCTAACGAATAAAGGTGCCTAACCGTTCTAAGTGAAATGTAGTTAAGAACAATCCTTCCTGCGCATGGGCCCTGGCTAAATAGGATCGGCATAGTCCCCCTTGGGGCACCAGAGGCCCAATCAATAAGAGCATAACGTTCCGCAGAACGTCAGTGGCCGTCAGTAATCATGGGCAATCTGACCCGCGTCTCCGGCGGAGCTCAAGGATTACAAAAAGAAAAGTGCATCGAAGCCCATACGCTAAGGAATTGTCCTCCCCGCCCAATGCCTACTATGTTGTATCCATAACACAAAACTTCTATTAACCGCTAGGTCAAACTAAGCATGCAACATCTATTAGCGGTTATTCCTATCGCACGGCTTATACGTACCGGTGGCCAGCCAATCACGTATGTCCGAGTACTATATGTGACTCACAACTTCGTGGTACAAATGTGTCAAGGCCTATGAATACAACACACGCAGGGTGGTCCCTTAACTCTAACTTTAATGTGTAAGAAAATAATACATAGCAGGAAATATAACTGAATAGTAAATTCTAACAAGTTGTGCCATGTATTACAGTTTATTTTGCATAAAAAAATAATGAATATTGCATGAAATATGAGCTAAATAAATAAACAGCAAATGACAAGGTATCTTGTCTGGTAGTATGCCTGGTGTGCTACAATGTTGAATGTGGCACAAACTACAATGTCGGTGTAACAATTATTCAAGGTGACCTCTGATGGGGGCACAGACAGTTCCATTGGGTCCAGGACGGTTGAATTTGTTAGGTTCGACATTGGGTAAGGACAGAATTGGCAGGAGGATAGGAATAATGGGCTTAAGTCACGGACATGAGGATTTGGATAAATAATATATACGATTTTAGAAAACTATTTATAATCCTTGAAAATTATATTTTATTAGAAAAATACTTTTTAGGTAATTACTTAAAATCCAGAAGCAAAATAATGTTTTTAGGTAGAAAGCCATACTTATACTTAGTCAAAATAGTTTTTAGATAAATATTAAAATATAAAAGATATCATCTTAACTGAAAACTCTAAGTTTGTAAAAATACAATTTTAGGTAGACATCTATATTTATATCATAAAAACAATAATATATATTTGGGCTTCTAAACTAATTTTGAAAAATAGTTATATATCCAAAGCCAAATATAGTATTACAATTATAATTCTTAGTAATTATATATTTATATATATATATAAAATTTAATAAAGTAATAACAAAATGAAATAACACTAAGAACCATATATTTATACTAAGTATTAGGGTAGATACCTATATTTATATAATATCTTATGATAAATATAATAAAATAATAATAATAATAATAATAATAATAATAATAATAATAATAATAATAATAATAATAATAATAATAATAATAGATAAAATATGATGTTAGCAATAATAATAACAATAATAAAATAATAATAATAATGATAATAAATAATTAGTAAAAATACTACTGATGATGACAATAAAATAAATAAAAATAATGAAGTATAAACACTCAGCAAGAAAGAAAAGAAAAGAAAAGAAAAGAAGAAGAAAAAAAATGATAAAATACTCAAATACCAACAAAAGACTTCAACAATCTAATGAGTCATAAGACTTCAACAAAAGACTTCAACAAAATACTCAAATACTCATTCTCTTTCGAGAGAGAGAAAGAGTCCCAGTGGCTTCTTTTTGCTTTTTTTTATTAGAAGGAATGAGAGCGAGAGAGAACGTGAGAGCAGCGGAGAGAGGGGAAATGGAGGATCGAGAGAGACGGAAGGAGAAGAGTGAGGGAATGAGAGGGGATCGGTGGAAGCGAGCGGGCGGACGTGCTGCTCCGGCGCAGTGGGGCCGGATGCAGCGACGGATGTGCGCTGAGGACGAGGAGGGAAAGGACGACCGGCGGGAGACGGGTTCGATCGGTCGGGGCGGACGGAGGGGTTCACCGGAGGGTTTGGGGAGTCGACGGGACGGGGGTTCGGCAGAGAGGAAGGGGTCTTGGCGAGGCGATGAGGGAACGACACCGACGGGCGGAGGACTTCGACAACGGCTCGGAGGCGGAGCAGCCGTGAACTGGAGGTAGGTTTTTCTAGTCTAGTTGTATCTTGTCCTGATATTTTGATACGAAGTAGGGTTCTAGATTTGGTTCCGCTGGCCGCTCGGGCAGAGTTTCGAGATGGAGGCTGTCGACGGACCATTGGGAAGAATCACGATGGGGCAGAGCCCGTGTCAGTGGAGGCATGGTAGATCTGAATGGTGTGGGTTGTGGCGATCCGGCCACTGACCGGAAGTGGAGGTCGTGCGTTGGCACAGGCAGGGATGGACTCACCATGGGTGAGAGGAGTAGGTGGCAGATCGGAGTTCGTCGGCGCTCCAGATTGCCGGTGTTGGCGGAGATGGGGGTCGGGTGTACTAATGGCGGTGGAGAGGAGCAAGGTCTCGGTCGGCGTGGCTCAGTCTCAGGTGGTTGTGGTGGCTATAACAAGGAGAAGGAAAGATGATGATATGGCAGACGAGAAGGAGAAGAGCGATGGCCATGGTGGTGGTTGGCTGGCTCCTCATGACACAGCGGCGAGGGCGGTGATGGTCGTCGACAAGCGGCAGGGAGGTGGCTGGCCTGCGACAAATTAGGTTTTAGGGTTAGGGTTAGGGTTAGAAAAAATTAGAAATTAGGGTTTAGGGATTTGATGATGTCGGGGTATGTCTGACACGGGGGAGATGGGTTTGTATATGTAAACTAGATGGAATAAGAATTAGACACTGACACGGTGCACGCACTTGTGGTGGAAATTTATCGAGAATAGAAATTAATGGAGGAGTACCTGCCTATTTATAGGATGTGAAAATTCCCAGTTGGATAAGGACTAGGAATATTTAAACCCAAAAATAGATAATTCTCTACTTAATTTAAATCAATTCAATAATTTCAAATCCAAATCGAAATCAATTTAAATCTAATTAATTTCCATCCTTTAGTTTAAAATCAAATAAAATAAATCAAATTCAATTATAGATATTAATTTACTATTTAAATCAATCCATAAAATTAAATCAAGATTTATATTGCCATAAAATTTCAAAATATGTTTTTCCAAAAATACTATAATAATAATTTCAAAAATACATTATTATTTTCAAATAAACTTAATAAATATTTATGAAATATATATGTATACACGAAGAATATTATTTATTATTAATAAATGTTTTTACGAAAGACTTTTTATAAATAAAATAATAATTTGGAAACTTTGGTACGATAACAAAATAATTATTATGTATAGTATTTTAAAACTATAAAAAATAGAATTTTTTTTTAAAATATATGTACGCTCGCACATATTCGCACTCGTCGAGCAATTACGAAAAATAAAATTTCGTGCGCGACGTACAATATGACTACGCGACGTACAATACAAAATTTTAAATTAGTAGCAAATTTAATAAAAAAAAGTAGAAATTTAGGGTTTTACATCCTACCCAACTTAAAAAAAATTCGTCCTCGAAATTAAGAATTTGTAGGGGGTGAGAAGACACAAGGGGTATCGATGGGGAACAATCAATAACAAAATCATGCCGTAAGAAATCGCAATCTAGATCATAGATAAAATAATACGGTATGGTCATACTCGATAGGAAGGCTAGAGGAAATTCTAGTATAATGTCTTCGTCCTTCTAAAATAGGTGAAGGCGAAAGCAATAAGGAGTTCAAAAAGGCGATATTATCGAGTACGAATACATGGTTCAAGGACGACCGAAAAATTTCAAAAGGAGTTGCCAAGGCAGTCACAGATGGGACTCTAAAGGACAAGTTTAGCTATGTCCCCATCCACGTAGAACGATAGATATAAGCGAACCAAAGTGCACTCGGTTGATCAGACCATCATGCACCGGTTCTGATTAGACAATATGTTAGTGAGCGCGCTCAATAGCATAAGTCATGAACAAACTCGATAAATGGATGAGTTTGCAAAACTAGATTATAGTAGCAACATTAGTCAAGGTGGTAAAACATAGGCACGGGAGATTAAGATTGGAAGAAAGTAGAAATTGGTTCGAACTTCTAAGGATATAGGACATGTCATGTGATGGTCTTCATACAGTCATCCTATAGTCTTCTTGTCCAAGTCCTTGGGTGGCTGGATTGGTTAGGGTCCTCTAAATTCTAGAATCTAAGTAAACTTACTAATATAGGTCACTAGGACAAAGGGATTGCTAGGTCATAAGGCATTCTACCCAACTTAAAGGAATTAAACTAATGGTGTTTTGTGACAAAAGTAACATGTCTAACTAGTAGGGGTCACCTTCCTAACCTTTAGCAAGCACAAAGGGGAGATAAGAATAATGATGGAAGGAATCAAGCAAGATGCAATTGATGAGTCGAACGGTAGTTCGAATATGGAATCGAGGAAAGAGGTCAAGTATGTGAATGAGATCCTAGACTTCTAATCCTATTCGCAGGCTTGCTTGGTACGGTAAAGTAACCAAACAATTTATCTTGACCTGCATGGGCCACCACAAAAATATGTAACGTCCAGTCCCAAAATACGTAGGACTAGGAACGAAGCATGCCAGCTGCATATATACGAGATATACTCCAATATATGGAAGTCTCGAATATACACATAAGCTGTATTATGAATAATAATAATAGACAGTCACAGGTAAAAGCTATATCTCATCCACAGTAAATATAAAGAAAATGGTAACTCACGAATCAAAGTAAATGTCAAAATGTAGCTGTTGGCCGGGCGGAGACAAATCCACTACCGACATTAGAATAAACTGAAAGGAAATAGTGTCCAACCTCTAAGATAAATAGAATAAGAAATGATGACTAAATAGGCTCCTCGACCCAATAGGGACAGCTGTGATCAGAAGGTACGACTCGCTCGAGCGTGAAGGATGAGTCTATACCGGAGCCATACTCCTGCGAAAAGTCCTGCAAACCTATACCTGGAGAGATCACCAGGTCCTCAGAGGGACGTAACAAGATACAAAAGAACATGCCACATAAACTGAATAAATACTGCTCAATAAGAATAAGTAAGATCAGATCATAATATGGTCCAATACACACCCATTGAACTAGCTTACCATCTCCCCAACCAAACAAGGACATGAGATGGTCAACTAATTCACGATGACGTAACTTTCCATGCTATGAATCCAATATGGTATCCGGACCCCAACAAGGTTCAATACCTTCTCATCGAAGTAGTAAGCCACACCTACAACCAAACAAGGACAAGATGTGACGAACTAATCCGTGATAAGTTATTGTTCCAAGCCACGGTCAGATACAAGTACCCAAACCAAAAGTACTCATATCTAACGGATAAAGGTGCCTAACCGTTCTAAGTAAAATGTAGTTAAGAATAATCCTTCCTGCGCATGGGCCCTAGCTAAATAGGATCGGCATAGTCCCCCCTTGGGATACCAGAGGCCCAATCAATAAGAGCATAACGTTCCGCAGAACGTCAGTGGACGTCAGTAATCATGGATAATCTGACTCGCGTCTCCGACGGAGCTCACGGGTCACAAAAGGGAAAGTGCATCGAAGCCCATACGCTAAAAAATTGTCCTCCCCGCCCAATGCCTACTATGTTGTATCCACAACACAAAACCTCTATTAACTGCTAGGTCAAGCTAAGCATGCAACATTTATTAGCGGTTATTCCTATCGCACGACTTATACGTACCGGTGGCCAGCCAATCACGTATGTCCGAGTACTATATGTGACTCACAACTTTGTGGTACAATGTGTCAAGGCCTATGAATGCAACACACGTAGGGTGGTCCCTTAACTCTAAGTTTAATGTGTAAGAAAATAATACATAGCAGGAAATATAACTGAACAGTAAATTTTAACAAGTTGTGCCATGTATCACAGTTTATTTTGCATAAAGAAAATAATAAATATTGCATGAAATATGAGCTAAATAAAATAAACAGCAAATGGCAAGGTATCTTGTCTGGTAGTATGCCTGGTATGCTGCAATGTTGAATATGGCACGACTGCGATATCGGTGTAACAATTATGCAAGGTGACCTCTGATGGGGGCACGGACAGTTCCATTGGGTCCAGGACGGTTGAATTTGTTAGGGTCGACATGGGGTAAGGACAAAATTGGCAGGAGGATAGGAATAATGGGCTTAAGTCACGGACAGAAGGATTTGGATAAATAATATATACGATTTTAGAAAACTATTTATAATCCTTGAAAATTATATTTTATTAGAAAAATACTTTTTAGGTAATTACTTAAAATCCAGAAGCAAAATAATGTTTTTAGGTAGAAAGCCATACTTATACTTAGTCAAAATAGATTTTAGATAAATATTAAAATATAAAAGATATCATCTTAACTGAAAACTCTAAGTTTGTAAAAATACAATTTTAGGTAGACATCTATATTTATATCATAAAAACAATAATATATATTTGGGCTTCTAAACTAATTTTGAAAAATAGTTATATATCCAAAGCCAAATATAGTATTACAATTATAATTCTTAGTAATTATATATATATATATATATATATATATATATATATATATATATATATAATTTAATAAAGTAATAACAAAACAAAATAACACTAAGAACCATATATTTATACTAAGTATTAGGGTAGATACCTATATTTATATAATATCTTATGATAAATATAATAAAATAATAATACTGATAATAATAATAATAATAGATAAAATATGATGTTAGCAATAATAATAACAATAATAAAATAATAATAATAATGATAATAAATAAATAGTAAAAATACTACTGATGATGACAATAAAATAAATAAAAATAATGAAGTATAAACACTCAGCAAGAAAGAAAAGAAAAGAAGAAGAAAAAAATGATAAAATACTCAAATACCAACAAAAGACTTCAACAATCTAATGAGTCATAAGACATCAACAAAAGACTTCAACAAAATACTCAAATACTCAAATACTCATTCTCTTTCGAGAGAGAAAGAGTCCCAGTGGCTTCTTTTTGCTTTTTTATTATTAGAAGGAATGAGAGCGAGAGAGAATGAGAGAGCAGCGGAGAGAGGGGAAATGGAGGATCGAGAGAGAGGGAAGGAGAAGAGTGAAGGAAGGAGAGGGGATCGGTGGAAGCGAGCGGGCGGATGCGCTGCTCCGGCATAGTGGGGCCGGATGCGACGATGGATGTGCGTAGAGGACGAGGAGAGGAAGGGCGACCGACGGGAGACGGGTTCGATCGGTCGGGGCGGTCGACGGACGGAGGGGTTCACCGGAGGGTTTGGGGAGTCGACGGGACGGGGGTTCGGCAGAGAGGAAGGGGTCTTGGCAAGGCGATGAGGAAACGACACCGACGGGCAGAGGACTTCGACAACGGCTCGGAGGCGGAGCAGCCATGAACTGGAGGTAGGTTTTTCTAGTCTAATCGTTGTAGGCCTTAAAAATGAAGGTCACGCTGAGTTGATCAGAACAAGGTCCAAAAGTCACGCAGAGTTGATCAGGACAATATTAAAAAATTATGCTGGAAGCAGCTCATCATTTGTCAGAGTATCATCATGACTGACTGCACGACAGTCGAAGAATGTCTTCTCGTATGCCACGTATGCACGGAACTCGAGAGATCATAGCCGCCTATTGCGTGACTTTTGAAATCTTCTTCAGCAAGACTCAGCCTTCACCAAGTTGGCGTACCAAAAGAGCTTCTTGTCATTTAATGCGACTGACAAAAGCAATCACTGTCAGAGATTTTGTGTCAGTCGATGCACGTCGAATAAAGACAGCTGGCAGTCCTGCCTCAAATCGTGCGTGCATTTTGAGCCTTCTGGCTCAAGCCTGCGTGTATTTTGAACTTATATGTTCCTTCCTCAAGTCTGCGTGTATTTTGAGCTTTCTGTCTCAAGTTTGCGTGGATTGTGAAGTTTTTTCCCTCAAGTCTGCGTGGATTTTGAAGCTTTTTGCCCCAAGTCTGCGTGGATCCTGAAGCTTCTTGCCCCAAGTTTGCGTAGATTTTGAAGCTTTCTACCCTCGAGTCTGTGTGGATTTCGTCTTCAACAAGTCTGCGTAGATTTCATCAAATTGGAGTACGTGGAAGCCATGCCACTGATCTCTCGCCTGCGTGTCCTGTAACTTGCACACGACTCATGCATGGTTGCCATGTGTCCAACAGTTACAGGCCACGTTTAGTAACTGCTCACAACCTTGCGTATGTTAAATCCTGCGTGATTTTTAACTAGGTACAGGCTGTGAAGACAGTTATCCTTTCAGTTATTTTTGACTCTATAAATTGAGTTCTTTTTCTCATTCATTGTACAGATACATAGTTATCTAACTTACTGTCAAAATTTTGAGAGCTTTTCTTCTTCGCATAGTCCAAGGGATAAAGCGATCGTCTTCTAGATCGGATTCCTACAGTTGTAATTTTCCCAGATACACAATAAATAAAGTGAATTTATTTATGGAAAACAAATTGGCGACTCTGCTGGGGAAAACCATCTCCTCTTCTGAGATGGCAACAACTCAATGCGACACTTCGTCAATCGGCTCGACGAAGAAGGTGATGACGATCCAATTCGATCAACTCGCCTACGAAGAAATGCAGCGGGCTAAGGGTGGCAAGCCCACTTCAGCCTCCATCACCACTGCCAAGTCAAAGGGACGCTCTGTCTATGTCCCTAAGATTCAGTTGGCAGCCAATGGTGAAGTCTCTGCCACAGTGTCTACTCCAAACACTGGCAAAGACTCTACTGCAAGCACGCACACTCTTGTGCGCTCGAAGATGACAGCATTCAAAAGTCACGCTGACAGTACTGGCTCCTTAGCCAAATCTGTTCCAGCGTGTAATCTCACATTCAAAAATCATGCTGACAGTACTGGTTCTTTAACCAAATCTGTTCCAGCGTGTATTTCCAAAACCAAAAATCACGCTGACAGTACTGGCTCCTTAGCCAAATCTGTTCCAACGTGTATTTCCAAAATCAAAAATCACGCTGACAGTACTGGTTCTTTAACCAAATCTGTTCCAGCGTGTATTTCTAAAGTTAAAAGTCTCGCTGACAGTACTGGTTCTTTAACTAAGTCTGTTTCAGCGTGTATTTCATCTAAGAAGAATAGCTCTTTAGTTATTTCTTCTTCTTTGCCAAGTTCTACTAGAACTGGGGGTGGTGTTCCACACAAAGTCCCTTCGAAAAGGAATAATTCTTTAGTTGTTTCTTCTGCTCCTGTAGTTTTTACTTCAGGAACAGCTTTGACTGACAATTTTGTTAGTCAAAGAAAAGGAGATGGTCTTTTGACTACTCTTCCTTCTGGACATTCTATGTCTCAAAACTTGAATAAGTCTAAGAAGAAACATTCCTTAATGTCTTCTTCTATGACTTCTTCAAATTGGGCACAGAATCTGTCTAGAAAAGAGGGTCTGTTACCAACTCCTAATCAAAGAGATGGTTCTACTCTTCCTTCTCTGCAAATATCTAGATCAATAGAAGGAAAACTCCAAGTTTCCAAAACCAATGTGTTACCTCAAACTGATTTAAGAACAAAACTTAATCAAACCCGTTTGGGAAGTACTTCTGGTGTTAGGAAACAACATCAATCAGATATGAAAATAAAAGATCCAGATGCAGAGTATGCAAGAAATTATGTGGCTCATATTAATCACTCCCTATATAATCAAGAGCCATCAAGACCCAGGAACAAGAAATATAGTCCTAAAAATACACAAGGAGTGTTCTCTGATGTACCTCAATCTTCACAAACAGATTTACGAGAACACCTTCAACAGAAAAGAAGGAGTAATTCTGTGACAATGGACCATGCTGAATGTGACTTCCAGCCAAGAGTCATAATTCAATGCAGATGTCAATCAATGGTTCAGGACTATGTTGAACATGAATGTGACTTCCAACCAAGAGTCACAATGCAATGCAGATGTCAAAATAAACGACAATCTGTCTTCAATCGGATTCAATGTGAACCTATGCCTGATGAAGATGAGCCTTTGTTTGCTTCTGTCAATATGACCTCTCGGGATACTGGAGGTAGAGCTGATAGTCCAGATGGAGTATATAGAGGCACCAGAGCAAGAGTCTTGGCCTCTAGTCAAAGAAATTTGATCTCTGAAGATGATTCTAAATTTCTTGGAGAATCTAATTTCCCACCTCTTCCTACTGGGGGTAGTTCTCCTTTAAATGACTTTGATGCACGAAGCAGTGATTCAGAACATACAACATCCACCAATTCATCAATAATCCCTCGTACAGTCACGACATATATGGTGGATGGGAATACTGAATTGAACAATGAACCTTCCTCTTCGGTGACTCCTCAAGATCAAAGGATTGCTTCTTTGGAACATCAAATGAAGTCTATGGCTGATACTATGAAGTCAATGTATGAACTCATGACAGCTCAATTACAAAATCGACAGACTGTACCAGATGCTATACCAATTGACACTGGTGTAAGTCCAGTACAAGTTCCTCCAGCAGTACAATCCAATACTCCTGGACCAACTCAAACAAATCCTAGTCTCTCTGGAGCTGGGGGTAGTGCTTATAATGCTGTTCCTCCTCCCAACTATTCTCTACAAGCTACAACTCCACAATCTTCCGGAGTTGTTAATGAAGAATTGAGCAATCTCAAAACTCAATTCGAGGCATTCAAACAGAAAGATGGTTTACAAAGATTAGGCATCAAGCAACCTTATCCGATAGAATGGAAGCAAGTATCGTATCCTCCTAAATACAAGCCTCCTACTATCACATTCTATGATGGAACCACTTCTCCAAGTCAGTTTATTAATCATTTTGAAGTGATGACTGACCAGTTGCAACCAAGTGACGCCCTCCTTACTCGGGTGTTTGTTGGATGTCTCAAGGGAACGGCTTATGAATGGTATAGAAGTCTCCCAGATGGGTGCATTACCTCATTTGTCGGTTTCAAACAGATGTTTCTTGAACGGTTCTATGAAGGGCTCAATGACATGACTATGTCTGCTCTTATTAGAATCAAGCAGAAAAATAATGAAACTACAGAGGATTTCATTGAACGGTTTCGAAGTGAAGCTCTGAAGATGCCTCTTGGAACTCCAGATGCTGTCACCATCGACACATGCAAATCAAACTTGTTACCAATCATCAGCATATGGACAGGATCTATCCAATTTCAAGATTGGGCTTCTTTTATAGTTAGTGCCAAAGCTGCAGAAATTAGTGCTGAAACCTTCAAAGGTTTAGGAGTACAGATGACTCCCAAAAAAACAGGTCAAGGTACTAACAATAAAAACAATGCTCGCAAGGGAAAAGAAACTCTTGAAGTTAATCTTCAGAGCAAAGATGCATCAACTGTTCAAACTTTTCCTACCTCTACAACTCAACAACCAAGAACATCTCGCCCCAAAGAAGAATACTCTTTCGATGATGACGATGTCCTTGGTATCTTTGAATGTATGCTGAAAGGTAATAAAATACAATTACCTGAAATCAAGAAACCTGATGAAGTTGGGAAGACAGATCATCCTAAATACTGTCCATACCACAGAATGTTGGGTCACACAATTCGTACATGTTATGTACTGAAAGGAAAGATCCAAGAAATGATTAAATCTGGAGCTATCTCTCTTACTCCGAAAGAGAAAACCGTCACCTCCAACGTCGTCTCTATGCAATTCGGAGATTTCCCTCCTCAACTCCTTGAAAGTGGGATCGTTCCTATTCCCAAGACAACTCTTGAAATAGTGAATATTCCTCCTCCACAGTCTGAAGGATTAGTGCCAATCATTTTGGAAACAGGAGAAATCATGTGGATTCATCCTGATCTAGTGGCAGATTTTGAATCTCCTTCTCCTCAAAAGACTACTTCTCGAAAGTCCATGAAGGCTGGAAAAATTAAGTCATGTCATATGACTTCTCTTGGATCTACCTCTGACACAGAGTCAAAAGAGAAGGAAGAAGCACTTGCTGGTACTACTCGAATAGGGAAACCTTATCTAAAGGATTATTCCAAGAATCCTGAGGATACTCCTGATATCCCTCCAGCTGATAAAGATGCTCCTAATGTTCCTCCTGAAGAAGAATCATCCACTGCACCTGTTCCTTCAACTACACCGGTTGAACCTGTTTCTCCCAAGCCTACGGCTTTTGAGAAAGGCAAACAACAGGCTCGGTTTGATAAACCAATCAAGAAGTCCCCTCCTCTTGGGCTTCAGAAGCCTTATAATTTCGATATTCTAGCTCAACTTGCTAATACTCCAGCTAGAATGTCACTCTTTGAACTTCTACGTCTTTCTAAAGAGACTCGGGAGACGTTAAGTGAAGCACTTCTACAGGCTGACTCTTGTCTTGCACAATTGAAGAAGCCAGATGCAGAACCTGCCACTTGCTTACATTACAACAGTGTATTGGAGATTATCCCAAATATCACCTTTACACAAGACGATATGCTATTGGAGGATAATCGACATGATCGGCCTCTCTACTACACTGGTTATATCGATACAATGAAGATAGATCGTATCCTCATTGATCCAGGGTCTGTTATAAGTATAATGCCAAAGAGTCTGTTGGATGAACTAAAAATTCCTCTTCACAAGCTCTCCAAGACGGTTACTACTATCCTGGGATTCAATCAAAGCCGAAGCGAGCCTTTGGGAAAGATTCATCTGAAGCTTCAGATAGGCGATTTCAGATCCAAAGTCACTTTCTATGTGATCGAGATCGTGGGATCCTACAATCTTCTTCTTGGGAGGCCCTTTCTTCATGAAAATAATGTGGTGCCTTCTACTCTTCATCAGTGTTTTAAGTACATTGATAGCAATGGAAGAGTACAAAAAGAAGTTGCTGATATAAATCCCTTCCATGGGGTTGAAGCTTATTTCAATAATTCCCGAATGTACAAAGAAGAGTATACAAGGGTGATACAAGCTATGGAGAAAGAGGATTCACAAAGTGATACCTTAATAATTCCTGTTAAAGGTCGAACTACTCAGTAACAATCTCCCAAACCCTCTGGAGAAGGTTCTTTCATCATTCCGGTGAGTGGACGGATCTCTCCGTTACCTCAGTCGTCTGCTCAAGATACAATGATCATTCCTGTTAGTGGGCGTACTACAGTTCTTGTATCTTCACAGGATACTCTGCTAATTCCAGTTGGAGGGCTGATTACTCTTCCATCTCAAGCTTCAAGGGAGCTCACCTCTTCTGAGCCATTTGTTATCGATCTTAATCGAAACAAAACTTCTTCTCGTTCTTCTTCTCCCCCTTTAGTCATTGACTTGGCTAAGATCTCTAAGGCTCAGCCTTCTCCTAATGTAAATATTGTTGCTTTTACATTTAATGAAAAGTCTCCATCTTTACAGTACGTTGATGTGTGTAATTATGTTCATAGTTATTTACATTTGTTAGATGACTTGAGCACAATAACCATAGGAGTTGTACAGACTGTTCATACAGATGTATCCCTAGAACCTGTACAATCTTCATACTTTCTAGTTCCCAGCAGAAAGCCAGGAGACATTCCAATATTCTTTTACAAAGGGCCCCAAAGTCTTTCTGATTTAGAAGATAATGACAAAAACGATGATACTGGAAGATTACAACTACGTCGTTATAGTCAGCAATCTAAAGACATCATCAAAAATATGGGCTATGACTTCAGAACTGGCCTCAATAGTGGAAAAAGAAGAAAAATGCCTGTTCGTATTCCTCCTCTGAAATATGGGAGGACAAAATGCGGATTGGGCTATATTGCTCCTACTTCTTTTATCAATATTGTTCATGAAGATCCCGAATCTGACGAAGATAAGAGGTCTGATTCTTCTAGTACTACCTCTTGGGACTCCGATACGAGTATCGGTGATTTCTACTGCAACATTCTGTCTTCCAATATGGTGTCCATTGATCGTTCTGAAGAAAGTGATGAAGACGAAGATGATTTTGAAATCTCACCTGAATCAGAACAATGGGCCCAAAGATTAGATAATCAATGGGAGTTCCGATTCGAGCAAAAGGAACCTCCGACTGAAGATAAACTTGTTCAAATAGATGTTGGTGAAGAAGGAAGTCCTAAACCAATATTCATCAGTAAAAGTCTTTCAGAAACTGATAAGCAAGACATGATCAAACTCATTCGTGAATACATCGATGTCTTCGCTTGGAGTTATGAAGATATGCCAGGACTTGATCCACAAATCGTAACTCACAAGCTCAATATCTTGCCGAATGCTAAACCGGTCAAATAACAACAGCGACGATTTCGTCCAGACATTATGGATGCAATTGAAGCTGAAGTCAATAAACTCATGGCCTCCGGGTTTATTAGAGAGGAACAATATCCCGATTGGGTGGCTAACATAGTTCCTGTTCTTAAAAAGACTGGCAAGATCAGAGTTTGCATAGACTTCCGCGATCTCAATGCGGCATGTCCTAAAGATGAATTCCCTCTACCAATCACTGATGTCATGATCGATAATACCTGTGGATTTGAACGGATGTCATTCATGGATGGGTATTCTGGATATAATCAGATTAAAATATTTCCAGACGATGAGAAACACACTTCTTTCAGAACGCCGATTGGTACATACTGTTATACAGTTATGCCATTCGGTCTCAAGAATGCAGGAGCAACTTATCAACGAGCCATGAGCATTATATTCCGTGAACATTTGCAGAAAACAGTCGAATGCTACGTTGATGATATTGCAGTCAAAAGTCGACAAAAGGAGGATCATATCCAAGATTTGAAGACTATATTTGATCTAATGCGTAAGCATCAGTTAAAGATGAACCCTACTAAGTCCTTCTTAGGCATCTCTAGTAGTAAATTTCTCGGCTTCGTTATTACCTCTAAAGGTATACACGTGGATCCCGAGAAGATCAAAGCCATCCAAGAGATGCGTCCTCCACGCACCTTAAAAGAGCTACGAGGATTTCAAGAAAGGATCGCTTATATCAGGAGATTCATCTCTAATCTTTCAGGATGCTGCAGACCATTCAATAAACTCATAAAAAAGGTGTTTCTTTCGTCTGGAATGATGAATGTCAGAAAGTATTCGATGATATAAAATAATATCTGATGAGCCCGCCAGTATTGGTACCTCCCGTCTCAGGAATTCCATTCCTCCTATATACCCGAGCAATGAGTCATTCATTGGGTGCATTGCTTGCTCAAAAGAATAAAAGTGGTCATGAACAAGCCATTTACTATCTCAGTCGAACTATGACCGGAGCTGAACCTCGATATTCACCGGTCGAAAAAGAATGTCTAGCCTTGATGTTCGCTGTCCAAAAGACACGTCATTATATCATTGGCCAGACTATTCATGTCATCTCTAAGATCAATCCTATACGGGTCATGATGAAGAAACCTAGTGTTTTGAATTCTTGATTGGCTAACTGGGGAATCTTACTTGCTCAGTATGATATGCATTATATTCCTCAGAAGTCAGTCAAAGGACAAGCTTTAGCTGATTTTCTGGCTGCTCAATCAATTCCAGAAGATTCAAAACTCTATGATAAAATCACAGATGAAGTTCTAGATTCAAACCAAATTGCTGAAGAAGATCCTACTTGGCGTCTATTCTTTGATGGAGCTTCCAGAATTGGTCCTAATGGAGACATCGTCGCTGGAGTTGGAATTGTTCTTGTATCGCCAGAAGGTCTTGCTATCCAACGAGCTTATTCTCTTGATCAACCATGTTCAAACAATGTAGCTGAGTACAATGCATTACTCATTGGTCTTCAACTCGCTAAACATCTGAATATTCAACATTTGGAGGCGTACGGAGACTCTAAACTCATTGTCAATCAGATAAGGGGTACTTATGAAGTTTTCCATCAAGATCTGGTTCCTTATTATAGATCAGCTATATCTATGACTTCTTCGTTTGAAGAATTCTTCATTGAACATGTTAGGCGAGCATGTAACACAGAAGCTGATGCTCTAGCTAATCTTGCGGCGGTGTTGGCTATTCCGATTAGACGGCAACAAATGATTGTTGTTCGCAATCGAGAATTGTTTCATCTGGAAAATAACCTGACTCTAGGACTTCCAGTTGACATTGAAAAATTAATATCTCATGATGTCAATGCAACAAGAGGATTTGGATTTAGTCATAAATCTTTATCATCTTCATCTGATTCCAGTATGGAATTCATCTTCAGTAGTTCAGCTGAGACTCAGAATACGGATAAAGATTGGAGACTTCCTTTCTTAGATTTCGTATTGTATGATATTCTTCCAGATAATCCGAGTGAGGCAGCATCTATCAGACGACGATCACTCAGATTCTATTATAATCATACTACAAAAACCTTATATCGTCGAGCTTATGATGGTTTACTTCTTCGATGTGTTGTCGGTGACGAGGCTCAACAAATTATTCGTGAAGCACATGATGGAATTTGTGGAGCACATCAACCTGGCCCAAAACTTCAGGACCGTATTCGATGTATGGGTTATTATTAGCCCACTATGGTATCAGACGCCATCGAATATGCAAAGAAGTGTAAAGCTTGTCAAATCCATGCGGATTTTATTCATCAACCCTCGGAATTTCTACATCCGACGGCAGCATCATGGCCCTTCGAAGCTTGGGGCATGGACATTATCGGTCCGATCAATCCGCCGTCATCCAAAGGTTATCGGTTTATTCTCGCAATAACCGATTACTTCTCCAAATGGTCCGAAACCATTCCTTTATCTGAAGTTAAGACGTCCAATGTCATCAGCTTTATTAAGCATCATGTCATCTACAGATTTGGTGTTCCTCGACGCATTATTCAAGATAACGGACCACAATTCGTCAGCCAGAAATTTACTCGATTCTGTGACGATCACCGGATCAATAATGTGGCTTCTACCGCGTATAATCCGACAGCTAACGGATTAGCAGAAGCTTTCAATAAGACCATCATCAAACTCCTAAAGAAGTTTGTCTCTACTAACAAACGTAATTGGAGTGAGAAGCTCGGTGAATGTTTGTGGGCTTATCGCACTACAGTTCGTAACGCTACTAAATGTACACCCTTCTCTTTGGTGTATGGTTGCGAAGCTGTTCTTCCATTAGAGATTCAAATTCCTTCTTTAAGGATAGCAATCGCTAATGAACTCACTGCCGAAAATAATGATCGTCTTCGACTTCAGAAATTAGAAGCTCTGGATGAAAAGCGATTATCTGCTCAACAGAATATTGAATTCTATCAAGCTAGAATCTTAAGAGCTTTTAATAAGAAAGTCAGAGTTCGAGCGTATCAAAAAGGAGAACTTGTTCTAACAGTCAGACGTCCTATGACTATGACTCATATGAGCAAGGACAAATTTGACGCAAAATGGGAAGGTCCCTATATCGTAAGCAGAGTTTTCTCAAATGGAGCTTATCAACTCTCAGAACTGGATGGCCGAAAAGTTATGATGCCTATTAATGGCAAATTCCTTAAAAAGTATTATGTATAAATGTAAATGCTTATAATCATCAGACAAATTCATGTTTATAAATAAAATTTTTATTTTATTTTAATCATGAATTACAGTACATGATATTAAGGAAGATCACTATCATCCTTCTCTATATTTGGACGCGGGCCACTGCCGTCCTTCTCGAAAACGCGGTCAGCAAAAGAGCCGAGAACCTCCTTGCTGGAACCCACAAGGAACTTGCAAGCGGCCATCCTCATGGTTTCTTCTTCTTCAGTCCTTCCTGGTTCAAGCAGGAAGTCCAGAATGTCCCTTGGTGGCTTGGGTGCAGACGAACCTTCGCCTGCTTCTACTTCCTTCGGCTGAACTGGATCGGAAGGGTGTTCTTCAGTACCCTTCTGAACCTTCAGGGCGATTCCAGCTTTCTTGGATACTTCTTTAGATGACATTTTATGTTGAAGAATAGAAGTGTTCGTTCTTGTCAGAATTCTGCTATATTTATAGACAGAAGTTCCTCAAATAATGAAGCGTCATATTCATCCGACGGTTCATACATTCATTAAATGCTTGACGTTTCATCCGTTCATTTATTATATTCATCCAACGGTTCGTCCATTCATTAATGCCTGACGGTTCATCCGTTCATTCATCCGACAGTTTATCCATTCATTATCACCTGACGATTCGTCCGTTTGTAATCTTCTATCAAAAAGAAGGGATTCGTTACTTATCACGTTTTCATAACCTCTGGATAAATACCGAATCTACTTGCTCATTTGTCATTTTCTATTTTTGACCTCTGTATAGAAATCAATCTATTTTCTTTTGAGTTTCTACATATTATCACGTCCATATTACCTCTGATAGTATTAAGTACTCTAAATCAGAAAAGAAGATTTCATTATCTATCATGTCCACAATTCATGCATCATTGAGCATAGAAGAATTATCATTTCCACTCTCATTTCATCATAAAAAGTCTATTACATTTTCTTAGACTTTCTTACAAATCATAATGGAAATCTATTACAATTTTGGATTTTTATTCTATGTACACAACAATAATCTAATGGAGATCTATTTCTTCTTCGATCTTCTCTGGCGGGTTCGTTGTTGGTGGCAATTCCTGATTGTCCAGCAGGAATCAAACTATGGTCTTATCTCTCAGACGAGAGGAGAACCACAGATTAGGGCAGCACGAAGACGTGTTGCTGCCAATACAACTGGTGGATTAGGAGCGACCTCTCAAAGGAGATAGAAATGTATCCCACATTGGGATACAATTCCTAGTTCTGCCCTGAAAGGAACTCTACTACCCGATTTCTCGGGGTAGAGTTGACTCCACCATCCAACTCTCGTGTATAAAGGCTCTTCCTACCATCTGAGGAAGACCCTTCTACCCCACGAAGAGTTCTGAGTTGTCTGATTTACGCGTCAAAAGCGTATGAGCTCCCTGATGTAGGTGTCAGCAGGATATTCTCCACAGCATCCAAATCACCAATGCCAGTTCTGAAGAAAATTTTCAGCCGAGCTTCTGTAGAAAATAGCAAGGAAAAAGAGATTAAATCAACAGAAATCATTAAGCGTGCATTTGTCAAACAGAGACAGGCGTGCACTGTTCAGTCAGAAATAAAAGCCCGTCTTCAACAGTAAAAAATGGTATGCGTACTATACTGGACTTACCATCGAGTTTGGTGCTAAGGATTGGCAAACCAATGTCTGATACAGTGCACAAAAATTGAACATTAGAAAGCATTGCTTTCCTGTTTGAGAATGAAATCTCACAAAAAATTCATTCTCAGAGAAGAAGAAGAAGAATGAAGGAATGAGTATGCATGAAACTCACCTATCTATTTAAAGGACAAAGTGCAGGCCTATTCTTGGAAAAGATCCGAGTAAAAAGCGCTCATAAACCATGGAATGAGTGTCACGTGTGCTTTGGAAAATAGCACAATATTTGAAACATTCAAAGAGTGCCACTTAATATTCTTCATTAGTGCACGCTGTTCGATGTAAAACTAGTTTTCAGCACAAGAGTTGTACTACATTTTTTAAAGCAGGTACTGATGACCTTACATAGGAAAAGAAGTACAACATTTCTCAAAAAGAAAACAGAAGCATAAAAGACACGCTCTATTTTGTGAAGCGACTGAGATTGGCGCCCAATTCCTCTATACTAGTGACTCCTATACGATGTAACAGAACATTGAGCGTTTCACGCTGCTTTGTAAGGCTGCGCCCATTGGAAGAAGACGAGGCGTCCAGACCAAAGTGGCTCAGGAAGTTCTTGGCTAGTTGTGTAGGGTCATCTTTGAACTCGAAAACTAAAGGCTCCGGTTCCTTACCCCCGAGAGTAGGGTCGCCATGTGCACAGAAACCCAACTTTCTTGCTTCTTCTTCAGCTTCTTCCTTCGGAGTCATGTTGACGTAAGATGAATATCAAAGCTAAATTTTCTTCCCGTTTATATAAACGAGCTCGCCGGCGGTTCATATTCTACCATAAATTGGATTCAATCAGTCTCGAAAACTGAAGAGTCATCATGACATTTAATAAGTTCATTTGGAAATTTTCAAAGTATTTCGAAATTTTGAAGTCTTTTCAACTTTCGAAAACTTTGAAAGGGGTTTTTGTAGGCCTTAAAAATGAAGGTCACGCTGAGTTGATCAGAACAAGGTCCAAAAGTCACGCAGAGTTGATCAGGACAATATCAAAAAATCACGCTGGAAGACAGCTCATCATTTGTCAGAGTATCATCATGACTGACAGCACGACAGTCGAAAAATGTCTTCTCGTATGCCACGTATGCACGGAACTCGAGAGATCATAGCCGCCTATTGCGTGACTTTTGAAATCTTCTTCAGCAAGACTCAGCCTTCACCAAGTTGGCGTACCAAAAGAGCTTCTTGTCATTTAATGCGACTGACAAAAGCAATCACTGTCAGAGATTTTGTGTCAGTCGAGGCACGTCGAATCAAGACAGCTGGCAGTCCTGCCTCAAATCGTGCGTGGATTTTGAGGCTTCTGGCTCAAGCCTGCGTGTATTTTGAACTTATATGTTCCTTCCTCAAGTCTGCGTGTATTTTGAGCTTTCTGTCTCAAGTTTGCGTGGATTCTGAAGTTTCTTCCCTCAAGTCTGCGTGGATTTTGAAGCTTTTTGCCCCAAGTCTGCGTGGATCCTGAAGCTTCTTGCCCCAAGTTTGCGTAGATTTTGAAGCTTTCTACCCCCGAGTTTGCGTGGATTTCGTCTTCAACAAGTCTGCATGGATTTCATCAAATTGGAGTACGTGGCAGCCATGCCACTGATCTCTCGCCTGCGTGTCCTGTAACTTGCACACGACTCATGCATGATTGCCATGTGTCCAACAGTTACAGGCCATGTTTAGTAACTGCTCACAACCTTGCGTATGTTAAATCCTGCGTGATTTTCAACTAGGCACAGGCTGTGAAGACAGTTATCCTTTCAGTTATTTTTGACTCTATAAATAGAGTTCTTTTTCTCATTCATTGTACAGATACATAGTTATCTAACTTACTGTCAAAATTTTGAGAGCTTTTCTTCTTCGCATAGTCCAAGGGATAAAGCGATCGTCTTCTAGATCGGATTCCTACAGTTGTAATTTTCCCAGATACACAATAAATAAAGTAAATTTATTTATGGAAAACAATCGTGTCGTGTCTTGATATTTTGATACGAAGTAGGGTTCTAGATTTGGTTTTGCCGGCCGCTCGGGCAGAGTTTCGAGATAGAGGCTGTCGACGGACCATTGGGAAGAATCACGACGGGGCAGAGGCCGTGTCAGTGGAGGCATGGTAGATCTGGATGGTGTGGGTGGTGGCGATCCGGCCACTGACCGAAAGTGGAGGTCGTGCGTTAGCATGGGCAGGGATGAACTCACCATGGACGAGAGGAGTAGGTGGCGGATCGGAGTTCGTCGGCGCTCCAGATCGCCGGTGTTGGGAGAGATGGGGGTCGGGTGTACTAATGGCGGTGGAGAGGAGCAAGGTCTCGGTCGGCGTGGCTCAGTCTCAGGTGGTCGTGGTGGCTATAGCAAGGAGAAGGGAAGATGATGATATGGCAGACGAGAAGGAGAAGAGCGGTGGCCATGGTGGTGGTTGGTTGGCTCCTCATGACACAGCAGCGAGGGTGGTGATGGTCGTCGGCGAACGGCAGGGAGGTGGCTGGCCTGCGACAAATTAGATTTTAGGGTTAGGGTTAGGGTTAAAAAAATTTGGGAATTAGGGTTTAGGGATTTGATGATGTCGGGGTGTGTCCGACACGGGGGAGATGGATTTGTACATGTAAACTAGATGGAATAAGAATTAGACACTGACACGGTGCACGCACTTATGGTGAAAATTTGTGGAGAATAAAAATTTATGGAGGAGTACCTGCCTATTTATAGGATTTGAAAATTCCCAGTTGGATAAGGACTAAGAATATTTATACCAAAAAATAGATAATTCTCTACTTAATTTAAATCAATTCAATAATTTTAAATCCAAATCGAAATCAATTTAAATCTAATTAATTTCCATCCTTTAGTTTAAAATCAAATAAAATAAATCAAATTCAATTATAGATATTAATTTACTATTTAAATCAATCCATAAAATCAAATCAAGATTTATATTGCCATAAAATTTCAAAATATATTTTTCCAAAAATACTATAATAATAATTTCAAAAATACATTATTATTTACAAATAAACTTAATAAATATTTATGAAATATATATGTATACACGAAGAATATTATTTATTATTAATAACTGTTTTTACGAAAGACTTTTTATAAATAAATAAAATAAAATAATAATTTGAAAACTTTGGTACGACAACAAAATAATTATTATGTATATTATTTTGAAACTATAAAAAATAGAAAAATATTTTTTTTCTAAATATATGTACGCTCACACATATTCGCACTCGTCGAGCAATTACGAAAAATAAAATTTCGTGCGCGACGTACAATATGACTACGTGACGTACAATACAAAATTTTAAATCAGTAACAAATTTAATAATAAAAAAATAGTAGAAATTTAGGGATTTTGCAGACCGGGATTGTAACCCTTCTCCAGAACAGAACTTAGCCTCCGATCATTTATTGATAAAAGTAAAGCATAAACCATAGTGTACTGAAATAAACATACGTACACTGCCTAGACAAAACTAGAATGGACTGGACTGACTCCATCCATCAATCACGGCCAAGCAATGAGTACGACTTTATATTTTAACTAACTAGGGTTATCTCAAGCCTATTTACTAACAAAATGCAATGAGATGTTCCGACAGTCACAAGCCCTTTAGCTATCCAGTTATCCTTCCGCAGGTTGAGAGTTGTATTAGGTGGATACATCGCCCAGGAGACAAATGTATCCCATGGTGACTTGGGGGTGCAATACATGACAGTATACTGGAAATGCGCCCTACTCGACGTCAGGCTACAAGTCCAATTAAAGTGCCCAGATAACGGGATTGCCTGTGACTGAAAAATCTCTTTATGAACTACTTGATCAATCTAGTCATTAACCTAGTCAGATTCAGCATGAATTCCTGACCGTAGAAAATCAAGAATTCATGTCCTAGACATGATGCAATACATAATATGTAGCTTGTACAAACACATTCAAGAGAAACACCCACGGTGTCCAAATCATTCATTACTTGTAAGCCAATAAAGCCGTCGTAACAGCATTCATGGTTCATGTCATATCATGTTGCTTGTCTGGAGTGCACCACGATGGGTCACTATTATGCTAAGAGTACTTGTTAGGGGTGCGCCACGACGGGCCACAATCATGTTAAACAAAGAAGTGACATGTGACTTGAGTGCACCGCAACAGGTCACTATCGTATTTAAGCAAAGAAGAAAGACATACATTATGAGTGTACCGCAACGGGTCACTATCATATTAAGCAAAAGAAGAAAGATATAAATCATGAGTGCCCCACCACGGGTCACTATCATGTTAAGCAATCATAGACGTAAGAAAGCTTGTAGATAGATCTTGATAAAAAGTGCATCATAACATATGAGAAGGAATAAATGAGGTAACTACTTGGCCTAAAATACCAATTGAATCTGTGCAAGTGTTAAGGGTATGAGAGGGGTACAGTCATTCTCTAACTGTATAATATTATCAAATCATGTTAAGAAATTTATTTATTAAAGAAATATCAAAGTATTATGTAGGATCGTCGTAATTTTGGCCAAGATAGAAAACATGCAATGCAATCATAAGCTCCATATCAAAAATGAAAGGATCTTGCATAAAATAGTTCGTAACATATTCTTGAAGCCAAGGAAAATATTTACAACTTTCATGTTGGGAGTTGGAAGAAATTCTGGCCACAAATCAGCCAAATAGGACATAAAACAGCCAAAATAGGCACTATATGGCATTCTGCGGCACTATCATCCATGCGACACTATGCAAGCCTGCAGTACTATTCATCTATGCGGCACTATTCATCCATGCGGTACTATGCAAGCCTGCGGCACTATTCATACCTGCGGCACTATACAAGCCATGCGGCACTATGCAAGCCTGCGGTACTATGCAAGCCATGCGACACTATGTGTGAAACCCGTAAATTCGGTTTTGTTATTTTCTAATTATTTAATCTTTTGTGTTTGCTAAATTAATATTTTGCCAGATTAATATTAATAGCTAAATAGAAAATTACTAATTTTAAAATAAATAATCATGGATTTTTTATTTTGGTTGACCCAGACCTGAACTCGTTCCCAAGTCCCGAACACGTCTAGAAACCTTCAATTTTTTTTAGTTAATTAATTAAATAATTTAATTAGCTAATTATTATCATAAATCATTATTAATTGTTAATTTAGAAAAATTATATTTTTGAAACAATATTAATCTTGGATTTAGATTGTTGGTTATGACCCGTTCTGACCCAGCCCAAACTCATCTCGAACCCAAGTTTAATTTCCTAAAATTTTCCTTAGTATATTTATAACTATATATATATATATCAATTCCTTAATAAAACAAAAATTGGAATTTTCCTTCTATTTACTTCAGCCAAAATAAATTCTTTTCACTAAACTAATATTAATCTCTCATTACTCATTTCATTGTTTCATTCAACAGAAAGGAAAGAACTCTTTCCTTTTCTCTTCCAAAACATGCGACCCCTTTCGGCTTCCGAACGTTCGCTCGACTGGCCGCACCCCTCCTCTTCCCCTTCCGGTAACAGTTCCTCATTCTTCCTATATATACACCCCTCCTCTTCCCTTTCATCCTCATCATTCTCCATCAAACCACTCCCCAAACCCTTTTTTTCCGAACCCTAACCCCCAAATCCGGCGAACTCCGTCTGATCCGCATTTTCCGGCAATTTTTCGGTCGCCGATCTTTCCGCGGTCCCAAGCGTCGCCTCCAGAGCCGACCTAGGCCGATCCCGAGCGGATTCGGCGCTGCCCCGCTTCTAGGCTGGTCCGACGACCCTTTTTCCAGCGCCTCTCCCGGCGTTTCCCCGGTGCCGCTGTCGCCTTCTCTGTCCGGTGACCCCGCGTCCGTGGCCGACCTCTTGTGGTCCCCGATCCGGCAGACCCCGGCTCCACCCGGTCGTTTCCGAGCCACCCCGCGTGACTCCGCCCCACTCGGCCAGCGTGCCCCGACCCAAATTTGCTGTATCGCTGTTTTCTTGCTGTCCGCAAGTGCTGGACACGTTCTGAGTCTGAGGCTACACTTCAGATTTCGTTATTTTTTGGGTAATCTCTGATAATCACAGTAGTTCGTCCCCTGTCTTGGTCGATGATGAGATTTGGTCTACGAATTTTCTTCAAAAAATTTGATTTTCTGCTACGTTTGTGGTTTCGAAATTTTTTGGATCAAGTGTTCTGTGATGGTTTCGGGTTTTTCGAGAACTCTTCGGAAAGAGTTCTGATGTTATATCGGAATTTCCGATTTTTATTTGGATTTCCGAAATTTTTGGAAACGTATTGCTGATTCGGGTTTAATATTATTTTGGTTGGAAAATTTGAGTTTCCCTGGTTTGGGATTATTTGCAGGAAATCATGGCGCACTTTCCCAGTTTTTGGGTTATCCCGAAAATAGAGGAAATGCTGCCAAAATTTCTATAAAATTTAAATTATATAGTTTTAAAATGATTGTTTGGAAATATAAAATATTTGGATTTATTGGGCGACAACCTTATTGGTCAATGGGCCCTGGCTAACTGCAAACGAAACCGGTTTCGCCCGGACGTTGAGGCATTAGCCTATATGATGATTGGACCAAAAATCTGAGACTCATTAATTAATTTATCATTAAGTTTAATTATAGGATTTTTTAGAAACTAATATTGTCTTTTCTTATTTAAATTCATGTAATTGGTCTGTAAGGGCATAAGCCTATTCTGGTTGTGAGATTGTAATAGCTTAGGTTTTATTTTATTTTTTCTGGATGATTTTGGTAGTGGGAACGTAGTATAAAATAATAATTATTTATTGTATTTTTCAAAAAAATACAATAATTAATGTTTTGTCACTTAGAAAATTAAGTTGTAATTTTAAAATAGAAATTCATATATTTCTCATTAAAAAGGAAAATCTTAGTTTATATTTATATAATTATAAAATACCACGTTTTTCCAAATAAGCCGATAAATACAATTTTCTCGAAATTAAATGTAAATTGATGTTTCTTAATTGCAACGCATTAATAAATAGCGCTTTGATTGTATTAGCTAAATAAAGACTAAAATTGACTTGGACACAACTATAGATTGCAACTAGTATAGCGTCTTTAGCAACTTTAGTTTTCTGAGACAAGTTTCCTAATGTAGGATCTCAAGGAAGATTCTGAATTTTCAATCCGACGTTTCGACCCATCCAGTCAAATTATTTTGAGGCAAGTACATCTTTGTGGTAGATTACAATTAGTTAATAATTATTTTAATGCAAGTTTAAACCACGATACAACACGGAATATTGACTGTAACTACTGTAACTATTGGGGACTGGGGGAGTAGTGTAGTGGATATGACCACATCCAATAGTATAATTGATTGTATTAGCTTACCCCTCAAACACACGGGGATAAGCCATACCATATCACTAGGATATTACTGTAACAAACCCAATCCGGTCATATTCATTACCTATTCATATTTCACTATTTTAACTGTTAAAAAATCATTTATTTTAAATTGTTTAAAAGTGCTTAATTCTATTATTAATTTCAATTGTTAAAATATCATGAATTTGTACTTTGCTCCCTCCTGACTGTAGACTATATTTTAGGTCCTGTTGAGGATGCAGAGCTACTGATTAGTAGCTACTATGACCCTGAGCTATACCCTGTTGTGCTTCCTGAGGATGGCTTACTTGATGAGGATGTTGCTTTTCTTTAGATGTTATTTTCCAGTTGTTAGTTTGTCTAAAAAACAATATTATTTAAGTTGGTGGTTAATGTTTGTACTTTTTACTGAACAAGTTTTTAATTTATTGAATAAATATTGTGGCAAATTTAGTTTGAGTTGTTGATTACCTGCATATGGAAGTTACAGCTTACTGCCGCCATCTCATCAACGGTGCAGGCTGGGCATGATCCGATTCGTTCCAAGTAATTGGGACCGGATCGTGACATGTTTTTAGTGGTGGCCCATGCAGGTCTCAAATCAACAACTTAGGAAAACCTATTTAGAGACAATTAGAACACTAGAATATTGATTCGTCACAATAATAGGTCCGAATTATATATGTAAATATTTTTGTTTGATTATAGATTGGTAGGCTACCTTGCTTATGTTTATATCCTAAACCTTCCAGAGAATGGCCACTGACAATACCAATCCTGCTCGCGATGGGGTATCTTCACCCTATCATACCCCACCTCCCCAATAAAGTCCGGATCCTACACCTCGGCAGCTGGCCGACCGTCCCCATAATACAACGGCGGATCCATCATCTTCCCAGACGGAGATGCAACCCCCTGTGGTTTTGTCCACTCCAGCTGCCCCACCGGTGCCTGTGGACCCCACCGACCTCATAGGTCTGCTAAGAGGAGTGCTAGAAGCCCAGAGAACTCAAGCTGAAGCTCATCGCGAGCAGACGACAATTATGAGAGAAGGCATGGAGAATGCCCATAGCGTGGCAATGGCTGCATTAGAGAGAGGAAAAGCAGCTCAACAGGAACCAAGGCCTGCCAAGGTAAACATAAATCTAAAGAATTAATTTATGTAATATTAAAGGCCATTTAATTAATGGGAATCATACTGCCAAGGTGGGCGATATTGAGAGTTTCAAGAAGCAGAACCCTCGACCCTTCAAGGGAACCGAGGGAATCGTCTATGCTGATGAATGGCTCGATAGTATAGAGCATCTCCTAAGCGTCGCTCGACTTCCAGAAGACCTCAAGGCTGAAGCAGTGGGACTCCAACTGCAAAATGTAGCAAGCACCTGGTATCGGAATGAACCCCGACTCCAGGATAGGCAGATTGACTGGGACACCTTCAAGAGGTTGTTCAAGAGGAAGTTCTTCCCAACATCAGAGTTGCGGGAGATGGAGAGGCAATTTCAGAACCTGAAGCAAGGAAATATGACTGTTGGTGAATATACGGCAGAATTCGGCCAACTCAGCCGTTTTGCCAAGAACCTGGTGGCTGACCCTGATGATCGTGCTGAAAGATTTAGACATGGGCTGAGAGAGGAGATCCGCACCCATGTGATCTCAGGCGGTGCTAAGACCTATGAAAAGATTCTGGAGCGAGCTCAAGATATAGAGAAGAGCCAACCCGCTCGCTCAAAAAGGGATTATCCTGGAACTAACAACTTCCAGGGTAATCAGAAGAGGCCCAACAACAACAACAACAACCGGCCTTCCCACCACCAGCAGCAGAACCAACAGGCAAGGAACAATGATAGGGCACCTCAGAGGCAGATCCCTGTCTGCGACTATTGCAAAAGGCCGGGGCATCAAGCAAATATCTGCAGAAAGAGACTAGGACATTGCCTAGTCTATGGGTCTTCCACCTACCAAGTGAAGGACTGTCCCTCGACGGCTCATCGGATGGGAACAACTCAACAGAAAGGTCCTCTGCCCACTCAACAACAACAGTTTGGGCAGCATCAACAGAAGACTGGGCGAGCTTTTGCACTAGCAGCAGAGGAACAAGAGCCGGAGCAGGAACCTACAGCTGATGTCATCGTAGGTTTCATTTATGTGCATTCCTATCCTGCCTTAGCTTTATTTGATTCAGGAGCATCACATAGTTTCATATCCACAAAATTTATCTCTGCACACCACATAGATACGGGTTTTAGCAAGAAGGTTTGTAGAGTCATGACCGGTGGAGGACCCCTACCCATCACTGAGACCTGTAATTGCCCTATCACCATATCAGGCCACCAATTCATAGCACCTTTGCTTGTGATGCCCTTACCCAATTATGATGTAGTCCTAGAGATGGACTGGTTGAGTCAGCAGGATGCGCTGATAGACTGTCACAAAGGATGTGTAGTCTTCAGCCCACCTGGAGAACCGGAGTTTGAAATCTCTCGAACTCCGGAGGATATGGAGTGTATTACCTACACCTCTATCACAGAAGAATCCGGACCTCCCCATCCTATCATAGCAGAATTTATAGATGTTTTTCCTGATAGTCTTCCCGGGTTACCCTCAGACCGAGACATAGAGTTTATCATTGACCTAGTTCTCGGTTCTTGCCCTATTTCTAAGGGATGTTACAGAGTCAACCCGAAGGAGGCCAAGGAGATGAAGGATCAGATCAATGAACTGAAGGCTTTGGGATTTATTCGAGACGGAGCTTCACCCTGGAGAGTACCTGTCTTGTTTGTTCCCAAGAAGGACGAAACTGTGAGGAGGTGCATCGACTACCGGGCGCTGAACAATATCACAATCAAGAATAAGTACCCTCTGCCCCGGATCGATGACCTGTTTGACCAACTCAGTGGAGCCAAGGTATTCTCGAAGATTGACCTCAGATCCGGCTACCATCAGACCAAGGTCAGGAAGGAGGACATTCCCAAGACGGCATTCAACACCAAGTATGGGCAGTTTGAATTCTTGGTGATGCCGTTTGGACTGACGAATGCTCCTGCTGTATTCATGAACCTTATAAACAAGGTTTTCCATGAAAACTTAGATCAATTTGTTGTTGTCTTCATTAATGACATTTTGATCTATTCGAAGACTGAAGAGGAGCATGAGGAGCACCTCAGGAAAGTTCTGGGAACTTTGAGGAAAGAGAAGTTATATGGTAAGCTATCCAAATATGAATTCTTTCTAGACAAGGTGGATTTTCTTGGCCATGTTGTCACAGAAGAAGGAATTTCGGTAGACCCTAAGAAGATAGCTGCTATAGAGAAGTGGTCTACCCCGAGCTCAGTTGCTGAAATCAGAAGTTTCTTGGGCTTGGCTGGCTACTACCGGAAGTTTGTGAAGGATTCTGCCAGAATTGCTGAACCAATGACGAAGCTTACCCGGAAGAATGAAGAGTTCATCTGGACGGAAGATTGCCAGGCGACATTTGAGGAGCTGAAGAAGAGGCTTACCACTGCACCAATCCTTGCGCTACCCGCAGGAACCGGTGGTTTCTCAATCTACAGTGATGCCTCTGAAAAAGGACTGGGTTGCGTTCTTCAACAAAATGGAAAAGTGATTGCTTACGCATCTAGGCAATTACGGAACCATGAGAAGAACTATCCCACACATGACCTGGAGCTTGTTGCAGTCATCTTTGCATTAAAGCTATGGAAGCATTACCTATATGGAGATAGAGTAGAAATATATACAGACCACAAAAGTTTGAAATATATTTTCACTCAGAAGGAGCTGAACATGAGACAAAGAAGGTGGTTAGAACTGATGAAAGATTTTGACATCGACCTACAGTACCATCCGGGTAAGGCTAATGTGGTTGCAGATGCACTTAGTCGATATCCTGTGGCGATGTTCTTGACCAAGGAGCGGCTCTTGTTGGAGGACATAGAGAAGCTTGGTCTGGAGATTGTACTGCCTGAGGAGAAGATGAAGGAACTGGGGCGAGAAGCTGTCGTACCTGGAGCTGACTCAACCATGATGCAGTTGCAATTGCGTTCAAGTCTGATGGATAAAATCAAGGAGACACAATTTCAAGATGAGACGCTTTGCAAACTTAGAAATGAAGTGCTGGCAGGAACACTTGAAGGTTTTTCTATCGCCAGTGACGGAGCATTGAAGAATGGTACAAGGCTGTGTGTACCATCTGGCAAATTGAGGAATGAGCTGATGCAAGAAGCACACCAGTCGCAGTATTCCATACATCCTGGAGCTAATAAGATGTATCGGGATATGCGTACCATCGTTTGGTGGTATGGAATGAAGAAGGATGTATCCAGATTTGTGGCTAGATGCTTGATTTGTCAACAAGTGAAGGCTAGCAGACAGAGACCCGCAGGACTTCTACAGCCGCTGGACATTCTGGAGTGGAAGTGGGAGCATATAACAATGGACTTTGTGTCAGGACTGCCTCGATCGCAAGGAGGAAAGGACGCCATTTGGGTTATTGTGGACCGACTGACTAAGTCGGCATACTTTATTCCCTTCAAGGTTGGTTTATCCACCGAGAAGTTGGCGGCACTGTACATGCGGCACATCTATCGGATTCATGGAGTACCGGTAAGTATTGTATCTGACCGAGATACTAGATTTACCTCACATTTTTGGAAGAGTTTGCATGACAGCTTGGAAACAAAACTGAAGTTCAGCACAGCCTATCATCCCCAAACTGACGGACAATCTGAGAGGACCATCCAGACGCTGAAAGATATGCTGAGATCTTGCGTCTTGGAATTTGGAGGGTCTTGGGAGGATCACTTGCATTTAGTAGAATTCTCCTACAATAACAGTTACCAAGCTAGCATTGGTATGACCCCATTTGAAGCTCTTTATGGACGTCGTTGCCGTACTCCACTTGCATGGGATGACGTAGAAGAAAGAGTACTACTGGGGTCAGAGATGGTGACTGACGCAGCAGAGAAGGTGAAGGTAATTAGAGACAAGCTCAGGATCGCCCAAGACAGACAGAAGCATTGGGCTGATAGCAGTCGTCGACCACTGGAATTTGAAGAAGGAGATAGTGTCTTTGTGAAGATTTCTCCTACCAGAGGAACTATCCGATTTGACAGAGCTGGGAAGCTGAGTCCCAGATATATCGGACCATTTGAAGTTTTGAGCCGAATTGGTGAAGTGGCGTATCGGTTAGCTCTACCAGCTAATCTTGAGGGCGTGCACAACATCTTCCATGTTTCGCAGCTCAGACGCTACATTCCGGATCCGAGTCACATCTTGGACCACTCGGAGCTGGAGATTGGACCGAGTCTTACAGTACCAGAGAAGCCAGTGGCGATTTTGGACAGAGGCGAGAAGAGGACCAGGACTTCAGTGACTCCCATAGTCAGAGTTATGTGGAGGCACGATTCCCCAGGCGAGTCTACCTGGGAGCGAGAAGATGAGATGCGGGAGCAATAACCATATTTGTTTGAGACCTGAGGTAAAATCCTAACCTTATCTCTTTAAATTTCGAGGACGAAATTTCTTAAGGAGGGAAGGTTGTGAAACCCGTAAATTCGGTTTTGTTATTTTCTAATTATTTAATCTTTTGTGTTTGCTAAATTAATATTTTGCCAGATTAATATTAATAGCTAAATAAAAAATTACTAATTTTAAAATAAATAATCATGGATTTTTTATTTTGGTTGACCCAGACCTGAACTCGTTCCCAAGTCCCGAACACGTCTAGAAACCTTCAATTTTTTTAGTTAATTAATTAAATAATTTAATTAGCTAATTATTATCATAAATCATTATTAATTGTTAATTTAGAAAAATTATATTTTTGAAACAATATTAATCTTGGATTTAGATTGTTGGTTATGACCCGTTCTGACCCCGTCCAAACTCATCTCGAACCCGAGTTTAATTTCCTAAAATTTTCCTTAGTATATTTATATATATATATATATATATATATATATATATATATATATATATATATATATATATATATATATATATATATATCAATTCCTTAATAAAACAAAAATTGGAATTTTCCTTCTATTTACTTCAGCCAAAATAAATTCTTTTCACTAAACTAATATTAATCTCTCATTACTCATTTCATTGTTTCATTCAACAGAAAGGAAAGAACTCTTTCCTTTTCTCTTCCAAAACGTGCGACCCCTTTCGGCTTCCGAGCGTTCGCTCGACTGGCCGCACCCCTCCTCTTCCCCTTCCGGTAACAGTTCCTCCTTCTCCCTATATATACACCCCTCCTCTTCCCTTCCATCCTCATTATTCTCCATCAAACCACTCCCCAAACCCTCTTTTTCCGAACCCTAACCCCCAAATCCGGCGAACCCCGTCTGATCCGTGTTTTCCGGCAATTTTTCGGTCGCCGATCTTTCCGCGGTCCCGAGCGTCGCCTCCAGAGCCGACCTAGGCCGATCCCGAGCGGATTCGGCGCTGCCCCGCTTCCAGGCCGGTCCGGTGACCCTTTTTCCAGCGCCTCTCCCGGCGTTTCCCCGGTACCGCTGTCGCCTCCTCTGTCCGGTGACCCCGCGTCCGTGGCCGACCTCTTGTGGTCCCCGATCCGGCAGACCCCGGCTCCACCCGGTCGTTTCCAAGCCACCCCGCATGACTCCGCCCCACTCGGCCAGCGTGCCCCGACCCAGATTTGCTGTTTTGCTGTTTTTCTTGCTGTCCGCAAGTGCTGGACACATTCCGAGTCTGAGGCTACACTTCAGATTCCGTCATTTTTTGGGTAATCTCTGATAATCACAGTAGTTCGTCCCCTGTCTTGGTCGATGATGAGATTTGGTCCACGAATTTTCTTCGAAAAATTCGGTTTTCTGCTACGTTTGTGGTTTCGGAAATTTTTGGATCAAGTGTTCTGTGATGGTTTCGGGTTTTCCGAGAACTCTTCGGAAAGAGTTCTGATGTCATATCGGAATTTTCGATTTTTATTTGGATTTTCGAAATTTTCGGAAACGTATTGCTGATTCGGGTTTAATATTATTTTGGTTGAAAAATTTGAGTTTCCCTGGTTTGGGATTATTTGCAGGAAATCATGGCGCACTTTCCCAGTTTTTGGGTTATCCCGAAAATAGAGGGAATGCTGCCGAAATTTCTATAAAATTTAAATTATATAGTTTTAAAATAATTTTTCGGAAATATAAAATATTTGGATTTATTGGGCGACAACCTTATTAGTCAATGGGCCCTGGCTAACTGCAAACGAAACCGGTTTCGCCCGGACGTTGAGGCATTAGCCTATATGATGATTGGACCAAAAATATGAGACTCATTAATTAATTTATTATTAAGTTTAATTTTAGGATTTTTTAGAAACTAATATTGTCTTTTCTTATTTAAATTCATGTAATTGGTCTGTAAGGGCATAAGCCTATTCTGGTTGTGAGATTGTAATAGCTTAGGTTTTATTTTATTTTTTTCTTTTATTCTTCTGGATAATTTTGGTAGTGGGAACGTAGTATAAAATAATAATTATTTATTGTATTTTTTAAAAGAATATAATAATTAATGTTTTGTCACTTAGAAAATTAAGTTGTAATTTTAAAATAGAAATTCATGTATTTCTCATTAAAATGGAAAATCTTAGTTTATATTTATATAATTATAAAATACCACGTTTTTCCAAATAAACCGATAAATACAATTTTCTCGAAATTAAATATAAATTGATGTTTCTTAATTGCAACACATTAATAAATAGCGCTTTGATTGTATTAGCTAAATAAAGACTAAAATTGACTAGGACACAACTAGAGATTGCAACTAGAATAGCGTCTTTAGCAACTTTAGTTTTCTGAGACAAGTTTCCTAATGTAGGATCTCAAGGAAGATTCTGAATTTTCAATCCGATGTTTCGACCCATCCAGTCAAATTATTTTGAGGCAAGTACATCTTTGTGGTAGATTACAATTAGTTAATAATTGTTTTAATGCAAGTTTAAACCACGATACAATACAGAATATTGACTGTAACTACTGTAACTATTGGAGACTGGGGGAGTAGTGTAGTAGATATGACCACATCCAATAGTATAACTGATTGTATTAGCTTACCCCTCAAACACACGGGGATAAGCCATACCATATCACTAGGATATTACTGTAACAAACCCAATCCGGTCATATTCATTACCTATTCATATTTCACTATTTTAACTGTTGAAAAATCAGTTATTTTAAATTATTTAAAAGTGCTTAATTCCATTATTAATTTCAATTGTTAAAATATCATGAATTTGTACTTTGCTCCCTCCTGACTGGAGACTATATTTTAGGTCCTGTTGAGGATACAGAGCTACTGATTAGTAGCTACTATGACCCTGAGCTATACCCTGCTGTGCTTCCTGAGGATGGCTTACTTGATGAGGATGTTGCTTTTCTTTAGATGTTATTTTCCAGTTGTTAGTTTGTCTAAAAACAATGTTATTTAAGTTGGTGGTTAATGTTTGTACTTTGTACTGAACAAGTTTTTAATTTATCGAATAAATATTGTGGCAAATTTAGTTTGAGTTGTTGATTACCTGCATATGGAAGTTACAGCTTACTGCCGCCGTCTCATCAACGGTGCAGGCTGGGCATGATCCGATTCGTTCCAAGTAATTGGGACCGGGTCGTGACACTATGCAAGCCTGCGGCACTATTTATGCCTGCGGTACTATTCATGCCTGCAGCACTATTTATCATCCCTGCCAAATTCAGCACAGATGAACTAGAAAATGCTCAAATCTTATTTTGGCCATAACTTTCTCAATACAAGTCGAAATCTAACTTTTCAAAGGTCAATTTTGGGTAAAATCGAATTTTCTACAACATAGAACAATCAAAAGTTAAAAATAATGAATTTTAGTAGATCAAAATCCAAGAAAACTGAAAAAATTATAAACTTAGATCTACAAGAATCCATCCATGAAAATCAAAAACTCCAAGTTCTAAAGATGCTTAGAATCATGTAAGGAAGAGTTTAGAACAAACAATATAACATTTGTCCAACATTTGGCAAGATGTACTTGCCTTAGGTTGGAGGAGAAAATGAAGAGGAAGAAGATGAAGAGAATGAAAATAATAGAGGAGAGAGAGAGAGAGAGGAGTTGGGTTTTATACAAACCTTCTCATCTCAAACTCAACTAAACCAAACCAAACCCAATACCAAGTTGAACCGAACCAAATTAAACCAAGTCAAGTTTAACCTATACTTTGGAAATATTTTTAAAATATTCAAAAACCAATAAATACAAAATACGGCTCAAAATACGTACCCGTACATAAATACTGATACAGTGAGACGAGTCTCACACCCCAATTTAGTTGCTGACTTTGAATCAAAGATGCCTGCTTCCTCAACAAATTCAAGAAAGGCAACCAAGTACAAGTCATGTCATATGACATCACTGGATAGTCATCTTCCACCTTTGGATGCTACCTTCATTCCAGCAACGGCTTCACTTCCTTATGCCGAAACGGTAGTACCGAAGCCAGAAACCAATTACCAGCCAGCATTCCATCTATACAGTCAACAGTCCTGAGAATTGATGACAAAGATGGGATATGATCTACAGAAAGCCCCGACTTGAATGACGGGAAAGGGTCTCTTATACCTCTTTTCCTACATCTTTAATACAATTAGTCCCGTGTTGGTCTAGGATTCTGGACAGATCCTTCATCTCTCCAAAAGAAGTCTTCCAGAAGCAAGACTCGGATGAATAACTGCAATATAGTTTCTTTTGCACCCGTTCCAGAAGAAGAAGCCATAAATGGTACCCGACCTGGGAGGCTCTATTTCAGAGACCATTCAGAGGGACAAAAGAATGCAGTCACTCCTCCTCTAGTCTCCGATGCCCCCTCCAACATCCTCTCCTTCTGCTATCAATGTTCTTTCGACGTCGTCACCCCCAAATAGAACCTGTTCTTCCCAAACCAACAACAGCTGACAAAGGCAAACAGCCAGCTCACTTTGACAAACTATTGAAGAAAAATCCATCTCTTGGACTTGAAAAGCTGTATAAATTTGATATATTGGCTCAACTAGCCAATACTCCGGCAAGGTTATCGATTTTTGAACTCCTGTGTCTGTCGAGGGAAACTCGAAAAACATTAAGTGAATCTTTAATACAAGCAGATGCTTGTCTAGCCCATCTTAAGAGACCGAACGAAGAACCAGTGGCGTGTTCCCACTATCATAGTATGATGGAGCTGATCCCCAATATCACCTTCACTCAAGATGATATGTTTCTGGAGGACAATCGACATGACTGACCTCTCTACTATACAGGATATATCGATGCCACGAAGGTCGATCGCATTCTAGTCGACCCAGGATCTGTACTCAGCATTATGCCAAAGACTCTATTGGATGCGCTGAAGATCCCAGTTCATAACCTCTCTACAACAATCACGACTATTCTGGGGTTCAATTTCGGAAGAAGCGAACCGTGGGGGAAGATTAGCCTGAAAGTCCAAATAGGCAATCTCCGTACGAACATCACCTTCTATATGATTGACAATCACGTCTCCTACAACGTCTTATCGGAAAGATCGTGGTTGCATGAACATAACATTGTGTCATCCACTCTCCATCAATGCTTCAAGTATGTCAATGAGAACAGAGAAGTCCAGAAAGAAGTAGCTAATCTTAATCCCTTCCGAGGCATCGAGGCATATTCTACTGACTCTAGAATGTATAAAGAGGAGTTCATGAAAGTCGAATTGGCCATTGACACTGAAGAAGACCGAAAAGAAAGTCCGGTGACGTCCTGGTGATTCCAGTAAAAGGACGCACTTCTCGTCCCTCGCCATCTCAAACGTTGACCATCAATCTATCTCCTTCTATCAAGCATCCTCCTACTGAAAAGATGGAGCATAGGGAGCTCACCTCTTTTGAGCCTCTTGTTATCAACCTTCGTCGTAACAAGCCTTCCTGTTCTTCTCCTCTTTTTTATCAAACTTAGTAAGCCACCGGCTAAGGTCAAGAACACTGTTGTAAATGATGATGTAATTATCAATAAAGTAGCATCTCTTTTGCAGTATATTGATGTCAATTATTACACTCGATGTTATCTAAAAATCCTGGATAACTTTGAACCCCTTACATTGGGAGTAGTTCAACCACTTCAAGATGAAGTATCACTTGAATTAGTATAAGATTCATTATTTCTGGTTCCCTCCCGCAAGATGGATGAACATCCTATCCTCTTTAGCAAAGGATTGAATCAAAAGGCTACATCCGATAACAATGCTGAGAATGACGATAATGGATGACTTCAACTACATCGTTATTGTCAATAATCGAAGAACATCATCCAAAAGATAGGCTATAACTTCAAATCTGGCCTCAATAGTGGTAGGGGAAGGCAAACTCCTATTCGTATACCTACTCCAAAAGGGAAGTCACTATAATATTATAACAAAACAAAGCATGGGTTAGGCTACACTTCGCCAATTATGACCCCAGATGCCTCTGAGTCTGACAAAGAGGAGCGCTCTAACTCTTCTGACTCTGCCTCATGGAACTCAGGTAGCAGCATAGGACATGTCCATCGAGTGACCTTATCTTCTAATATGGTGACCGCTGAGTTCTTAGAAGATGACGATAACTTTGCAAAAGACCCTGGATATGATCCTTGGGCACAAAAGATGGATACCTAATGAGAACTTCACTTCGAGTAACGTGAACCACCTACTGAAGATTAATTAGTCCAGGTCGATGTCGGAGACAAAACTTCTCCAAGGCCAATCTTTATCAGCAAAAGTCTTCCTGAAGGAGATAAACAAGAACTATTTCAGCTCATTCGGGAATACATTGACGTATTTGCCTGAAGCGATGAAGATATGCTGGGATTAGATCCTCAGATCGCTACTTACAAGCTCAATATTCTGTCAAATGCTAGGCCAGTCAAACAACAACAGCATCGATTTCGACCTGATATAATGGACGCTATAAAATCTTAAGTCAAGAAGCTCATCGCGTGTGGCTTTGTCAGAAAAGAACAACATCCGGACTGGGTAGCTAATGTCGTCCCAGTTATGAAAAAAATAGGGAAGGTCCGAGTCTCCATCGACTTTAGAGACCTTAATAAAGCTTATTCCAAGGATGAGTTTCCTCTTCCGATCACTGATGTCATGATCGACAATACTTGCGGGTTCGAACGGATGTCTTTTATGGACGAGTTTTCGGATATAATCAAATCAGGATGAACCCCAAAGATGAAAAACATACATATTTTTGTATTCCTCTAGGGGTCTACTGCTACACAGTCATGTCGTTTGGTCTCAAGAACGCTAGTGCAACCTATCAACGGGACATGAGCACCATTTTTCGTAAATATTTACATAAAATAGTTGAATGCTATGTTGACGATATTGCTGTCAAAAGTCGTCTAAAAGAAGATCACATCTGTAGTGCCCCGCTTTCGATAGGCGACGGACTTCATAATATGCTTGCGCCGAGTCAGATTGATCGGAAACTTAGATGGCCATATGACTCGATCGTTGAGCTTGGTAAACGATAACACCTTGCGGCATCGATCAAATCGATTTGGACGGATGTTACGAAAATCGATCCAACTAATGGAATGACTTCTGTTGGAATAAGTCCTAGATGCAGTGGGCTGCGTCTTGGCGAGTGAGCTCTATATAAGAGTCCTTTTGACGGGATCGGACCGCTGTATAGTTTTCTTAGAGCTTTTGCCGCTTGGTTTTAATGAAAGTACTTTCGCGTCATTTTCTGAATGCAATCTACGAATTTTGAAGTGAGGGAATAAAGAAGGAATCCTAACTAAATATTGGTGCCATTGCAGAAGCTTGCGTAACTAAAGCTTGAATGTTACGAAACGCTTCGACGGTCGGCACGATCAAAGATGTTGGTGGATGATTTGGACCCTTCTTTTCTACTTTGTTCCGCAAACAAAATTCCTTTGCCTCGAATTTATTCAAATCGACGATGCCAATTTAAATGCATGCCAATCCACTAAGGTCAAGAACTCGGAAAAAACGTATCGATTTAGAGTAATTTAATTTAAAAATACAAGTTTCGTACATAAACGAGAAAGTTTAAGGTTCTAGTAAAAAGATAAACTATTTCACATGCTCTAACTATTTCACATGCTGTAAAATAATATGAAACGTTGATCGTGGGTTATGATGCCTCGGGCAATTTGGTGCCTATGGGACGCTAAATCGGGAGTACGGCTTTGGGGAAAATAAATCGTTGCATGAGTTGGAAGAAATGATAATGTCGTTTAATACTATTCATGCTATACAAATCTGTTTGCATATATTAAACTGTTCACGCATTGGCATGGTCATGGACAGCTTGTGCACAAGTTTAATTTTTCTCGAATCGATATCCGGTGCATCGGTATTAAATTGACCTAGAAGGAATGAATAATCGTGCTTCGGCACTGATGCATTGAGGGACCGTCAGTCAGGCTTGCAACCTAGACTGAACGGGCCGAAATGTCGTTGAGATAGTCCCAAGTGGTGTGTAACACCAGTGACCGCGCATATAAGATAGTAGCATGCTCACCTATTGTCTTATGCATGTAGTAAGTATTATCTCTATTTTTATGTAAGAACGAGCACGACCGTGGTAAGAACTGTGATAAATCGTTATGTTCTACTGTATGCTTTATTACTTCAAAGATGGCTATCGATATGAACTGAATTTATTTAGTTCTAAATAGAAAAAAAACTCAAAAGCATGCCCATCTTAACAATCAGAGTCGGTTTAGACATGGGTTCACCTCGTCCACTTAGCAAGTGTGCTAACCCCCCTCCCCCAACTCCCCAGGTGCGTCGGGAGCTCTAAACTAAAGCTGAAGCGTGGAGAGGCATTTTGAAGCTCTTCATATCCGGACGTATTTTGAAGCCAATTCAATTGAAGGCTTACGTATAAAGGGGCGAATGTATGGAACGGTAAGTGTTAGTTCAGACAGCTTGTCGAGTATATTTCTTTTGTTTTCAATTAATATAGCCGTAACGGCATCCAATGTAATTACGACATGCACTTCGTTGCAAGTTATGAATGAAAAGCATATTTCTATTTTCCTATACCGCGTCTCAATTTGATGTGATTTGTGAAGTTTCAACTTGGTATTTTAATATAAAAATCAACGTAACGTTCTTGCCTTGTACGAGTGCAATTCCAGACTCGTACGGCATCACGCCTTAGCGAGGATGATCGATTCGACATAATAATACCGGGGACGAATGGTTTGTCGACTCGGGGTGTGAAAAATTGGTATCAGAGCCCAGTTATGTTTTCTCAAATTTTTGAAAGATGTTTTATTGTTGGAATGTTCGTTGCGATTGTTCGATTGAATGCTTGTCGACATGCTGCGTGAAATAAAAGTTTCATACAGGTAAGTCCGTAGATATTTTTGAAAAAAATACTAACGAGTTTACTCGATTTTGTAGGAATGACTAAAAAATAAGAACAATCCCGGCACAACAACCCAAACTGTGGATAGTACGTCGAGTTCAAAGAGTACTGGCCCTAGCGAGACGACGATGGAGAAAATGCTACAGTTGACGGATCTGCAGCAGCAACAGCTTCAGATGCAAATCTAAGCCAAATTTGATGCGCAGCAGAAGCAAATGGACGACCTAACGCAGATCGTAAGCAAGATGGTGGGCAATACAAGATGTGAGCACCCTGAATTTTGGGTTGATTTTTTTTTTAATTTTCTGATTGATTAGTTTCGATAAATAATTATTCTGTTTAATTATCTTTAAGTGTACTTTTTCGTGCCTTTGACATTTGGAGTGTCAGGGATGTTCAACTCTGGAAACCTTCTTCACGAGTTTTGTAGTGGACAGGATTACCTTCATGATGGTATATAATGTCCCATCCAAACTTGTTTCCTTGTACACTTTTTGCTTCGCACAACTTCGGGTCGAATTAGACCATTTGATCATTAATTAATTTTCCCACTCTTTTCCTTGATCATTATTAGCACGTTACCGTGACTTTTGAATTGGGAGCACAAGACCAGTCATTTTCTTGAAAGCAACTCATCATGCATGATGTACTCGAGACGCTCTTCATCCATGACCATCGTGTCCCACTCAGACACGCCATTTTGTGCTCCATTTGCTTCGCACAACTTTCCTGACAAGTGATCCGATTTTATTTTACCCTACGGTGTCACATTCATTTTCCAACTTGATTTGTGGGTACCCTGTCGACCAAAATCTGTCAGTCCCAAATATAGACATGGCCCACATTGAGCCTACTATCCGCATGCCACTTGTGTCCCATTTATTGGAATCCCTACGTGCTACTTATTCACCCATGATCATCAATGCCTATTTAAATTCGATTATTTTGCCATGTCCAATTTTGATCCAACCCGGCTCCACTGAACCCAACCCCAGCTTCATGTTTCCCACTCTCATGACGCCCTCATTTTTCCTTGCCCAAAAAATAATATTAGATACCTAGTTTTCCATTTCAAATATTGAGTGTAATTCTATTGATTTTAAATCCCAAATAATGAATCCAATTCCCTATTAATTCCTAGCCATAGATTTCCTTCCTAATTAATCCTAGCCCTTAAATCCCTACATGACAAACTCTCCAACACCCCTAGCCACATGGCCGGCCCAAAATTTGAGGATAAGAACATTTCTCATCTCTCTCTCTCATTTAATTATCACTCTCCTTCTCTCTCTCCTCTTTATTTTTTTCTTACTCTCCATCTCTTCCTAGCCACAGCAGCAGCCAACCTCACCCGAGCCCCATCCCCCGACCTCCTGGCCGAGCTCAGTCTAGCTTCACCGCCGGCCACCCCCTGGCCGAGCACGGCCGAGCACTACCAACCAACTCCCCTCCTCCTTCTTCCTCACATCAACACAACCGCCACCACCACTTTAAACCATCATCCACCTCCATCACCACCGTGACCACCACCACTAACAGCCGCTGCCCCTGCCGCGCCAGGCTGCGCCTCTGCCAGGCCAGGCCAGGGCGCAGCCCCCGCGTACAGCAGCAACACACAGTAGCTGCGGCACAGCTGCACAGCCGCGCACTACTTCGCGCGCGTGTGAGTGTCGCCGCCGCCGGCGTGGCCGAGCCCCACTTGGCCGGCCGTACCCCCGGCGCAGGCCCCATGGCCGTTGTTCGCTTCTCCGACGTGTATCTGAGGCGATCCATGCGTTTGGCATGGGTTTCCGTCGTGACGAGCCCGGAAACGAAGCTGAAATGCCGCCCCGTCGCAGCAACTTCGTGCACAATTTTCGAGAAATTTGACCGTTGGATCGGCGATTTCTTCACTCCGTCACAATATACGCTACATCCACCTTCACTTCTGTCAATTTTCGTCCGTTAATTTTATCGTTTGATACATCAAAACTGGCCACCAAGTTGACCGTTTAAATTGTATAAATTTTGGACAGTTTTGCGGAGCCAACTTCGTCAGCTTGTACCTCCTCCTCCGCAGCTCCATTTGTCATGCTACCAGTTCCTGTGCGAAACTGGTATAACCCTCTTACTACCCCTCCAGTTTCGTTTTATTGTGAGCTTGTTTGATTGGTTGAATTCGAAGCCAAAGTTGGCCGTCCGAATTCGTAATTTTCAACTTATAAAATTCTATTTTTGAACACGGGACTCCAGATTTCATTTCTGACACCACCAGTAGACTTATGGCGTCATTCTGGCATGTTTTCATATAAAATTTATTAGATTTGGAGGACGTGGGCCCTGGCATGCATTTCGGTGCAAAGTGGATCCCACAGTCCGGGTCGACGGGACTTTTTGACGCCGGCTCATCGGAATCCAATTCCGGATATACCGTTGAGTTCGTATCGTCATTCTGGACTCGTTGACATATAATTTGCTAGGTTTTGGTGGACATTGGATCCGGCACGTATTTTGGTGCAAGTCGGATACCAATATTCGGGTCAACAGGTCATTTGAGATCGGCTCATCGGAATCCAATTCCGGATATACTGTTGAGTTTGTATCGTCATTCTGGACTCGTTGACATGTAGTTTGCTGAGTTTTGAGAACATTGGCTTCGGCACGCATTTCTGTGCAAATCGAAATTCCAATGTTCTGGTCAACGGACCAAATTGAGATCGGGTCAACGAAATCCAATTCTGGATATACCGTTGGGTTCGTATCATCATTCTGGTTTCGTGGACATATAATTTGTTATATTTTCTAGACTTGTTTTCTTGCACATTTTTCGGTACAAAACGACTCCGACACGGATATCGTTTTTGACCCGAAATTACCTTTTTGCCCTTTTATCCAAATTGGACCGATGGATAGGCTATCCTAGCTAATTTGACCATTCTGGACACGTTGGCGATGTTTATTTTATCATCCGACAATATTTGTAGATAGTTTCTCTATGTATCACCTTTTAATTATAATTAATTCTTATAATATTCGTATTTCGGGATTAGTACAATGGAACTAAGATCAATCAATTCCAGTGATCTCACATCGCTGAAATTGGCAAGACGGACACGTGGATCACTATAATAAGATTATTAACTTTACCGTTAATCATTTTATCTCGATTTGCGTGTCGTAAGTTTCGACGTACAAAGAACGAAGTACACTTTATATATTTAATAATTAGACTAGAATTGACCATGTTTGACCAAGTTGACCAGTTGACCAAAGTCAACTGTAAGTCAATACTTGACCTAGTTGACTAGATTATTGACCGGAGTTGACCTAGAGTTGATTTGACTTAGAAGAACCTAGGATAATATAGATTGCTTGTAGAGATTCATTTATTACAACTTGAACACCTTGTAACCTATGTTGCTTTAAATAGGACTCTGTGGCTTCAGTTGGACCCCTATACCTATCAGCTGTTCAGGTTATCATGCGAGTACATTCTCTGATCATTTCATATCCTGTTTAGAATTATTTTTTTGCTTTAAATTACTTTACTTGATACTGTCACGTTGGTCACACGGATTAGTACTATATGGATCCCTTCTTGAGATGTTATCCCCTCAGGGAGCATCGTATACTACATGTTCTGTGCGTTTCACTTACATGGCGTATCACTATACTTTACGGTTCATTGATCACTTGTGACATGTACTCTCATGATCACAGAGTCTTCTTTGAATCATCCCATATTTGGGTATTCCCAGATCACCCATTTATGGGCTTACCATGTATCACCCCTTGTGGGCCATTACATGGAATCATAACATAACCTGGCTAGATCCTTGTGTATTGATTGGGGGTACGGGGGAGTAGAAGTAGACATGTGAATAATATCCAAGTAGTGTAGTTCCCAGATCACTCTATAGTATAGTTCCCAGAATCTCCTATGCCATTCACATGTCTATATTGTACTCTGACTCACTAGCTACTGATTGTTCTCTATTTACAGTATATATTTCCATTACAGCTTTCTCTGTTTACATCTTGTACTTTCTTTCAGTTCTTGTATCTTACTTTACTGCATGATTATATTTTCTAACCTGCTATGAACTGCTGAGATGTATTGTGCTCGCTCCTGCCCTGACTGGACCTGTTGATAAATTTTACAGATAGCCTGGAGGTTGCCTGCTAGCCTAGAGGAGACACAGTAGAGGTCGTATAGATAGTTATTCAGTTGTCTTGAGTTGTATTTATTTTATGGATTACTGTATTTGAGCTTTGAGATGTATTCTGGGTTTGTGTATCTTAGACACTTAGACTTCTATCTGCTGTATCTCATTTAGATTTCATATTTTATCTATCTTCCATTATGCTCTATCTTAGATGTGATTGAGTTTACATTCTGCTATGTCACCCCCATTCGGGGAGTATAAACTGCTTAGCCCTATACTGTTAGATGCATGAGACCTAGGACAGCGTTCTACCGCCGACACTGCAGCGTAGGCTGGATGTACCCACGTCTCGTGCCCTTACTCTAGGGCGGGTCGTGACACAAAAGCAATGGTTGTGGTACCCGAAGAGAGGCTAGATGTCCAAGATGAAGTCGAGGAAGAAGCTCAACCGTAAATGATAAATTCTTCTTTCTTGTTCAAGCAAAGGAGTTCCGCAAGATGAATCCACCTAAATTCAATGGCCGAGCAGAGCCTGATGTGATAGTGGAGTGGCTCGTGGAGATTGAGGACTTATTTAATCTGCTTAGCATTGAAGGGTCCCAGAGGGTAACAGCGGCGTTACAGCTACAACTGAGGGCTTACGACTGGTAGACAGCTAAGAAGCAGGAAATCTACGAAGCCGATACCGACACCACGATTTCCTGAAAAATGTTCAAGGAAGCATTTCTTGAGCAGTACGTTCCTCGCGCCGTCCATCGTAAAAAAGAAGACGAGTTCATGATGTTGCGACAAGAAAATATGTCAGCCGACGATTATGACTCGAGCTTCTCGAAACTGGCAAAGTTTGTCGGTGTCTTCCTGTCCAACAAGGAAGCATGGTGTGAACGCTTCCAACAAGGCCTAAATGACGAACTGCGAAGGGACTTCATGAATCAAAGGTGTCGAACCTAAAGCGAATCCTACGATGCCGCTTTCGATAGTGAGCATATCTTTGGCCGTAAGTCGTAAAGAGCTGTGCCTGTCGTCCGTAACCACTTCAAGAAGCATCCTAACGACGTCGGAAGATCGGGAGTATCAAAATATCCGAACACATTTGATAACCGAGGTCATGGCGAATAATACTGTAGCAGATGCGGTAGGCGTGGGCACCGAACAACCGATTACATCACAAGATCTTGCTACAAGTATGGCGAGGTAGGCCATATAGTTCAACATTGTCCGAAAAAAGTTCCAAATCAACACAATCCACCAAGGAACGTTCCGAACCAATATAAAGCGCCTACACTGCAAGGCGCAAATGCGGTGTCCGTCAACCCACAGAATCAATGCCATGGAGCTCAAGGCCGAGTCTATGCATTAACTCGGACGAGGCATTCGCATCCGATACTGTTGTAACATGTATATTACTCTACAAAAATATACCTGCTCGGGTTCTATTCGATTCGGATGCAACGCATAGTTTTATATCTGCTGATTATGCAAAAGAAAATAAAATAACCATGCAATCACTAGATATGGACATTAGTGTTAGTGTTTGCCATTAAATATCAAGAACAAGAATTACAGAGAAATTGAACTTGATTGCAAACTCGCTTGTACAAGAAAAAGTCTAGAAAGAAAACCTAGGAAACAATCTAAGTACACTTGTTTAGTTTTGATTTTGGGGGTGATGATAGAGGCTCGGGAAAGTGGAGCAACTCTGCCTTACTCCTTGGACTATCTGACACGATCCTTGCTATTGAAGAAATTGCCTTTCGTAGGCTGCCAGCCTTTAGCATAGGTGTGGTACCCTGCATTTATAGTGATTCCTGCATAAAGCAGATTTTAGGCCGCATAGAGGGCCACGTAGCTACGTGTCTATAACGGCACACGAAGACTCAATCTTGGGCAGCCAGCTAGTGGGGGTTATTGAGATTTCTTTGTAGCAAATCTGGGTGATTGAGACTTAGTCAACTTGCCACGTGTGTCACGTCCCGATCCGGGAAATCGCTCGTCCTCGCTAGATTTTACCCGAATCATCGTCCTCGCTGGGGCATGATGCCGCACGAGCCTGGAGTTACGCTCGTGCAAGGCAAGATAACGGTTCATATAGTGATTATCTCAAATTCGTAACATAAGCAGCGGAAGGAAACAAAGTATAACACAAGAATCTCTTTTATTCATAATGAACCGAAGATTGCAAAGGCTCTGAATAGCCCAACATATATGCCAATTGGCTACAACGCTCATGATCTCTCTAGCTCACAAAGGATTATATTGTTCCATACATTATGCCTCTTTATAGCCACCAAGTAGTCTTCGGCCGAACATCTCCATGTCGCAAGTCCGAATGCCTATGCGGTAGCTCCTCTTGAACGCCAAGGACTCCATGCCTCGGCACGTCCAAGCCAAGCTCCGCCCCGTGCTGAACATACCTGAACCTGCACATAAACTAGTGGGGGATTAGTGCTTTCGTCCTCGCTTCGCACTGATCAAGACCCGCTCGCACCCAAACCAAACACTTAATCATTTAGTGAAACATGCATCTTAATTGGTGATCTTTCTATTTAGCCTTAGGATCAGTTTCATGGCAATGTTTACGCATAGGAACTTTATCATAGCGTGTCCACTACCGTATTCCTGCAGCAGATACAGTTAGGCATAATATGAACGTAAATATAGTGTTCGTGCTTATCTCCGTCCCATTTTCCTTAGCCTGCACTGGTTAGAACTTACGTATGAAACCATATATTTCACACAACATTCCAATCATAAACTTAGACAATGCATAAGGGTCGCAGGCCCTGCGCCTGCACCCAACTCTCATCTCAGCCCACCGGCCCTATCTATATGAAGGTCACGGTGTTTCGCACCGTAATGGACTTGGCATCTCTTATGTGTAAGCCTACAATCACTTCGATACGGGTTGCTAGCCGAATATTCGAAGGATTCCAAACTTACGGATATTATAGCTTATCACAGCACTGGACGGTCGCAATCCGTCCGAATATTGTGCACCATGAATGCCACACATAATTCCCTCCTAGGCCGAACGGTCCTGGTGCCCCGGTCGTAACCGTCCGAGGGAAGCCGCACCCGTGCACGGGCCATCCGAGTCCATTGACCATGCAATACGCGCCATAGCAAACACACATAACAATCCAACCAAATCCTCCGTTGCATAAATATAGTCTCGTTCCATAAACGGTTTCCCGTGCCATAAACATATTCGCGTCTCATAAACATAATCCACCATCCATATGGGGAGCTCCGTCGGCGTTATGCCCCAACACATCCATATTGATGCACGACGCCCAACGGCTTAGACATCTCGTACTTGTATTCAACACATACCATTCGTAAGTTATTCTCATAGTATAATTTCGTAGTTACTTAGTTATTCCTTAGCTTCCGTGCATGAGGGCATGCTCAGCACCGTAATCAATATTCTACGCCTAGTGTTCAATGTTCTCGGAGCCGTGCACATGATGTACATCTCAATATCGTCTTTCAATGTTCTACCATCACCGCCCTACCGCGACTCGTACACTTGATGCACGTTGCTTCAATTGTTCGATTGTTCAATGTTGTCACGACCTGGTTCCAATTTCTTGGATCGAATCGGATCATGCCCAGCCTGCACCGTTGTTGAGACGGCGGCAGTAAGCTGTATCACTCATGCAGGTAATAAACAACACAGTCTAATTGCCACAACTTTAAAAATTCGAATAGTTTAAAACATGTCACGATCCGGTCCCAATTTCTTGGATCGAATCGGATCATGCCCAGCCTGCACCGTTGTTGAGACGACGGCAGTAAGCTGTATCACTCATGCAGGTAATAAACACACAGTCTAATTGCCACAACTTTAAAAATTCGAATAGTTTAAAAACTTTTAAAATAAAATAAAAGATACATCTGAAATACATTGTTTTCCACAAACATCATAAATTATAAAAGAAGAAGAAAATCTAGGCAACCAGTTCATCAGTCTCGAGATCATCGTCCTCTAGTTGGAATCTCGGGAAAAATACCGCGGAACAAAGCATCATCAGTGATACCTAAAAATGTTGGGTCTCCAGTCATGAGGGAGCAAAGTACAATTCATGCTAATTTGACAATTGAAACAATAATAGAATCATGCACTTTTAAACAATTTGAAAATAAACAGTTCTCCATCAGTTAAAATATTGTGATGTGAATATGCAATGAATATGACCGGCTTGGGTTGTACAGTGAATGATATGGCTTATCCCCGTGTGTATGAGGGGTAAGCTAATACAGTTCTAAATTATTACTTTGGATGTGGTCATACTCATTACACTACTCCCCCAGTCCCCAAATAGTTACAGTAGTTACAGTCAGTGCTCTCAGAGAGAGTTTCGTGTTGCATCATGGTTTAAACTTGCAATAAAACGATTATTAAATAATTGTAAACTAACACAAAATGTACTTGCCTCAAATTGGACTGGACTTGAAAGGTTGAGACTTCGAGATTGAAACTAGCCTCGTCCTCGAAATCCTACATTCGAGAAGTTTGTCTCAGATTCCAGAGTTACCATACTAACTATGCTAGTTGCAATCTCTAAGTTTGTCCTAATCAATTTTAATCTTTGATTACACTATCACGACAAAATCTCGATTATCGGGTGCGTTGTAATTAATTACGAGGGAAAGATCAATTTAACTTTTTATTTTGGAAAACTCGTAGTTACCAATTTAATTGGTTAAAACTTTGTATTTTTCGTAATTATACATATAAAACTAAATTTCTTATTTAATGAGAAAACATGATCTTTGTTTAAATATTACAAACTTGTAAATATTAATGTGAGAAAAACCTCATTAATTTTTCTATATCAAAATAATATTTATTTTAGTTTTACGCGTTTACTCTAAAAACCAGCAAAACCAGAAAATGAAAGAAAAACTACGCTACAATAATTACAGGCCACAGAGAAAGAAAATAGAAAAGCTGGGCTTATGCCCTTACAAATTATTTTACATAAATTGAAATAAGAAGAAACATTTGTTAGTTCTAAAATCTCCCCTACAATTTAATTATAAATAAAATAATAATTAAAATAAATTTAATAGTGAGTCTCAGATATTGGTCCAATCGTCATATAGGCTAATGCCTCAACGTCTGGGCGAAACCGGTTTTGTTTGCACTTAGCCAGGGCCCATTGACCAATACAGTCGTCGCCCAAAAATCCAAAATAATATTCTTTTCCGAAAAAACCATTTTAAAATTATATAATTAAATTTTATAGAAAATTCGGCAGCACTTTCTCTATTTTCGGTCGACCCAAAAACTGGGAAGTGCGCCATAATCACCGTTTATAAAAAGTTACAAACCAGGGAACACCCAGAATTCAACTTCCAAACCATTTTACACCACAATTAAATTCACAGAAATAATTCCCGAATCTTAATCGGAAACCCACAATATAGTTTCGGGAATTTCTGAAATGAATTCGGAAATCACAGCGCCTAAAAACCAGAAAATATATTTCGGAAAGGTCCGAAATAAACACAGAATATCACAGAACATCTCCGAAAAATCCGGGGTTACGACGTCGCTCAAAAACCGAATTCCCGGGAGGGAATCGGGGACCAATCTCATCATAGACAATTACGGAAGGGACGAACTACTGTGATTATCCAGAAATTATCCAAATCGACGGAATCTGAAGGGTTGCCTCGGACTCGGGACACGCCTCGCCGGAGTTCGGCTGCGTAAACGTAACCGAAGCTCGGGTTCGGACAACGGATCGCGCATGGAAGCTCGCCGGAGACAGAGAAGCTCTGGACAACAGCTGGACGGTCCAGCGCGCAGAGATCGGAGGGGATCGGGTCGGGCACGGGCCGAGAGGAGGCCGCGGAGGTGCTGCGAAGAGCCCGACGGAGTGGGGGTTCGGGCTCGGGAAGGTCCGCGGGGCGACGCTCAGGCCGAGCTGTGGCCGGCGTGGGCGGACGCGGCCTGGGGCGCGCCGATCGGGGGTACGGGTCCGACGGTGGGCACGGACTCGGGGCTCGGGTGGCTCGGCGGATGGAGTCGGCCAGGGGCGGATCGGGGTCGGGGACGCAGCCGGCTGGGGACTCGCGGGCGGAGCCGCACTGTGGGCGCGGGAGTCGGGTGCCGGGCTGGCTTCGCCGGAGTTCCTAGGGCACAGTTAGAACTTTGGGGAAAATGGATGAGAAGAATGAAAAGAAAAGGGAGTTTATATAAGAGGAGAAATTGGGGTTACGGGAGGAGAGGAGACTCGGGGGTTACGGGAATCAACGGCCATGGCCGTTCGGGAGGAGGGGTGATGGCCAACGTTTGAGAAGGGGAAAAGTTATGGGAGAGGAAGCTGAGAGTTGTTTGAACTTTAAAGGAAAAAATCTTTTATTTTTCTTTAATATTAGTTCTCTTCCAAAAACTTGGTATCACTATTTAATTTATAAAATATTTCGAAAGTGAATTCAGATTCAGGAACGAGTTCGGGGTCGGACTCCGGACATGGGGTCGGGCAGGGCCACAAACAAAACCCAAACAATAGTTTAAAAATAATATTTTTCTTAAACCCGACTAATAGATAATAATAATAATAACAATAATAATAATAACTATAATAATTAAACAAAAATTACACTACAAACCAATAATTAAATAATTTTAAAATTCTGGGTTTCACAATCTTTCCTCCTTAGAAAATTTTGTCCTCGAAATTTAAGGAGTATGGTAGGAATTAAACTCAAATCAAACAGGTACGGGTACTACGCCCGTAACTCAGGTCCAACAATAAGAATTTCTAAGGCAGTCGTGGATAAGACGGTTTAGGGACAAGTTTCATTTATGATATCATTCATGCAGAAAAATACAAAAGCGAACCAAAGTACACGAGGTTGATCAGACCATCATGCACCGGTCCTGATTAGACAATATATTAGTGGGTGCACCCAATAAAATACTGTCATGATCAAGCTTGATAAAGAAATAGCTTGCAAAACTAGGCTAACTTAGCAGCATCAGTCAAGTTTAGAACGAAAAGATAAGAAATAGGAGTTATGTGATGGCTCAAATTTTCTGATCTTCTTCTTACCTCTGACTACGCTTGCTACTGGTTTCTCTGGCACTGAAAGGTTGAGTCCAATCTTCAGCTCTGAATTATCCAAAATGTGACTCGGATCCGTAATGTAGCGTATGAGCTGTGATACGTAGAAGACGTTGTGCACACTCTCAAGATTAGCTGGTAGAGCTAACCGGTACGCTACTTTTCCAACTCGTCTTAAAACTTCAAATGGCCTGATGTACCTGGCCTCAATTTCCCAGCTCCGTCAAAACTGATCGTTCCTCTGGTAGGAGAAAACTTCACAAAAATGCTATCTCCTTCTTCAAACTCCACTGGTCGACGACTACTATCAACCCAATGCTTATGTCTGTCTTGGGCAATCCTGAGCTTACATTCACCTTCTCTACTGCGTCAGTCACCATCTCTGGACCTAGCAGTACTCTTTAACATCGTCCCATGCAAGTAGAGTGCGGCAACGACGTCCATAGAGTGTCTCGAACGGTGTTATACCGATGCTAGCTTGGTAGCTGTTGTTGTATGAGAATTCCACCAAATGCAAGTGGTCTTCCCAAGACCCTCCAAATTCCAAGACGTAAGATCTCAGCATATCTTCTAGCGTCTGGATTGTTCTCTCCGTTTGTCCGTCAGTCTGGGGATGGTAGACGATGCTGAACTTCAGTTGTGTTCCCAAGCTGTCATGCAAACTCTTCCAAAAGTGAAAGGTAAATCTAGTATCTCTGTCAGACACAATACTTACCGGAACTCCATGAATTCGGTAGATGTGCCGCATGCACAGTGCTGCCAACTTCTCGATGGATAGACCAACCTTGAAGGGAATAAAGTGGGCTGACTTCGTCAGTCGGTCCACAATAACCCAAATGGCATCCTTCCCTCCTTGGGATTGAGGCAGTCCCGACACAAAATCTATCATTATGTGCTCCCATTTCCACTCCGAGATGTCAAGCGGCTGCAATAGTCCTGCTGGTCTCTGTCTGCTAGCTTTTACTTGTTGACAAATTAAACATCTAGCCACATACCTGGATACGTCCTTCTTCATTCTGTACCACCACACTATAGTACGCATATCCCGATACATTTTGTTGGCTCCTGGATGTATGGAATACTGCGACTGGTGCGTTTCTTGCATCAGCTCGTTTCTCAGTTCGCCAGTTGGTACGCAAAGCCTCGTACCATTCTTCAGTGCTCTATCGCTGGCGATTGAGAATCCTTCAAGTGTTCCTGCCAGCACTTGATCTCTCAGTTTGCAAAGCGTCTCGTCTTGGAATTGTGCCTCCTTGACTCTGTCCATCAGACTTGAACGCAATTGCAACTGCGTCATTGTTGAATCAGCTCCTGGTACAATAGCTTCTCTTTCCAGTTTCTTTATTTCTTCTTCGGACAGTACAATCTCCAGTCCAAGCTTTTCCATGTTGTTGAAGAACGCAACCCAGTCCTTTACCTGAGGCATTACTGTAGATTGAGAAACCACCAGAATTCCTGCAGGTAGCGCAAGGATTGGTGCTGTGGTAAGTCTCTTCTTTAGTTCTTCAAATGATGCCTGTCAAGCTTCCGTCCAAACGAACTCTTCATTCTTCCTTGTAAGCTTCGTCATCTGTTCAGTAATTCTGGTGAAATCTTTCACAACTTTCGGTAGTAGCCAGTCAAGCCTAAAAAAACTTCTGATTTCAGCAACTAAGCTTGGGGTAGACCACTTCTCAATGGCAGCTATCATCTTAGGATCCACCGAAATTCCTTCTCCTGTGACAACATGGCCAAGAAAATCCACCTTATCTAGAAAGAATTCACATTTGGATAGCTTATCATACAGCTTCTCCTTCCTCAAAGTTCCCAGAACTTCCTTCAGGTGCTCTTCATGCTCTTCTTTAGTCTTTAAGTAGATCAGAATGTCGTCGATGAAGACAACAACAAATTGGTCTAGGTATTCATGGAAAACCTTGCTCATGAGGTTTATGAATACCGCAGGGGCATTCGTCAGTCCAAACGACATGACCAAGAATTCAAACTATCCATACTTGGTGTTGAATGCCGTCTTGGAAATATCTTCCTTCCTGACCCTGATCTGATGTAGCCACATCTAAGATCAATTTTCGAAAACACCTTGGCTCCGCTCAATTGATCAAATAGGTCATCGATCCGGGGCAGAGGGTACTTGTTCTTGATGGTGATATTGTTTAGCGCCCGGTAGTCGATGTACATCCGTACTGTTCTGTCCTTCTTGGGCACAAACAAGACAGGTGCTCCCCAGGGTGAAGCTCCGTCTCGAATGAATCCCAGAGCCTTCAGTTCATTGATCTGGTCCTTCATCTCCTTGGCCTCCTTCGGGTTGACTCTATAGCATCCCTTAAAAATAGGGGAAGAGCCGGGGACTAGGTCAATGGTGAACTCTATGTCTCAATCTGGGGGTAATCCGGGAAGACTATCAGGGAAGACATCTACCATAAAGGTGTAACTAAGAATTTTATTCATGTGGAGAATTACAGCAAAAACTCTCATAATTGATCTAAGGACATCCTGTTACAACTTCTTATAATAATAGATAATGCTATTCAGCAGTCCTAGGTACTATTCTTCATGGTTCTGGCTCTTGTATGAGCAGTCTCCAACTGCTTCATCTTCTATGAACCTCGAGTCTGCATCATGCCTTATTGTAGGAGGCAAGGTCTGCTGGATAGGAAGAGAGTCCCTAGGTTGTGGCCTAACAGGTGTTGCTGGAATATGTGCTCTGGTTTGATGGAAAGATAAGGGGCAGTCCTTTATCTGATGTTCAGCAGATCCACATGCCAAATATTTCCCCAATCTCTTGGGACAAATATTGGCTTGGTGACCAAGCCTTTTACAGTAGTCACAAACCAATAGCTTCTTACGATATGACTGTCGGATAGGGCTCAAATATCTTCTAGATTCAGGGGTATCCCTCCTAGGACGAGGTTTCGCTCCAACTTGGTTTAAGATAGCTAAGGCTACATCATTGACGTTCTTCATGACTTCTCTCGTGATATTCATCTGTTCCTGCTGGGTTGAAGCTTGAGCCTTCTGGAACTCCAGGATTTCTTGAAATAGAGCAACCATTTGGAAGGTGTTTGCTGGTACTGGTGGAGCAACAGGAATGGGTACTTCACCAAGAAAATGCAACTTAGTTTGAAAAGAGGTAGGAATCGTCAGTGTAGTGAAAACTTCACTGGATGCATTATGGGGACGGTCAATCAGCTGCGAGGGAATAAACCCTGGACTTGGTTGAGGAGATGGGGTATGATCCGGAGATGACACCTCATCGCCAGCAGGATTGGTCTTATCAATGGCCATTCTCTGGAAGGTTTAGGATGCAAACATAAGCAAGGTAGCCTACCAGTCTATAGTAAACAAAAATATTTATTTATAATATATTTCGGTCCTATGTTGTAAAAAATTGATGTTCTGGTGTTCTAATTGTTTCTAAATATGTTCTCCTAAGTTGTTGTTTCTTGACCTGCATGGGCCACCACTAAAAACATGTCACGATTCGGTCCCAATTTTTTGGATCGAATCGGATCATGCCCAGCCTGCACCGTTGTTGAGATAGCGGCAGTAAGCTGTATCACTCATGCAGGTAATAAACAACACAGTCTAATTGCCACAACTTTAAAAATTCGAATAGTTTAAAATGTGTCACGACCCGGTCCCAATTTCTTGGATCGAATCGGATCATGCCCAGCCTGCACCGTTGTTGAGACGGCGGCAGTAAGCTGTATCACTCATGCAGGTAATAAACAACACAGTCTAATTGCCACAACTTTAAAAATTCGAATAGTTTAAAAACTTTTACAATTAAATGAAAGATACATCTGAAATACATTGTTTTTCACAAACATCATGAATTATAAAAGAAGAAGAAAATCTAGGCAACCAGTTCATCAGTCTCGAGATCATCGTTCTCTAGTTAGGATCTCGAAAAAAATACCGCGAAATAAAGCATCATCAGTGATACCTAAAAATGTTGGGTCTCCAGTCAGGAGGGAGCAAAGTACAATTCATGCTAATTTGACAATTAAAATAATAATAGAATTATGTACTTTTAAACAATTTGAAAATAAACAGTTCTCCAGCAGTTAAAACATTGTGATGTGAATAGGCAATGAATATGACCGGCTTGGGTTGTACATTGAATGATATGGCTTATCCTCGTGTGTATGAGGGGTAAGCTAATACAGTTCTAAATTATTACTTTGGATATGGTCATACTCATTACACTACTCCTCCAGTCCCCAAACAGTTACAGTAGTTACAGTCAGTGCTCTCAGAGAGAGTTTCGTGTTGCATCGTGGTTTAAACTTGCAATAAAACGATTATTAAATAATTGTAAACTAACACAAAATGTACTTGCCTCAAATTGGACTGGACTTGAAAGGTTGAGACTTCGGGATTGAAACTAGCCTCGTCCTCGAAATCCTACATTCGAAAAGTTTGTCTCAGATTCCAGAGTTACCATGCTAACTATGCTAGTTGCAATCTCTAAGTTTGTCCTAATTAATTTTAATCTTTGATTACACTATCACGACAAAATCTCGATTATCGGGTGCGTTGTAATTAATTATGAGGGAAAGATCAATTTAACTTTTTATTTTGGAAAACTCGTAGTTACCAATTTAATTGGTTAAAACTTTGTATTTTTCATAATTATACATATAAAACTAAATTTCTTGTTTAATGAGAAAACATGATCTTTGTTTAAATATTACAAACTTGTAAATTTTAATGTGAAAAAAACCTCATTAATTTTTCTGTATTAAAATAATATTTATTTTAGTTTTACGCGTTTACGCTAAAAACCAACAAAACCAGAAAATGAAAGAAAAACTACGCTACAATAATTACAGGCCACAGAGAAAGAAAATAGAAAAGCTGGGCTTATGCCCTTACAAATTATTTTACATAAATTGAAATAAGAAAAAACATTTGTTAGTTCTAAAATCTCCCCTACAATTTAATTATAAATAAACTAATAATTAAAATAAATTTAATAGTGAGTCTCAGATATTGGTCCAATCGTCATATAGGCTAATGCCTCAACGTCCGGGCGAAACCGGTTTCGTTTGCACTTAGCCAGGGCCCATTGACCAATACGATCGTCGCCCAAAAATCCAAAATAATATTCTTTTCCGAAAAACCATTTTAAAATTATATAATTAAATTTTATAGAAAATCCGGCAGCACTTTCTCTATTTTCGGTCGACCCAAAAACTGGGAAGTGCGCCATAATCACCATTTATAAAAAGTCCCAAACCAGGGAACACCCAGAATTCAACTTCCAAACCATTTTATACCACAATTAAATTCACAGAAATAATTCCCGAATCTTAATCGAAAACCCGCAATATAGTTTCGGGAATTCCTGAAATGAATTCGGAAATCACAGCGCCTAAAAACCAGAAAATATATTTCGGAAAGGTCCGAAATAAACACAGAATATCACAGAACATCTCCGAAAAATTCGGGGTTACGACGTCGCTCAAAAACCGAATTTTCGGGAGGGAATCGGGGACCAATCTCATCATAGACAATTACGGGAGGGACGAACTACTGTGATTATCCAAAAATTACCCAAATCGACGGAATCCGAAGGGTTGCCTCGGACTCGGGACACGCCTCGCCGGAGTTCGGCTGCGTAAACGTAATCAAAGCTCGGGTTCGGACAACGGATCGTGCACGGAAGCTCGCCGGAGACAGGAAAGCTCTGGATAATAGCTGGACGGGCCAGCGTGCAGAGATCGGAGGGGATCGGGTCGGGCACGGGCCGAGAGGGGGCCGCGGAGGTGCTGCGAAGAGCTCGACGGAGTGGTGGTTCAGGCTCGGGGAGGTCCGCAGGGCGGCGCTCGGGCCGAGCGATGGCCGGCGTGGGCGGACGCGGCCTGGGGCGCGCCGATCGGGGGTGCGGGTCCGGCGGTGGGCGCGGACTCGGGGCTCGGATGGCTCGGCGGATGGAGTCGGCCAGAGGCAGATCGGGGCCGGGGACGCGGTCGGCTGGAGACTCGCGGGCGGAGCCGCGCTGTGGGCGCAGGAGTCGGGTACCGGGCTGGCTTCGCCGGAGTTCCTAGGGCACAGTTAGAACTTTGGGGAAAATGGATGAGAAGAATGAAAATAAAAGGGAGTTTATATAAGAGGAGAAATTGGGGTTACGGGAGGAGAGGAGACTCGGGGGTTACGGGAATCAACGGCCATGGCCGTTCGGGAGGAGGGGTGATGGCCAACGTTTGAGAAGGGGAAAAGTTATGGGAGAGGAAGCTGAGAGTTGTTTGAACTTTAAAGGAAAAAATCTTTTATTTTTCTTTAATATTAGTTCTCTTCCAAAAACTTGGTATCACTATTTAATTTATAAAATATTTTGAAAGTGAATTCAGATTCAGGAACGAGTTCGGGGTCGGACTCCGGACATGGGGTCGGGGCAGGGCCACAAACAAAACCAAAACAATAGTTTAAAAATAATATTTGTCTTAAACCCGACTAATAGATAATAATAATAATAATAACAATAATAATAATAACTATAATAATTAAACAAAAATTACACTACAAACCAATAATTAAATAATTTTAAAATTCTGGGTTTCACAAATGTTCTATCTTAGTGTTCAACACATATTTAGACACTTACTCGCCGAGCCACGCTCGCTAACAAGATAACATCTTAGGCATACAATGATATCTCTTATTAGACGTGAAGGAATATGGAGAGAAAGTCAAGAACCCGCCCACCTTAAGCCGATACGCCTTGCCATCTCGCCGATTGAAGCGTCTCGCTTCCATAACTCGATCGCATAGCTAACTTCCGGACTTAGCCATTCCTTTGAACTACTCGGTTGATTTGGCCTATCGTACCCATGCCACAATTCGTTGCAAGGCCACGATTTGGTTTCACGGATACTTCATTGCATAAGGCAAAATGCCGACCTCTTATCGTCCAGCGTAAAAGCATAGCCTGCACACCAGATCAACTAAAGTCAGCACTTGCTCAAACGGGACTTATCCTTTGCATCGATTCGATTCATAGATTCCAACCGACTCAAAGCTTACCTTTGGCCAACGTAACTCTTGCATTGATTCGCATCGATACTTCATCGGGTCAACGCAACTCTTCGAGTCAACGACTCATCGTAATGCACCGAGCGGAGTGGGGCATTACATAATATACCACTCAAAATTAGGTTCATCCTCGAACCAAAACCAACACTTAATCCAAGTATCTCGCCAGATCGTTTCACGATCTGGTACTACTATCGTTGAAATCATACAACTTAGTTTGGATCATACACATATTTTAGGCGTCCCACAAATATATGCATTTCAGCCAAGCTCAGATGTAGGACGTCGGGGCAACTAACAAGCTCGACTTAAATTCCTCAAGCACCGATCATTCCGTATTCGACTTGGGCATATCTTAGCGCCTATTTCCAAAATACTTCTCGTATGCATCATCCCTTAACATGCGATCCTCTTCCATACATCTCTGCACACAACTTGATTCAAACCCGTAACTTCGATCTCATAAGTTTTTTCAATGGCCATTTAACACTCGTATTGCATCGAGTCATTGCGCATCCGATCGCAATAAGTCTCTACAGCGCCTATTCGCCCAACCATTTTCTATCTTTTGCATAACTCAAGTCTTTTACCTAATTACCCATAACACTGGCCTCAACGACATGGACTAAGTCCAACATGTCACAAATTCCTCTGCCTACCATCCGGACTAAGTTTTGCACACAACTATCCATATATGATTCATATTCTCTCGCTCTATCCATACGTTACGTTTGGGGCTGCCCCCGCTAGGTAACTTATCCAGACATCGTGCTTAATCTCTCCCGACACGAGAGGTCAACTTGAGTCTACGATGCTCAAAGGCAATAATCTTCCTGACCTAAGGTCTCTTACGATACGTCCATCTCCTATTCTCGATCGAATATGAATTCCTTACTCAATTCTTAAATCAATCCCAACTAGTTCGTCTCGTAACATAAATCGTGCGCTCGAACACACATAACCAAATCGTTACTCAACCCGATCAACGACATAACTCTTAGGGTCGTTCTACTATCCGTCGCTCTCGCGTATTACAAAATTCTTGCAATCGCCTTACCGTATCGCTATGCTAAGCACGTTTCTCAACTTATACTCGATCATCGACTAGCCCAGTCTATCCACGTATCCATTCGATCGATCATAAAATTCTAACCATATCGATCTAGTCGAAGGCTACTCGCTAACTTCCGAAACACGATACTCACTCGCTTAGACTTATCCTCAACGTATACTATATTATTCCTTATCCTCGACAAAATTTCTTTACGCAACTTCTTTAGGGTCATCCTATGGGACTTCAACATTCATTTAATTTGGCGGTCAAGTCTTCTAGGGTCATCTGCCCCGAAACTACGCTCGATAATTGAAGATCATCAACGAAGGACAGTTACAACGAACCATTCTATATCCTATTACGGAGCCAAATCAATTCACCACAGTTCCTATGGGACTTTACCCAATCCGACATACTTTACAAATCCGTAATTTATCTATCCCCCGCGCAACTGATGCGCCGTTAACTATTCGAATCACTCATATATTACCGTCGACTATCCTTGCCAGTCATATGACATCTACTCGCCTTAAGTCTGAGTTTACCTATCCGTGATCATAGCTCGACATATTCCGTACTCATCAAAACCATCCTCGAATAACTTTCGCATCAAACCACAAGTCAAATCCGATTTTGCCACGCCTTGCAAGTTTGATCATCCCCGCTGTATGAATCACCATACCGGTGCTCACGCAGAATAATTGTCCTAATTTGACGTGACGTATGTGCGATGCTGGAGTTGCACTCGCATAAGACAAGAATGTCAATATTGTGGTTATCCTTGAAACAATTAAGCACTTTCATTTTCTCCCGAGTAACATCCATCGACTCTCAAATTCTCTGAAGCATTCCTACCGTTAGCATCCAAACTGCCATAACTTAACTTGCATCTTATTCATCCAACAACAATACTCAACACAATTTTCGTTCATTCGATCAGAGTATCCCCGAGTTATTACATATCGTCTTCGATACGCCTCAATACCATCGTCGACATGCATAACTTGAACATCTTCCTCTCTTATAAGCTCAAATTCGTTGCAATCACTGTTATTTTCCGAACTCGAATACGAATCAATTCAAACGTACCAAAATCCATTCTGTCGTAACTAACTACCATCATCGAGACACGATTTTCTATTTTATATATTCATTCTTATATCCCTAACTCGCACTTCCAATTCATGCTACCGACTCCTCGCGCTAACTCAATTTCGTCTATACGATTTCTTTGTACTTACTCAACACGTTCCGAATGAGTCTTCGTACTAACTCACGTACATTCGACTGGGTCGACCATTTCCTCAACGTAATATTCCTTCGCATATGCACCATCTATCGTTCGACTTATACTTAACGACTCTTCGTTCGACGTATTATCTATGCATATGACTCGCGCATAATCGTTCAACTCAATTCATCGAGGCATACTTGCATCGATTTCTATCAAGTCATTCCTGCTCGTGTCTCGGTACTACTTTATCCGTTGAGGACAACATATCGTAACAACATAATCGTCTCAACGAAATCTATCGCAAGTCACCAAACGGCTTAACATAGCTATCGCTAATTGGTATCCTATATACCACTCAGGATCGAGCCTATCGTTATCGATATAATACTTTACTACACTTGCTCGCATAATTGGTATTGCATATACCACTCGAAATTGAGTCATTACCCGACATCACACTCCGCATAGGTCCGACATCTATCTTCAATCAACTATCCCATATGGCGATCTTTTCGATCCTAGCTCTAGCGTTCTTCTTACTCGAGTTGGCACAACAACTGGACCAACATGCCCTATCGTTTGCTTAAGTTCGTCATGCAATCATCTAACCGTATCTTGACGATCATATCGATCACATACGCAACATTCACATATATTCAAAGCTCAACGCGACATTCGGCCAACATACATGTTCGCCTACTCAACTCAACTTAGCGACCAACATCGACTCGTACTATCGCATCCGCGATCTTCCAATGTCACTCATTGCAACTCGTGCAATAACTCACTCTCGATACTCAAGGTCTTTACTCAATCCCGTACAACATATCGCTATCCATCTGCATAGCCATGCAGCACACATCGTACCATATCGACTCGTTGTACCGATACAACGAACGATTCACGACTTGCTGCACTCCGTGCAACCAACAACACATAACCGTTCGTATAGCAACATAACACGCATCGCCTCACATATCGACCCGTTGCACTTCGTGCAACCAACAACACATATCTCCTCGTACTTCGTGCGACCAACAATACATAACTCCTTGCACTTTGTGCGACCGATAACACATAACTTCTCGTATTTCGTGAGATCAACAGTACGCATATCATTGTACTTCATGCAACCAACATCACCATATTCGTTGTACTTCGTGCAATCAACGACTCACAACTTTCTTGCACTTCGGAAAACCATAAACTCATAACCCGTTGCACTTCGTGCAACCAACACTCCATAACTCGTTGCACTTCGTGCAACCAACATTTCATAATTTTGTTGCACTTCGTGCAACCAACGTTCTCCGATGGCACCCGGAGATAGCGTGATAGTTACGACATACTTGTGGCAGACGTACGCACTTAATATAGACTTATTGTATGGAACATCCAATGTAGCGTCGAGCAGATCCATGAGCCATGCGGTTGCGGAAACAACTTAGAGTCAACTGAATTCGATAGCGAAGCAACTGAGGGTCAAAGAGATTCATGCACGGTCCAGAGGATGGAACCGCTTTGATACCAATTTGTCACGCCCCGATCTGGGAAATCGCTCGTCCTTGCTAGATTTTACCCGAATCATCGTCCTCGCTGGGGCGTGATGCCGCACGAGCCTGAAATTACGCTCGTGCAAGGCAAGATAATGGTTCACATAGTGATTATCTCAAATTCGTAACATAAGCAGTAGAAGGAAACAAAGTATAACACAAGAATCTCTTTTATTCATAATGAACCGAAGATTACAAAGGCTCTGAATAGCCCAACATATATGCCAATTGGCTACAACACTCATGATCTCTCTAGCTCACAAAGGATTATATTGTTCCATACATTATGCCTCTTTATAGCCACCAAGTAGTCTTCGGCCGAATATCTCCATGTCGCAAGTCCGAACGCCTATGCGGTAGCTCCTCTTGAACGCCAAGGACTCCATGCCTCGGCACATCCAAGCCAAGATCCGCCCCGTGCTGAACATACCTGAACCTGCACATAAACTAGTGGGGGATTAGTGCTTTCGTCCTCGCTTCGCACTGATCAAGACCCGCTCGCACCCAAACCAAACACTTAATCATTTAGTGAAACATGCATCTTAATTGGTGATCTTTCTATTTAGTCTTAGGATCAGTTTCATAGCAATGTTTACGCATAGCAACTTTATCATAGCGTGTCCACTACCATGTTCCTGCAGCAGATACAGTTAGGCATAATATGAACGTAAACATAGTGTTCGTGCTCATCTCCGTCCCATTTTCCTTAGCCTGCACTGGTTAGAACTTATGTATAAAACCATATATTTCACGCAACATTCCAATCATAAACTTAGACAATGCATAAGGGTCGCAGGCCCTGCGCCTGCACCGAACTCTCATCTCAGCCCACCGGCCCTATCTATATGAAGGTCACGGTGTTTCGCACCGTAATGGACTTGGCATCTCTTATGTGTAAGCCTACAATCACTTCGATACGGGTTGCTAGCCCAATATTCGAAGGATCCTAAACTTACGGATATCATAGCTTATCACAGCACTGGATAGTCGCAATCCGTCCGAATGTTGTGCACCATAAATACCACACATAATTTCCTCCTAGGCCGAACGGTCCCGGTGTCCCGGTCGTAACCGTCCGAGGGAAGCCGCACCCGTGCACGGGCCATCCGAGTCCATTGACCATGCAATACGCGTCATAGAAAACACACATAACAATCCAACCAAATCCTCCGTTGCATAAACATAGTCTCGTTCCATAAATGATTTCCCGTGCCATAAACATATTCGCGTCTCATAAACATAATCCACCATCCATATGGGGAGCTCCGTCAGCGTTATGCTCCAACACATCCATATTGATGCACGATGCCCAATGGCTTAGACATCTCGTACTTGTATTCAACACATACCATTCGTAAGTTATTTTCATAGCATAATTTCGTAGTTACTTAGTTATTCCTTAGCTTCCGTACACCAGGGCACGCTCAGCGCCGTAATCAATATTCTACGCCTAGTGTTCAATATTTTTGGAACCGTGCACATGATGTACATCTCAAAATCGTCTTTCAATGTTCTACCATCACCGCCCTACCGCGACTCATACACTTGATGCACGTCGCTTCAATTGTTCGATTGTTCAATGTTCTATCTTAGTGTTCAACACATATTTAGACACTTACTCGCCGAGCCACGCTCGCTAACTCGATAACCTCTTATGCATACAATGATATCTCTTATTAGACGTGAAAGAATAGGGAGAGAGAGTCAAGAACCCGCCCACCTTAAGCCGATACGCCTTGCTGTCTCGCCGATTGAAGCGTCTCGCTTCCATAACTCGATCGCATAGCTAACTCTCGGACTTAGCAATTTCTTTGAACTACTCGGTTGATTTAGCCTATCGTGTCCATGCCACAATTCGTTGCAAGACCACGATTTGGTTTTACGGATACTTCATTGCATAAGACAAAATGTCGACCCCTTATCGTCCAGCGTAAAAGTATAGCCTGCACACCAGATCAACTAAAGTCAGCACTTGCTCAAACAGGACTTATCCTTTGTATCGATTCGATTCATAGATTCCAACCGACTCAAAGCTTACCTTTGGCCAACGTAACTCTTGCATCGATTCGCATCGATACTTTATCGGGTCAACGTAACTCTTTGAGTCAACGACTCATCGTAATGCACCGAGCGGAGCGGGACATTATAACGTGTCCCCCCCACAGAGTAGAGCCTGAATCGTTTTGGCCGCATAGTGGCCTTAGGAGCCTTTCTTTTGCGGCTCGACTCTACTTGGCCGCATAGGATCTTCGGGAGCATTACTTCTGCGGCTTGGTTTCACTTGGCCGTATGGGATCTTCGAGAGCCTTGCTTCTGTGGCTCGAGTCCATTTAGCCGCATGAGGTCTCCAGGAGCCTTGCTTCTGCGACTCGGCTCCACTTGGCTGTATGGGATCTTCGGGAGCATTCCTTCTGCGGCTCGAGTCCACTTAGCCGCATAAGGTCTCTAGGAGCCTTGCTTCTGCGGCTCGAGTCCACTTGGCCGTATGGGGTCTTCAAGAGCCTTGTTTCTGCGGCTCGAAGCCACTTGGCCGCATGAGGTCTTTGGGAGCCTCGCTTCTGCAGCTCGAGTCCACTTGGCCGCATGGGGTCTCTAGGAGCCTTGCTTCTGCGGCTCGAGTCCACTTAGCTGCATAAGGCTCATGCGGCTCTTTCTTCTGCGGCCTGGATCAACTTGGCCGCATAACGCCTATGCGATCAGCAACGATTTTGAGAGAATTTTGTTTGTCTCTCTTTTGACTTCTCAATAAAGATGAATTTGACCGATCCTCCTCCTTAGCGAGTGCTGACACTACGAATTATGGATCTCCTTATTCGAAGAAGATTTGACGATGAACTCCCTCAAAAGATTATGATGCGCCACGCTGAGACAATGCGTCTAACAGAGATATCTGAGTAATACGTCTAGTTGAGAGTAGGCCGTTACGAAGTCTTCAACTGGCATCATGCTTTCGAGATGATGTCGGAAAGGCACAGCAGGTTGCGGTCATTGGAATACAGACTGCCTTGGTGGTGGAGCCACTGTCTTGTGGCAGCAGCAGTTGATGGCGACTTGGGTGCAGTGATATCCTGGAAAGGGCTCATCGTACGCCAAGATTGCTTCTCTCTCCTTGTGTTTGTGAATGACCACCTCTCGCAAGTCAAGAGCAGATTGATCTACCTTTGCATCCATTTTGTGGGCTCGGGTATTCCGAGCGCCCGGGTGCGTAGGTATCATATTTGCTCCCTGATCTGAGGCTAGTAAAAGCACTTGCTCTCAATCGTTGTAGGAAGACTTTTGGGACCATCATATTTGCTCCCTGATCTGAGGCTAGTAAAGTACTGCTCTCGATCATTGTAGGAAGACTTTTAAGACCTGCCCTGTCCGTTTGCCGCAGAAGGCTGGACACGGGAGGTTCTGTACAACTTTTCATCAGGGGTCCGTATAACAGTTAATGGTACCTGCTGACGGTCAGCAGATTAGACAGTTGATTGGGCTTGTTGAGCCCGTACTTCCCTAGACTTCTTCGACTTAGCATCCGAAGGTGCGTAGTAGGAAGAGTCCAAGTTGGAAGGAGGGAAGAAAAGTTGGTGCCCTTTTCAAAGGAGGGAAGGGGCTCTATATATAAAATAGAATGATCCTTTTCTTCTTCTCCTTTTCGATGTGGGACTAAAAGTAATATCCTCTTTTCCATGCTTCTACAAGACCCCCTTCAAAGTTTTGGAATACTTTGAATAAGAAGCATGGAAAGTAGAGCTGTTTAGCTGTGGCAATCCTATCAGAGATAGCATGAACGTGATAGGTTTGGGTACTTCCGTTGGGAATTCTATGTGGACTTAGCATCCTTAGCGTACCTTGGTTTTAGGTACAGATAATAAGTTGAAAGAGGGAACCAACATATTTACTCAGAGGTGATATAGACGTGGTAAATATGAGGTTGATGGTAGAGCTTTCCTACTCAGAGGTGATATGGATATGGTAGGAGTGAACTCGGTGAGGATACACAGAACAACTCAGAGGTGATATGGACATAGAAGTTTTATGATTGATGCGCCACAATGCAGGGGTTGTTGCACGGGGTGTTTACTCAGAGGTAAGGTGGACATGGTAAACATTTGTTTTTAGCATCATCTGCTTTGTAAGGGTTAGAAAAACAACTCAGTGGTGATTTGGACATGGTTTTTCTACTACTGGGGAGTGAATGCAACGGAACAACTGGGCACCAGAAGTATATGATTGTGAGAGAAGGGGTGCTTGTACTAGAGGACCTAATACAACATTTGTGATTGGCCGAGGATATCCCACGTGGGGGACTTTTCGTGGACCTATTACCCTTTTGTACATCTGTGATGCGAGTAAATAGATTCGAAATAATTTTTAGTGGACCTATTACCCTTTTGCGCACTGGTGGTGCGGGTACTAGATATTTGAATATATTTTTTGTGTGGACCTATTACCCTTTTACGCACCGATAGTGCGAGTAATAGATTTGAACGATTTTTTGTGGACCTATTACCCTTTTGTGCACCGGTAGTACGAGTAATAGATTTTGAAACAAAACCTAACAGAGGTAATATGAACGTGATAGGTTCTGTAGCCTTAACACCGTGGCTTTATCCCAGATTAGGTACAGGTGTTAAGTTAGGAGATTATCTATATCAGAGGTAATATGGACGTGATAAAGATAGAATCTATGGGGGCATATGTAAAACCCCTAAATTTCTACTAATTTTTTATATATATATAAATTTGGAACCGATTAATTTTTTTGTATTTGTACGTCTCAATAACGTATTGTACGTCACGCACAAGATTTATTTTTCTTTATTGCTCGACGAGTGCAAATATGTGCGAGCGTACATATTTTTAGAAAAACATTTTTCCTATTCTTATAGTTTCAAGATAATATATATAATAATTATTTTTAGCTATCAAAATTTCTAAATTTATGATTTTATTTATGAAAAGCCTTTTATTTAGACGATTATAACAATAAGTAATATTCTTATAAAATGGCATACTTGAAAAGTGTATATTTGTAAATATTATTTGTGCATACATATATATTTCAAAATTAATTATTAGTTTATTTTTAAATAATAATATAATTTTTGAAATTATTATTAATAATATTTTTGGAAAACATATTTTGAAATTATTGTGACATTTTAAATCTTGATTTGAATTTTGGATTTATTTAAATTAATATCTATATTTGGGATTTGAATTATCTTATTTTTTAAACTAAAGGATGTAAATTAATTAGATTTAAATTAATTTCGATTTGGATTGATTTAAATTAATAGATGAATTATCTAATTGGGTTTTAAATCTTCCTAATCATTATCCAACTGAGAATTCCCACATCCTATAAATAGGCAGGTACTCATCCATAAATTTCTATTTCTCCACAAATATTTTTACCACAAACGTGCGTGCATCGTGTCCGTGTTCCCCGTCCAATTCTTATTCCATTATTTTTACATATAAAATTTATCTTCTTTCCCGTGTCGGACACACCCCGACATCATCGAATCCCTAAACCCTAATTTTCGATCCCTAATTCTCTAACCCTAACCCTAGCTCTAAATTTTCATTGACCCCTGTCCTGCCACCAAGTTCACCACCACCACCTCGATACAGCAACCTAAATCCCTAAACCTAACCCCACCTCCGTCGACCACGGTGACCACTACCCTTAGTATCACCACTATCACCACCTTCACCTCCAGATCACGCCGTCCCACCGTCTCCGTCTCACCAACATCAGCCGCCAACCCAACCCCGTCGGCATCATCGCTGACTCGTCGCCATCCCCTACCAGCGGCTGACCGCCTCTCGACCGGCCCGTCCCTCGGCCATCACCGACTTCCTGACCCTCAAATCTTTGACCCTCGCTGACCAGACCCAACCCCACCACAGCTCCGCCACCATTACAGCACACCTAAACTCCACCACCACCAAAGCCATCGCCACCACCATCATCATCATCATTACCACACAACCACCGCCACCGCGACCGGTCGCCCACCCTTCACACTGACCCACAAAATAAACGCAGCCACGCCTCAAAAATATAACAAAGACAGCCATACCTCCACCTGCCGAGCCTTATGACTGCATCTCCTAGTCGACCTCCACAAGGCTTTGAAGTGGCGAGTACCCGACCCTTCGAATGCCTCCGCGCCGCCCTCGACGTGCCGTTGTCGGCGTCCCATGCCACGCAGCTGCGCACGAGCTGCCCCCGCCCGCACCATCTCTGGCGTCCCGTGCCCTCGTGCACCTCGTCCCTTCAGCAACCACCGCCATGCCGGCGAACCCTCTCCGACTTTTCCCTCTCTCACTCCGCCCGACGCCGATCCAGCCCGGCCGAGCCGCTCCCCCAACTTCCTTCCTCGATCTCCTCCTCTTCCTCCTCCCAGCTCTCCCCGTTCATTCCTATCCCCCTCGGCGGTGGCGAACCACGCCGGAAGCCCCTCGCCGGCGACCATCTCCGCCGATCGGACTTCTCTCACCCCCACTCCCTCTATCCTTTCTCTCTCCTCTCCTTTCTCTTTCTTTTTAATTTAAGTGGAGCAGCAGTCAGCTGACTACTGCATTTTATTCTTTTTATTTTTTTATTTTATTTTTTATTAATTATTTTTTTTTGTTTGTTTTTCTTTTCTTTGGTGTGTTTTATTTTGTTTTATTTATTTATTTATTTATTTTTTTGGTTAAATTTTTTTTCATATTTTCTCCTGGTATTAGCTATTGCTTAGGAATTATTATCTAGTATTACTTATTATTATTATTATTATTATTATTATTATTATTGTAAGATTATTTTATTATGCTAGGGATTATTATTATCTTTGGTTATTATAATATTTTTTTAGTTACTGTCTGTATATATATGTATGGTAAAAGAGTATATGTTTTCTACCCAAGATTATTTATATATTAAATGTTTAAATATATATAAGAAAATATAAGACTTCTTACCGATATAAATATTATCATCAATACAATTATTTTTTTATTTATTTATTTTTAAACAGTTTCACTAATACTATTAGTTACTACTATTATATACTAAAATATCCAAAAGTAAATTTTGATACATAAACATGATTATTTTCCTACAATTATATTTTTACCAAATTTGGTTTTACCTAAAATAAATGTTCCCTATACTTCCAAGGATTTATCTAAATACTACTTTTACTAGTAACTATGGTTTTCAAGCATTATAAATAGTTTTCAAAAAAAAGGGGCATACATATATTATTATCTTCTTTCTTTTGAATTGTCTCATATCCATGACCCATCCCAATCTTTCTATTCTCTCGTCAATCTTGTACTTACCCCATGTCGACCCTAACAAATTTGACCATCCTGGACCCGATGGAACCATCTGTGCTATTATCCGAGGTCACCTTGTGTAGTTGTTACACCGAAGTCGCAGTTCGTGCCACATTGAGCATTGCAGTACACCAGGTGTCCTACCAGGCAAGACACCTTGCCATTTGCTGTTTATTTATTTTAGCTCATATTTTATGCATTATTCATTATTTTCTTTATACAAAATAAACTGTGATACATGGCATAACCTGTTAGAACTTACTGTTCATTTATATTTCCTGCTATGTATTATTTTTCTTACACATTAAACCTAGATTTAAGGGACCATCTTGTGTGTTGCATTCATAGGCCTTGACACATTTATACCACGTTGTTGTAAGTCACATATAGGACTCGGACATGCGTGATTGGCTGGCCACCAATACGTATAAGTCGTGCGTTAGAAAATAACTGCTAATAGGATTGTATGCTAGAAGACTTAGCAGTTATGAGTTGGCATTGGGCGGGGAGAACATGATTGGAAGTTGACTACCACCCTATCTATCATAGACTCGCTCGCTACTGAGGAACGATAGGTAGACTATATGCTATAGACTCGCTCGATACTGAGGAATAGTATATGGTGTTGTGACTCGCTACTGAGGTACTGTATTGGTATTTTTTTGACTTGACCCGGTAGTCATGCGACCATTAACTGTTCTTAAAACTGCATTCACTTAGATATGGTTAGGCGCCCTTATCCGTTAGGTATGAGTACTCTTGGTTTGGGTACTTGTATCTGACCGTGGCTTGGAACAATAACTTGTCGCGGATTAGTTCATCACATCTTGTCCTTGTTTGGTTGTAGGTGTGGCTTACTACTTCGATGAGAAGGTGTTGAACCTTGTTGGGGTCCGGATGCCATATTGGATTCATAGCATGGAAAGATACGTCACCGTGAATTAGTTTACCATCTCCTGTCCTTGTTTGGTTGGGGGGATGGTAAGCTAGTTCAATAGGTGTGTATTGGACCATGTTATAATTCAATTAACTTAATTATTTGAGCAATATTTATTCAGTTTATATGGCATGATATTATGTGTCTTGTTACGTCCCTCTGAGGACCTGGTTATCTCGCCAGGTGTGTGCTCTTATCTTTCGTAGGTGTTCTAGCTCTAGCCGTATTTCTTCGAGGATGATTGCACTTGGATTGTCTTCGCTTCGCTCGCCAAAAATCATTTCCTTTCTCATGTATTTTTCCTTTACTTGTTGGTAGTAGATTTGTCTCCGCCCAACATATTGTATCAAGACAATTCATTATCATTATATATCTTTTATTCTTACATTTTGTGGATGAAATTAGTTAGTTATGGTTCTACTGCATTTTACAACTTATGTATTCATACAAGATTTTCATATATTGGAGTGTACTTCGTATGAATACAACTGGCATGTCTACGTTCCTAGTCCTACGTATTTTGGGACTGGAGCGTTATATATTTTTGTGGTGGCTCATGCAGGTCAATATAAATTGTTTGGTTACTTTACCGTACCAAGTAAGCCTGCGAATATGATTAGAAGTCTAGGATCTCATCCACATACTTGACCTTTTTTCTCGATTCCATATTCGACCGGCACATCGATTGCATCTTGCTTGATTCCTTCTATCCTTATCCTTATCTTTCCTTCGTGCTTGCCAGAGATTGATCCTACAAGTTAGATGTCCCAAACACCCTTAGCTTAATTCTTTAAGTTGGGTAGAATACTCCACGACCTGACACACCCTTGACCATTAAGGATAATACAAATAGGATTATCTAGACCATAGAGACTAGAGAAATTTAACCCATTTGGTCAACCAAGCCTTGGTCAATAAAACCGTAGAATGATGGTATAGGAATAAATAAGACATAGATCCTTATGACTCTTAGACTATTCATATTTGTTTTTATTCATCTACCATCGTGCCTATATTTTTACTATTTAAACTAATGATGCTAATGTAGCCTAGTTTTTTGCAAGCTAAATTTTTTATCAAGCCTGTTCATGACATATGTTATTGGATGCATCCACTAATGTATTGTCTACTCAGAACCGGTGCATGATGGTCTGATCAACCTAGTGTACTTTGGTTCGCTTTTATCTATCGTTCTACGTGGATGGGGACATAGCTAAACTTGTCCCCTAGAGTCCCATCCGTGACTGCCTTGGTAACTCATTTTGAATTATTCGATCGTCTTTGAACCACATATTCGTATTCGATAACGCCTCCTTCGAACTCTATATCGCTTTCACCTTCAACTATTTTAGAAGAACGAAGGCATTATACTAGAACTTCCTCTAACTGTCCTATCACCATGACCATTATCACTCGATGTTGCTATGTCTTCATCCTAAACTCCTCGTCCTCATTCTCGGCCCTATATTTTCTACCATGACCTCTAATCGCTTATTTCAGGATTAAGCCTAATTTGCTCTCTTAAATCGTGACCCTCATTCATTACCCGTGACCATACCGTATTATTTTTTCTATGATCTAGATCGCGATTTCTTACGGCATGATTTTGTTATCGATTGTTCCCCATCGATACCCCCTTGTGTCTTCTCACCCCTACTAATTTTTAATTTCGAGGACGAAATTCTTTTAAGTTGGGTAGGATGTAAAACCCCCTAAATTTCTATTGATTTTTTTATATATATAAATTTGGAACCGATTAATTTTCTTGTATTTGTACGTCTCAATAACGTATTGTACGTCACGCACAAGATTTATTTATTTTTATTGCTCGACGAGTGCAAATATGTGCGAGCGTACATATTTTTAGAAAAAACATTTTTCCTATTCTTATAGTTTCAAGATAATATATCTAATAATTATTTTTAGCTATCAAAATTTCTAAATTTATGATTTATTTATGAAAAGCCTTTTATTTAGACGGTTATAATAATAAATAATATTCTTATAAAATGGCATACTAGAAAAGTGTATATTTGTAAATATTATTTGTGCATACATATATATTTCAAAATAAATTATTAGTTTATTTTTAAATAATAATGTAATTTTTGAAATTATTATTAATATTATTTTGGAAAAAATATTTTGAAATTATTGTGACATTTTAAATCTTGATTTGAATTTTGGATTTATTTAAATTAATATCTATATTTGGGATTTGAATTATCTTATTTTTTAAACTAAAGGATGTAAATTAATTAGATTTAAATTGATTTCGATTTGGATTGATTTAAATTAATAGATGAATTATCTAATTGGGTTTTAAATCTTCCTAATCATTATCCAACTGGAAATTCCCACATCCTATAAATAGGCAGGTACTCATCCATAAATTTTTATTTCTCCACAAATATTTCTACCACAAACGTGCATGCATCGTGTCCGTGTTCCCCGTCCAATTCTTATTCCATTATTTTTACATATACAATTTATCTCCTTTCCCGTGTCGGACACACCCCGACATCATCGAATCCCTAAACCCTAATTTTCGATCCCTAATTCTCTAACCCTAACCCTAGCTCTAAATTTTTATTGACCCCTGTCCTGCCACCAAGTTCACCACCACCACCTCGACACAGCAACCTAAATCCCTAAAGCTAACCCCACCTCCGTCGACCATGGTGACCACCACCCTTAGTATCACCACTGTCACCACCTTCACCTCCAGATCACGCCGCCCCACCGTCTCCGTCTCACCAACATCAGCCGCCAACCCAACCCCGTCGGCATCACCGCCGACTCGTCGCCATCCCCTACCAGCGGCTAACCGCCTCTCGACCGGCCCATCCCCCGGCCATCACCGACTTCCTGACCCTCAAATCCTTGACCCTCGCTGACCAGACCCAACACCACCACAGCCCCGCCACCATTATAGCACACCTAAACTCCACCACCACCAAAGCCATCGCCACCACCATCGTCATCATCATCATCACCACACAACCACCGCCACCGTGACCGGCCGCCCACCCTTCACACCGACCCCGCAAAATAAACGCAGCCACGCCTCAAAAATATAACAAAGACAGCCATACCTCCACCGACCGAGCCCTACGCCTGCATCTTCCAGTCGACCTCCGCAAGGCTTTGAAGTGGCGAGCACCCGACCCTTCGAATGCCTCCGCGCCGTCCTCGACGCGCCGTTGTCGGCGTCCTATGCTACGCAGCTGCGCGCGAGCTGCCCCCGCCCGCACCATCTCTGGCGTCCCGCGCCCTCGTGCACCTCGTCCCTTCAGCAACCACCGCCATGCCGGCGAACCCTCTCCGACTTTTCCCTCTCTCACTCCGCCCGGCGCTGATCCAGCCCGGTCGAGCCGCTCCCCCAACTTCCTCCCTCGATCTCATCCTCTTTCTCCTCCCAGCTCTCCCCGTTCACTCCCATCCCCCTCGGCGGTGGCGAACCACGCCGGAAGCCCCTCGCCAGCGACCATCTCCGCCGATCGGACTTCTCTCACCCCCACTCCCTTCATCCTCTCTCTCCTCTCATTTCTCTTTCTTTTTAATTTAAGTGGAGCAGCAGTCAACTGACTGCTGCATTTTATTCTTTTTATTTTTTTATTTTTATTTTTTTATTAATTGTTTTTTTGTTTGTTTGTTTTTCTTTTCTTTGGTGTGTTTTTATTTATTTATTTATTTATTTATTTATTTATTTATTTATTTATTTATTTGTTTGGTTAAATTTTTTTTCCATCTTTTCTCCTGGTATTAGCTATTACTTAGGAATTATTATCTAGTATTACTTCTTCTTCTTCTTCTTCTTATTCTTATTATTATTATTATTATTATTATTATTGTAAGATTATTTTATTATGCTGGGGATTATTATTATCTTTGGTTATTATAATATTTTCTTAGTTACTGTCTGTATATATATGTATGGTAAAAGAGTATATGTTTTCTACCCAAGATTATTTATATATTAAATGTTTAAATATATATAAGAAAATATAAGACTTCTTACCGATATAAATATTATCATCAATACAATTATTGTTTTTTATTTATTTATTTTTAAACAGTTTCACTAATACTATTAGTTACTACTATTATATACTAAAATATCTAAAAGTAAATTTTGATACATAAATATGATTATTTTCCTACAATTATATTTTTACCAAATTTGGTTTTACCTAAAATAAATGTTCCCTATACTTCCAAGGATTTATCTAAATACTACTTTTACTAGTAACTATGGTTTTCAAGCATTATAAATAGTTTTCAAAAAAGGGGCATACATATATTATTATCTTCTTTCTTTTGAATTGTCTCATATCCATGACCCATCCCAATCTTCCTATTCTCTCGTCAATCTTGTACTTACCCCATGTCGACCCTAACAAATTTGACCATCCTGGACCCGATGGAACTATCCATACTATTATCTGAGGTCACCTTGTGTAGTTGTTACACCGAAGTCGCAGTTCGTGCTACATTGAGCATTGCAGTACACCAGGCATCCTACCAGGCAAGACACCTTGCCATTTGCTGTTTATTTATTTTAGCTCATATTTCATGCATTATTTATTATTTTCTTTATGCAAAATAAACTGTGATACATGGCATAACCTGTTAGAACTTACTGTTCATTTATATTTCCTGCTATGTATTATTTTTCTTACATATTAAACCTAGATTTAAGGGACCACCTTGTGTGTTGCATTCATAGGCCTTGACACATTTATACCACGTTGTTGTAAGTCACATATAGGACTCGGACATGCGTGATTGGCTGGCCACCAGTACGTATAAGCCGTGCGTTAGGAAATAACTGCTAATAGGATTGCATGCTAGAAGACTTAGCAGTTATGAGTTAGCATTGGACGGGGAGAACATGATTGGAAGTTGACTACCACCCTATTTATCGTATACTCGCTCGCTACTGAGAAACGATAGGTAGACTATATGTTATAGACTCGCTCGATACTGAGGAATAGTATATGGTGTTGTGACTCGCTACTGAGGTACTGTATTGGTATTTTCTTGACTTGACCCGGTAGTCATGCGACCATGAACTGTTCTTAAAACTGCATTCACTTAGATATGGTTATGCGCCCTTATCCATTAGGTATGAGTACTCTTAGTTTCGGTACTTGTATCTGACTGTGGCTTGGAATAATAACTTGTCGCGGATTAGTTCGTCACATCTTGTCCTTGTTTGGTTGTAGGTGTGGCTTACTACTTCGATGAGAAGGTATTGAACCTTGTTAGGATTCGGATACCATATTGGATTTATAGCATGGAAAGATACGTCACCGTGAATTAGTTTACCATCTCCTGTCCTTGTTTGGTTGGGGGGATGGTAAGCTAGTTCAATATGTGTGTATTGGACCATTTTATAATTCAATTGACTTAATTATTTGAGCAATATTTATTCAGTTTATATGGCATAATATTATGTGTCTTGTTACGTCCCTCCGAGGACCTGGTTATCTCGCCAGGTGTGTGCTCTTGTCTTTCGCAGGTGTTCTAGCTCTAGCCGTATTTCTTCGAGGATGATTGCACTTGGATCATCTTTGCTTCGCTCGCCAAAAATCATTTCTTTTCTCATGTATTTTTTCTTTACTTGTTGGTAGTGGATTTGTCTCCGCCCAACATATTGTATCAAGACAATTCATTATCATTATATATCTTTTATTCTTATATTTTGTGGATGAGATTAGTTAGTTATGGTTCTACTGTATTTTACAGCTTATGTATTCATATGAGGTTTCTATATATTGGAGTGTACTTCGTATGAATACAGCTGGCATGTCTACGTTCCTAGTCCTACGTATTTTAGGACTGGGGCGTTACAGCATAGAACGAATCAGAGGTGATATGGACGTGAAAGGTTCTATAAATGATAACTATGGAGGATTGTCATGGAAATGGTGCTTTACTCAGAGGTAATATGGACACGGCAAGCATCATTCTACTAGAATAACAGTTCAGAGGTAATATGGACATGGCTGTATTCTGGAGAGTTATGACAACTTTGGGGTTATCGTAACAAGGGTGACTACTCAAAGGTAATATGGACATGGTAGACACGGTTATAGAAGGACACTTCAGAGGTGATATGGACGTAAAATATTTTCTATGTGGTCATGATGACACAGAGTCTTCACAGGAGATGCAACTACTCAGAGGTGATATGGACATGGTAGATGCACAACAGGATATAAGAAAGTAATCCAGAGGTAATATGGTCGTGGAGGGCTTTACTTACTGAGGTTTAGTATAGGAGGGTTGAACAAGTTTTTACTAGGATCTGCGAGCACGTATGAGGGTACAGGAGATCATGTTAGCGCTGCTTACGAAGATGGGTTTCGGGGAAGTTGCATCCCCTAAGTCGCTCTGGACGACATCGTCCTCGGTGGGAGACTCTCGCTGTTCGAACCGCCATTCCCACTGAGAGCCAGGTGTTGAGCTCAAGGCTCTTCTTCGAAGAAATTGAGTGCCTGGTCTTCTTCCTCTGCGGGATCGTTTGTGAAAACCATATTGATGAATAGTAACTTCTGTAGGTCCCGGTTATTGGTGGTGCCGCCACTGTTGTTGTTATTGGAGGTGTTACTGGGACGTTTGCCTTTGCCTCTCCATCTAGGATGTGTAATCCCAGCTGGCGAGCCTTCTTTAACTTCGTCTCTGTATTGGTAGCGCTTATGATGAAGGTCGTCCAATCCCTAAACTGATCTTCGCCCATCCAGAGGCTGATTGCGGGGAGCAACTTCTTCTGGCAGATTTCAATCAAGAAGCTTTCGGGATTGCCTTGGGGCAATCTCATTACGGTTTGGCAGAATCGCTCGATATAGTTCCTTGTTAGCTCCCTCTCCCCCTGAGCGACGTCCATGAGGGATGACATTGTCACATCATGTCCCACTTCGTAGAATCTTTCTAGGAACATGTGCTTGAAGCCGTCAAAAGAATGGATGCAGTTGTCCGAAAGGTTACGGTACCAGTCGAACGCGATTCCCTCCAATGCTCCGATAAATAATCGTGTGAGGATGGCGTCGCTATGCGGCAAATAGTCGGTTATGACCTCGAAATAAGTCATGTATCGACTAGCAGAGGTCTTTCCGTCATACGAATCAATATGAAACGGTTTGTACCTTGGCAGAAAAGGAACATCTCTCCACGCAACGGAATATGGTTGTCGTATTCTGAGGTCCCGGGAGGAGTCTTGGGCATTGAACATTGCTCGAAGCTCCTGGACTTCCCTTCTTGCCTCCCTGGCTTCGTCTGTAGCTGAAGGAGCGGATGCTCCTAAAGGATTGTCACCCAAAGGAGGAGCGATCGTGTTGGAGTCCGCGTTGACTGCGGGTCCCAAGCTTGTTTTTCCAGGCGTCCTTGTCGGTTGATTCGGTAAGGTAGCCTTGATTTTGTCTACTGACTTGACCAAGGACAGGAGCATGGCTTCAAGTACTTCTAGACGTTGTCGGTCAGTAGGCGCTTCATGATCATCGCCAGCCATAAAGACTGTCCGTACGTGGGTAGACGTGGAAGGGATCGTAGAAGAAGTGCTCTCCGTGTCGTACCCTTGTACCGAAAAATCGTCAAAGAATGTCAGAATGTCTTCCTCCTCGGACTCGGAAGGGGTGCTACCCCCTGTGCAGGAAGCCACATCGTCTTGGCGAAGGCGGTCACCCTCAAGGACGTCTACGTCTGTTACGTAATTCCAGGAGATTGCTACCCCCTGTGTATGCTCTTGGAATACCGGGTTGTCGCATACATTGAGGGGACTGCTACCCCCGACTTTATCTATCCCAGGGAGGTCGAGGATGCACCCCCAGGTGTTGGAAGCTTCTTTCTGGATCAAATGCCTAGGTAGACACCCCTTGTGGCTGTCGGGTAACCCTCCAGACGAGAGTTTCCTTGCAGTGCTGGCTGAGATTGCCGGGCTAGAAGAGCATGTCTTCTTTCGTCCCTTGCCGGGAAGAACCTTTCGAGTTGAATTATAGGAGGCGAAAGGGAATTCCTCGTCTTCCGGGATTTGCACATGTTCCTCAAGTTGTTGTCGGACAGGTGCTGGTTGGTACAGTCGTTGAAAGACGGACTGCCGATCTTCAGGTACTGCTGACTTATCGCAGTAGCAGTTGATGATGACCTGGGTGCAATGACGTCTCGAAAAGGGCTCATCATATGCCAATGTTGCTTTTTTCTTCTTGCGTTTGTGAGTAATCACCTCTCGCAAGTCGATATGCAGACTGATCTACCTTTGCATCCAATTTATGGACTCGGGTATCCCGAGCACACGGGTGCATAGGTATCATGTTTGCTCCCTGATCTATGGCTAGTAAAAGTACTTGCTCTTAATCGTTGGAGGGAGACTTTTGAGATCCACCCTGTCCGTTAGCCCTGGGGGGACTGTTCTGTACAACTTTCCATCAGGAGCCCGTATAACAGTTAACGGTACCTGCTGACGGTCAGCAACTTGGACAGTTGACTGGACTTATTAGGCCCGTACTGCCCTAGACTTCTTCGGTTTAGCACGTGAAGGTGCATAATAAGAAGAGTCCAGATTGGAATATTCTACATTCTCAATGGGCCGCCTGGAGTCCAGCCCGCATGATAGACAGTCAAACACAGAGCTTCTGGCAGGGCCGTATGAGATACCATGTCTGTGGCCAGGATTGGCTGCCGCATGGGCCATCTGCATGCTGCCAGAGTTGGCTGCCGCATGGGCCATCTGCCTGCGGCAAGAGTTGGCTGCCGCATGGGCCATCTGCCTGCGGCCAGAGTTGACTGCCACATGAGCCATCCGCCTGCGGCCAGAGTTGGCTGTCACATGGGCCATCTGCCTGCGGCCAGTGTTGGCTGCCGCATATGCAGACTGCTCATTTCTCTTATGTGGCCTCTTTCTCTCCCGCATGGATTTCCCTTGTGCTCCTAAAAACTCAGCATCGTAGTGTTTTCCTTTACTGAATTTGGGGACAGTGGGGTTCTCTGCGGTCGAAAGCAAAGCCGTGGAAGAGCTTTGATCACCGTCTTGTGCCGTAGAAGGAGCTTCTTCGAGAACCTGGTCGAGGACAACAGTTTTGTGCTTCGATGTTCTGCAGGTTCTCTTTGGGTTGGCTCGCTTCTGTGATGGGCTGGCGCTCCATTCAGAAAGCATTTCTTCGAATGCTTATTGGTCAAAACGAAGCACGAGCATTTGCTGCGTAGAGCCGAGCTTGGACGCATCAGATTGCGTCACCAACTTCTTATCAAAGGAGAAAGATGTCCCCAGCAGAGTCGCCATCGTGTTTGCCATTAAAAATCAAGAACAAAAATTACAGAGGAATTGAACTTGATTGCAAACTCGCTTGTACAAGAGAAAGCCTAGAAAGAAATCCTAGGAAACAATCTAAGTACAATTGTTTAGTTTTGATTCTGGGGGATGACGATAGAGGCCTGGGAAAGTATAGCAACTCTGCCTTACTCCTTGGACTATCTGATACGATCCTTGCTCATGAAGAAATTGCCCTTTATAGGTTGCCAGTCTTTAGCATGGGTGTGGTACCCTATATTTATAATGATTCCTGTATAAAGCAGATTTTAGGCCGCATAGAGGGCCACGTAGCCACGTGTCTGTAACAGCACACGAAGACTCGATCTTGGACTGCCAGCTGGTGGGGGTTGTTGAGATTTCTTTCTTGTAGCAAATCTGGGTGGTTGAGACTTAGTCAACTTGCCACGTGTCCCCCCCACAGAGTAGAGCCTGAATCGTTTTGGCCGCATAGTGGCCTTAGGAGCCTTTCTTCTGCGGCTCGGCTCTACTTGGCCGCATGGGATCTTCGGGAGCATTCCTTCTGCGACTTGGTTTCACTTGGCCGCATGGGATCTTCGAGAGCCTTGCTTCTGCGGCTCGAGCCCACTTAGCCGTATGAGGTCTCCAGGAGCCTTCTGCGGCTCGACTCCACTTGGCCGTATGGGATCTTCGGGAGCATTCCTTCTGCGGCTCGAGTCCATTTAGCCGCATGAGGTCTCCAGGAGCCTTGTTTCTGCGGCTCGAGTCCACTTGGCCGCGTGGGGTCTCCAAGAGCCTTGATTCTGCGGTTCGAGGCCACTTGGCCGTATGGGGTCTTCGGGAGCCTCGCTTCTGCGGCTCGAGTCCATTTGGCCACATGGGGTCTCTAGGAGCCTTGCTTCTGCAGCTCGAGTCCACTTAGCCGCATAAGGCTCATGCAGCTCTTCCTTCTGCGGCCTGGATCAACTTGGTTGCATAACGTCTATGCGGTCAGCAACGATTTTGAGAGAATTTCGTTTGTCTCTCTTTTGACTTCTCAATGAAGATAAATTTGACCGATCCTCCTCCTTGGCGAGTGCTGACACTGCGGATTATGGATCTCCTTGTTCGAAGAAGATTTGACGATGAACTCCCTCAAAAGATTGTGATGAGCCAGGCTGAGACAATGCACCTAACAGAGACATCTGAGTAATGCGTCTAGTTGAGAGTAGGCCGTTACGAAGTCTTCAACTGGCATCATGCTTCTGAGATGATGTCGGAAAGGCACAGCAGGTTGCGGTTGCTGGAACACAGACTGCCTTGGTGGTGGAGCCACTGTCTTGTGGCAGCAGCAGTTGATGGCGACTTGGGTGCAGTGATGTCCTGGAAAGGGCTTATCACACGTCAATGTTGCTTCTCTCTCCTTGTGTTTGTGAATGACCACCTCTCGCAAGTCAAGAGCAGATTGATCTACCTTTGCATCTGTTTTATGGGCCCGGGTATCCCGAGCGCCCGGGTGCGTAGGTATCATATTTGCTTCCTGAGAAAGAAGATTCAAAGTCCTCCCACCTTAAGTCGATACGTCTTGTCGTTTCGCAGCCGATGTTGCTCGATTTCATAACTTTGTTGTACGACCAACACTTCTGACTTAGTCATCCGAGCACTTCGTGATTCGTTGAAATATTCGACCGATTTGGCTTACCGTGCCTATGCCTTAGTCCTTTGCGAGGCGTCGATTTGGTTTTGCGGACTCTATTGCAAACAAGGCAAAAATGTCGACCTCTTATATTTCAGCATAAATGTATAGCTTGCACACGAAACCAACTAAAATCAATATTCGTTCGAATCGGACTTGTGCGTTGCATCGATTTGATTTCGTAGAATCTTCGAACCGACTCAATATTTTTTTTCGGGCCAACTTAACACTTGTATCAATCTTACTCGATGCATTCCTCGGGTCAACATAACTCTTTGCATCGATCCAACTCAATGCATTTCTCGGATCAACGTAACTCTTGTATCGATTCGCATCGATACTTAATCAGATCAAGGCAACTCTTCGAGTCAGCGACTCAACATAATGTACCATGCGTAGCGGGGCATTACAAAGCTCAACATACCTTCGAAGAGAGTCTCTATGTCATGACAACATGACAACTTGACGTACATCTAAAGAGAAACTCTATGGCGACATGATAGTCTGACTACCTCTGAAGAAAGATTCTATGACTGTATGATAGCCCGTTGTACCTATGAAGAAAGCCTTTATGAAGGTATGATAGCCCGAAATACTTTCGAACAAAACCTCTACGAAATGATGACATTATCAATATGAACTTGTTGATATCCTTCTATTGATCAAGTAAATTGTTAGGATTATAAGTATATATATTCAAACTGTTGTAAGACGAAAGCTCAAACACACGGAGACGAAGCTTTCTCGTATATTATCAATCACTCAAGTGTACATTTACAAGCTATTCTAACCTCTCTTTATATAGGAAGAGAGGTTGGGGGTTATGAAGAAATGAAGGGCCAAAGGTCATGTAGGTTACAAGAAGATGAAGGTGTAGAGACATATGAGTTACAACACTCCCCCTTGGCTCTCCAGAAATTCTGCTTGTAAACACCTCTGAGTTTCTTCGTCTGTCTGTAGCTTGTATTTTACAATTTTGACCATCTACTTGTGCCTCGTCAAAACCTTGCCAAATAAAACCCAGTGGGAAAAAACTTTGGTCGAAGGACAAAAGAGTACACACAGGTCAGTGTGATGGGGGTAAACTAACCATTGCAAAGGTGCCTCGTCAAAACCTTGTCAGGGAAAATCCAGTAGGAAAAACCGCTGATCGAAGGACAAAAGAGTACACGATGGTTTAGAAGTATACACTGGATACTCTCCCTGATCACAATAGTCCTTAGTGAATAAGAGATTTGAAATGTGTCTCGTTAAAAACCTTGCCAAGGAAAACCCAATGGGAAAAAACTTGGTCTAAGGGAAAAAGAGTACACAAGCATACATCAGGATGCTCCCCTTTTCACTCGCACTCGACAGGGCACGGGATATACGCACAACAGGGCGTTTGGGGGCGCTCGTTGGGGCGCTCCCTCTCACATGCACACAACAGGGTGCGGAAAACATGTTTCACTTAGGCTAGCTCTGAAAGCTTCCTAAGTCCAATCGCTCTGACATGTTTCTGGAACGAGTATTTTGGCAGTGACTTGGTGAACAAGTCACTTAGGCTAGCTCCCTCTCACATGCACACAACAGGGTACGGAAAACATGTTTCACTTAGGCTAGCTCTGAAAGCTTCCTAAGTCCAATCGCTATGACATGTTTCTGAAACGAGTATTTTGGCAGTGACTTGGTGAACAAGTCTGCACGATTATTCTTCGATCCAATGTGTTGCACTTCAATCTTCTGAAGCGCTTGTTGTTCATGTGTAAAGAACAACTTGGGCGATATGTGCTTGGTAGCATCCCCTTTGATGTAACCATGTTTCGCTTGATCAATAACAGCGGTATTGTCCTCATAGACGACAACAGGTTCATCTGGGTCATATGGAAGATCACATGTACTTCGAATATGGCCAATAACAGCTCGAAGCCATACACACTCTCTAGTCGCCTCATAGAGCGCGAGTAGCTCAGAGTGGTTCGTTGAAGTAGCCACTAAGGTCTGTTTGCGAGACCTCCATGAAATCGCCGTGTTCCCAATGGTAAAGACATAACCAGATTGGGAACGCCCCTTGTGCGGATCAGATAAGTATCCCGCATCGGCATAGCCAACAAGGGTCGCGTTGCTTCGAGTGCCAAGAGCGTTGGACTCACTCAAAACCGCGTAGGGATAGAACAAGCCCAAGTCCGTAGTACCCTTAAGGTAGCGGAAAATGTCTTTTATGCCATTCCAATGGCGGCGTGTTGGCGCGGTGCTGTGTCGAGCTAGACAATTCACAGCGAACGAGATGTCCGGTCTAGTACATTGGGCCAAGTACAATAAAGCGCCTATTGCACCCAGATAAGAGCACTCAGGACTCAGTATCTATTCGTCGTCCTCCTTTGGACGGAATGGGTCCTTAGTAATGTCTAGAGAGTAGACGATCATGGGAGTAGCGGATGGCTTAACGTCAAAATAACTAAAGCGTCTCAACACCTTTTGGGTGTAGTTTGCTTGATGGACAAGAATTCCATCTTTATGGTGCTCGATCTGCAGGCCGAGGCAAAACCGTGTCTTCCCAAGATCCTTCATCTCGAATTCCCTCTTCAGGATATCAGCAGTTTCTGACAAGTCTTTTTCGGTTCCTATGAGATTCATGTCATCTACATAGACCGCGATGATTGCGTATCCTGAAGTGGATTTCTTTATGAACACGCATGGACAAAGTTCGTTATTAACGTATCCCAAACCAATCAAGTATTCGCTTAGGCGGTTATACCACATTCGCCCGGATTGTTTTAATCCATATAGCGAACGCCTCAGTCTAATCGAGAACGCGTTCCGTGGTCGGGAACTACTTGATTCAGGCATCTTTAGTCCTTCAGGGACTTTCATATATATCTCTGTGTCTAGATCCCCGTAGAGATAGGCTGTGACCACATCCATGAGCTGCATATTCAGTTTTTCGGAAACTACTAAACTGATTAAGTAGCGAAACGTTATGATGTCCATTACGGGAGAATACGTCTCCTCGTAATCAATTCTAGGGCGTTGTGAGAAGCCTTGCGCCACAAGGCGAGCCTTGTATCGCACAATCTCATTTCTCTCATTACGCTTCCTTAGGAAAACCCATTTGTGACCAACTGGTTTAACATTGGGTGGTGTTGGAGCAACGGGTCCAAACACAATTCTTTTCGCTAAGGAGTCTAGTTCAGCCTGGATTGCTTGTTTCCATTGTGACCAGTCCGTTCGTCGTTGACACTCGGCAACACTACGAGGTTCCATGTCATCATTGTTCATAATGTCAGTGGCCACTGAGTATATGAACACATCATCGATGATAGTTTCGTTTGGCTTCAAAATATCGTCTAAGCTAGCATACTCGACGGATATTTCGAGGTTATCGACATGATTAGGAATAGGCGTTTCATTTGGAACGCGCTCTTCTAATACATCGCCGTGATCCTTAATGATCTCATGTGGCAAAACGCTTTTAACAAGATTTCTCTGCTTTCGGGACAGAACATCTTTGGAACCAACCGGTCTTCCCTTCTTCTTGGGAATAGCGGCGGACTGGACGGCCGATGGCAGCGTCCTTTGCTCGACGGGTTCGACCGGAGCAACATGTTTCACAGGAACATGGCGTCTGTCAGGGACGTCTATCCTTGCAGGCACATTTGCAGTAGGTATAATTGATCTCGTGACTTTTGCTAGGTCGCTAAATGCGTCTGGCATTTGATTTACAATATCTTGCAGACCTAGAATCCTCTGCACTTCCTTATCACTATGTGCAGAGGGGGGATCATGATGAGCAAAAGCGGGCACATGCCACGCTAATTCACGTCGTTCCTCATCAACGTTAGCGTGCATTTCTCCCCCTAACGACGGGAAGATTGCCTCATCAAAGTCACAATCCGCGTGTCTCGCGGTAAAGAGATCGCCTGTCAAGGACTCTAAATAGCGAATGATGGACGGGGAGTTATAATCGACATATATTCCCCGTCGTTTCTGAGGTCCAAATTTTGAACGCCTTATCGGCTCAATTGGAACATTGACTAGGCACCCAAACACGCGTAAATGTGAGATATCAGGCTCACATCCAGTAATCAGCTGGTACGCGGAAAGTGGTTGGGTGGCCATGGGCCTCAGACGGACCAAATTTGCAGCGTGCAAAATTGCATAGCCCCATGCAGATAGTGGGAGTTTGGTGCGCATAACCAAGGTCCTCGCTATCACTTGCAGTCACTTTATGAAAGCTTCTGCTAGGCCATTTTGGGTATGAACATACGCAACAGGATGTTCAAGATTTATTCCCAAAGTCATGCAATAGTCATCGAAAGTCTTCGATGTAAACTCCGCGACATTATCAAGTCTAATAGACTTTATCGGATAATCCGGATGGTGAGCCCTTAACTTAATGATCTGGGCGAGGAGTTTAGGAAACGCTGCATTTCGAGTGGACAACAACACTACGTGTGACCATCTAGTCGATGCATCAACGAAAACCATGAAATATTTAAATGGTCCGCATGTTGGTTGGATTGGTCCACAAATATCTCCATGAATTCTCTCAAGGAATTGGGAAACCAATCTCGTAGGTTTCACATGGAGTGGCTTGAGATTCGTCTTCCCAATCGAGCAAGCTTGGCATAGGCTTTTTGGATTTATAACGAAATTCTTTCCTCCAAGAGGATGCCCATGTGATGCATTCATAGTGCGAAGCATCGTATTTTGACCCGGATGACCCAGCCGGTCATGCCATAGCATAAAAGTCCTCTCATCAACTGGCGCTCGGCGAATGATGAGATTACTCTCGATGTGTTGTATCGTAGTGAGATACAAACCACTTGAAAGACATTTCAACTTCTCCAAGATACGCTTTTGGCCGTACTGAGTGGAGGTAATGAAAAGATACTCGAAGCCATGTTCTCGAGCAGTTTCAACATGAAATCCGTTTTCTCGAATATCCTTAAAACTCAGTAAGGTACGACTGGACCTTGGAGAATATAAGGCCTCTGATACTTCAACGGGAGTACCATTGGACAACGAAAAACGGGCTTTGCCAAAACCTTGAACAAGGGTTGAGGGTCCCGAAATGGTTGTCACTGAGGTTACTTTAGGCGTATAGGAGATAAAGTATGATTTATCTCTCAAGATAGTGTGAGTCATTCCACTATCAACCAGACAATCCACTGCCCCGTGGTCCATGCCTATAAGTAAAGAAAATTAAAGTTTGTCACACGTTTGAGGAAAGTGCTCGAAATAGAACTTTAATTTATCGAGAAAACAGAAAAATACAAACCACCAAAAGTTTCATGACTTAAATCAAACATAGATAGAAAATGGAGATTTATTCTTCCATTTCTGCTACAAAATCGGGGGTCTCAAGATTTAGATTTTCGCACTCGATGACCAGATTTGCTTCGGCCCGGCGCCCCTTGTGATAGTTATTAACTTCTTGGGGGGTCGCCCTGCAAGTCCGTTGCATATGACCATAAGCACCACATTTGTAGCAGAGAGTAGGCGCTTGGCCTTCCACTCTCGCTTTGGGACGACTGGCCCGTTGGTTCTTACCATGAGACTGCCTAGGAGTCAAAGATCCTTGGTTCTTGTTAGAACCTCGCTTTGGGTGGCGAGACTTAAACTCGCCTTTGTTCCTTGGCTGGGACGACTGGCCCTTATCTCGTTTCCACCGTAGATTTGGTCCACGGAGAGCGTTTGCATCAGGCATTGGAATTGCCTTTGTTCCAGCAGGACGAGAATTGTTGTTTCTCACTAAAATGAGACTGTTCTTATCGTCTAGTAAAAGCTGGATGATGAGCTCGGGAAACTTGGTGAACTTAGACTGACGGTATTGCTTCTGGAGCAAGTTGTCAGTGGAAGGAAATGTGGTGTATGTTTTCTCCAATAGATCACTGTCGGTTAATATCTCACCGCAGTATTGGAGAAGTGATCGAATCCTGCAGACTTCATTGTTGTAATCAGTTACACTCTTGAAGTCTTGGAAGCGCAGGTTCAACCAGTCATGGCGTGCTTCAGGTAGCCATATGGTCTTCTGGTGGTCGAAGCGCTCTTTCAGAGAGTCCCATAGCGTCTTCGGCGAGGAGATTTCAATGAACTCCGCCTTCATGGCGTCAGATAAATGCCTGCGGAATAGAATCATCGCTTTGGCGTTCATTGAGCGAGTGACTTCCACTTCACGCTCTTTCTCGTTATAGATGACGTCCAAGAGGCCCTGCGCATCTAGATGGTTCTGGATGTCTTGCGTCCAGTCCAAGTAGTTCTTGCCAGAGGCTTCAAGGATGGGAAAATCAATCTTGATCGACATTTTTCTACAACAGGAGAAAAAATCTTGATCAGTCAACATATAAAACGACAGGTTTATATGGATTTGGTTTGTATAAGCAACAACAAACAATCGTAAATAAAAACAACGGTTTTGAAAAAACGATTTTTGTTTAAAAATTATCTTATATCGATCGACGGGCCGATATAGAGAGGTCAATAAGTTTCTTGCAAAAATGCATAATTATAAATACAATTTGAGCAAAAAAATAATATTCGGTCAACCCCTTTCAGTAGCTCTACGTGAATATGACCAGGCGGGAAAATGGGGGAGGAGGGTCACCGGGGACCTCTTAAGAACCAAGCCCCAAGTTCTTTCTGACATCATACCCAAGTAGGTGAGCCTATTCGGAGAGACTTCGTAAAATTTTTGTCAAATGTAAGAATAAATAAGATTTTTCAAGAAATTCACACTATTTGCGAACTGTGCAGAATAGGTGACAATTTAGTGCGTGCTCAAAATGAGCGTTGCCTTTGAAAAATTATTAACCAAAAAAGTTATTTTTTGGGAGGCCCAAATTTGGCGTTGCCAGAATTTGTTTATGTAGCCAAAACAATTTTTCAATTTTTTACGCCATTACGCTAAAAAAACGTACAACATAAGCAAGCAACAACACACAAAAGAATTGGTGCCTAAGCAAGCGGCACCAAAAAAAATATCAACTATTTTTTCGACGTCTAATGAAGCGACGCCAAAAAAATAGCGAGAAAAAAAATACAATTTTTTTTTTACTACCCATCTGTTACAATAATTCACTGAGTAATATAAAGAAATTGCTACTGAGGCGCTCGGCAGGGCGCAGATGGCAATGAGGTGCTCGCCGGGGCTCTCCAAATCCATCATTACTAAAAAAAATGTTAGCATCTAAAATTTCTTTTTCAACATAAAATTTTGAAAAAATTTCTCATCAAGATTTGCATGAAGAAGTGTGTCCTTTCATACCGTGCTATATTTCTCACCAAAAAAAATTCAGAAGATATCATCCATTTTTTTCAGTATTTAAGTAATAAAGCATATGTGAAGTGATATGTGGCATCCATACATGTTATTAAGGAAACCAACTTCTTAGAGACAAACTACAAAAGATGCATAAAATTAGCATGATTCAGGCAATAAGACATATCCCTAGGGGCTAAAGCATAAAAAGTTTGAAAAAAAACTTCAAAACCTCATGCTCGAGTAACACCAATCACACTTAACAAGAAAAGCATAATGGGTTCTGGGTGCAGACTAAGAATCCCAAAAGAATTACTGACAGAAAGTTCATGACTCATGATGCTAACACGAAAAACTCGCTGCCAATGTCATCTTACCTAACTTCCCTCGAAGAAACTCTTACTACATCAAATGTCCATAGAGTAACCACTCAGTGAAAATTACTATTATTATTAGAATTTTAGTTTCTATAGACTTGATAAAATCTTTCATCATGGCATTGCAGAAACTGCCTAGAACACTTGCTAGAAATTATCTTTGTGATATCGGTGTAAGTGACATAACTCCATGTGTTGATGCATATGGTTCCAAAATAAATAAATATAGGAATGAAACATGCAAAGTTATCGATGAGAGGGAAATCAAACTTTGTAAGGAGTCTGAAATTGTAGATACTGGGATATCTAGTTCAACATCAGGTGTAGGACAGACACCAAGTCTAAATAATGTCATATTTTTTTATGTCCAAAATAACAGTAATATTGTAACAACAGAAATAATATATTTCTGCTATCAAAAAATTTTCAAAATTTTTTTTTTTACCTTTCTTACCGTACGGTGGAAGAAAGTGAGAAAATGATTGCGGATACGCGGGATCGGCAACGAGCGACGGGGTGCGCGCGGGAAAACGGTCGGCGGACGTCGAGGCGAGCGGTACGTCGGGTCTCCGGCGTTGCACGAGCAAAGTGCTGATAACGTGTTGTAAGGCAAAAGCTCAAACACACGGAGACGAAGCTTTCTCGTATATTATCAATCACTCAAGTGTACATTTACAAGCTATTCTAACCTCTCTTTATATAGGAAGAGAGGTTGGGGGTTATGAAGAAATGAAGGGCCAAAGGTCATGTAGGTTACAAGAAGATGAAGGTGTAGAGACATATGAGTTACAACACAAACAATATATTAGCAACATATCAGGTTAACAAGAGTCTCCAATAAGTTTCAGATCGTTCAGAATTGTAACTTAGACATGTACATTCTAAGCTGTCTTATGAATGGACTATGTAAAAGATAGATTATGCAACTTTGGAGGCGAATAACTTTATTGAATACAATGTAAGTTTTCTTAAAGTATATCGACAACTACGTACACAAAAAAACAACTCGAAATAAAATTGCACAATTGGAACACATTCAATTTTTTTTGCACTTACGAGTTTTCAAACTTAGGTTTTTTTTTGATACTTTTGGTTATCAAAATATGACATCATATCTCATGAGAAAAACCTTGAACTCTACTTTTTGATTATAAAATTACTTTTCCAATTTGACATGATTTAAATTTAAAAAAACAAAGTCTAACATAATAGTATTTGCATAGATAAAATGAGAAATGTCATGTTTAGATTTGACAAACGGCACTTGCTTATAAGCTCTTTTCTTCTTCTCCTCCTCTTGTGCTTGGTGAGGAAGGAAAATGTGAAGGATAACAAGTAAGAATGAAATAAAATAAAAATTTTAAGTTGTTTGAAAAAAAAATTATATAGAAGCTTATCCTAATTCCGAAATATGATGATGGAAATAAGAGAGCATAAAATAAGAAAAATATGGGGAGACGGAAGGATGAATAGCGTTGGAAAATGACAACAACACGGGCAATTTTGTGAATTTCAAATCCCACCCTCGAAAAGGGTAAAATAGTAACTTCCAATATCCCTTGAAACCCTACCCTTCGTCTATAAAATAACCCCTTTAAATCTACGGTTCCTTCCTCCACTTCTATCGGCCGCACCAAACAAAACCCTAGCTTCCTCCAAAGAAGAAGAAGAAGAAGATGGTCAAGTTCCTGAAGCCTAACAAGGCTGTGATCCTCCTCCAGGGGCGGTTCGCCGGGCGGAAGGCGGTGATCGTCCGCAACTTCGATGACGGGACCCGCGACAGGGGGTACGGACACTGCCTGGTCGCCGGCGTGTCCAAGTATCCGAAGAAGGTGATTAGGAAGGACTCGGCGAAGAAGACGGCTAAGAAGTCTAGGGTTAAGGCCTTCGTCAAGGTGGTCAACTACAGCCACCTGATGCCGACGCGGTACAACCTTGACATCGACCTCAAGGACGTGGTCACCGCCGAGGCTCTGGCGAGCGGCGGCGACAGGAAGGTGACGGCGTGCAAGGAGATCAAGAAGAGGTTCGAGGAGAGGTTCAAGACTGGGAAGAACCGGTGGTTCTTCACCAAGCTCAGGTTCTGAGCGTCTGACGCTCATCTGGTGGTAAATTTTCTAGCTGGCTAGGGTTTGTTTATCCTGTCGTGGATTTTTGGATAATTCTTGCTATTATCGTACTTTCGTTCTGTGGATTTAGTATGGATTTTGCATTAGTTTTAAGTATATTGTGGAATGAATCCTGTGGATCCTTTAAGAATGGCGAGTTTCTGATGAAAAAGATGATATTTTTAATCGATTGAACGATGAAATGCTGGCTCAGTTGTTTGATGATGTGTGGATTAGGGTTTTGATACTTTAATGACAATTAGGGGTTGCAGGGATTGCTGAAATGAATTTTTTTTTTCCTTATTGAATGACGAAATGGTGGATCTTGCTGAGATTGATAATATGGACGGGTGTCTCATGTCTTTTCTTTTTAGTTAGTTTGATGCATATATTTATAATAATCGATTGTTCTCATATAGAAGTTTGTGCTGTATTAGCGGTTGAATGGTTGACTATTGATTATGGATGTACATGTGCATCAGTTGAAGAGTTTGGGTTAGTTTATGAGGGTGGAATTTAGGAAGCACAGCCGCTCCAAAAATCATATCGTCCATGTTGCATTGTGTTGGACCCAACACAGGACACTCCACAAGTACATTTAATTAGGTGTTGAATCCTTGCTGCTGTGTCTGAATGGCATGATTCATTATTGTCTGTGAAATATAAGATACAAGGAAATTTCCATGGAGTCCATTATTGTTCACCCACCAAAATTAGGGTGGATGTTCACCCTTTCACTCAAAGGCTGTCATTTTCACCCAACCTAAACCACTTTGGGAGGTGAGCAGATCTGCTGTCCCCAAAACCTGTGAACCCAAACATGCTCCCTCCCTTTAAAAATATGGGTCCCACTGATTGTGGGTGTTATTTTTTAAAATAATCAGTGGGATCCACATTTTTATAGGAGGCGGGACGTGTTTACTACATAGGTTTTGGGAAAGCAGATCTGTTCTCCTTTGGGAGTGGCTTGGTGAACTTCCACACTAGTTTGACACGTGACAGTCTTTGAGTGGAAGGGTGAATATCCACCCTTCTTTTGACTGGTGAACAAGAATGGACTCATTTCCATGGCTAATAACTACCCCTCTGTCGTCGAATCGGTGTGATAGTTTATTATGTCTAATTATTACATTACACGAGGGATTTGTTACTTGAAGATTTGTTTTAAACCTTTTTCTTGGAGAGAGTCCCTTGATGAACCATCCTTCCATCACCTATGGTTAATTAAGGGGTCACCTTTTATCCCCTCACCACCCAATCCATTTGATAATTTGAATGAGCAAGAGAAGTCCTTTGATGTCAAATATGAAAGTTAATTTGGAGCAATAACTTTGTGGATTTGGTACAATAGACTAACTGTTGGAGAAGTAAATAGATTTTCATTGTCCTCAACTTAGCAATGGAATGCTTATGGCAGTCTCATTTCATGCACTTTTCATTGTTTAAAAAACGGATGAGTTACTTATCATATTCGTTATTGTGTGCTGTCTTTCATGAGTTCCTTTACACAGTTGGTAATATGCTTCTCTGTATGTAACATGTCACCTGTCCAATTGCCCTAAGTTCAGTGAATTTTCTTGCTCAAGCATATAGGTTGAGCAGATGCTAATGGTATATAAGTGAAGGAAGTTCCCTTACTAGAGTGCCCAAATTTAATCTAGACCTTCCAAAATTTCTTTTATTGTATTTTTTCTTGGATTTGTCCGTGTTTTCTATAATCCTACATTCATCTACTTTCTCCTGAACTCGAACATTGTTTCCTGGTTCAAGATGCTTATTGTGTTCATAAATTTATCTGTCTTCAGAAAGCTTCAATGCTCATGTCAAAACTTAAACCTCTGGTCAGTTCACTTGGTTGTTGCACATTTATACATGCTCTCATTTTCTGCTTACTCATGATGATCTTTCGGCTGCCCTCATGTGAAACCAGATTGTTGAGAAGATTCAACCCATTTGCTGAGAGGGAGGCAGTAAATCACCTGGACTATGGATTTGCCGGTTGATTTATTCTCGAATTTCATTTGGAAAAAAACTGCCGGTGTCTTAAGGGCGCTAGCACGAACCTTGACAATCCCAGGGTTCGACCTTTTTTTTGCAACCCCTTTCACTAACTGAGGGACTGATACCGATGGGATTAGAGTTCTCCAACCGGGTTTGGTTACCGCCCACGACTTTCAATGGTCAACCAATAGTTAGCTTAAACTGAACCTATTTTTCAGTATTACTGTTAAAAAGTACTTTGTTTTCAGCCGAATCTCGTGTTGGAAGTTGGAACCCGTTTGTTTTGATTTTAGTTGAACACGTCACCACCTCATACTTATACTGGGAGCAATATTTTCTAAATCTGATGTTGCGCATGCACCGCAAGTTTCCCCACGTTCTTAAGTGCTGCAATTCATAATTTGTGGCGGTCCATATTCTGGATTGATATTTCACTGGGTTCCTTGTGAAGAATACCAACTGCAATTCATAATTTGTGTCTGTCCATATTATGGATTGATCTTTTACTGGATTCCTTGTGAAGAATACCAACTGCAAATATTAATCTGATGCATCTTTTCTTGACATACTGATTTCAATTTGAATTTGACCTGAGTTAGATCTTAATCAGCTGGAGCCATCAAACTCCTTGATTTACTACCTCTGGTAAAGATGTCAAATGGGGTTATATGATGCTCTAAAATTAGCATTGTTTTGCAGCCCTCATTTCTTATTGTTAGGAAAGAACTGTATTGCAAATTGGACAACTTTCAAGTATAGTGACATACCCTGCTGCATCTGCATATGTTTGAATAATGCCATACAATGGTGTAATGTTGCACTTACCGGGATTTAGACCATAGCTTCTTGTCACGGACTTAGTGTTTTTGCTAGCACTTCGTCCCGTGCGGCGCACTGTCTTTCTCCTCAAAGATCCGTGCAAGCCTTCCCAACTCGACTTAGCTAGATCGCTAAGAAAATTAGAATAGTGGAGCAAAGAGGAGACTCGTAAGATTTTTTTATTGAATGGAAAAGCTTATAAGTTTAGGTGGTGAGGAACAAATGAAAGCCTTCCCCTTTTATAAGTGCTCATAGAGCTTTACAAGGAAAGTCCTGGAAGGAATATTCCAAGGATTATTCTTTTCTACCATAACTGGAACGGCATATTCCAGGTTTATTCCCTAGCAACATAAAAGGAAACTTCAAGGGCCTTCCAGAAGCTTCTTGGGCCTCTTAGAACGATCTTGGGCCTTCCGGAGAGATCCACCATCTTCTAGAGCCTTCCATCATCTTTTAGAATGTTCTGGAAGCTTTTCGCATAACCTTGGTCCGTGAAAAGGTTATGCAACTGGGCCTCGGGCGGGGTGCAACATTTGGGACGTTACATTCTCCCCCACCTAAGGCGTTGACGTCCTCGTCAACCATGCTCGTTGAGTAACGCCTGGATCTCGGCTTCGAACTGATGCAGCGTGTCAGCACGTTCCCAGCTAGACTCGCTGTAAGGCAAGCCCTTCCACTGGATGAGGTACTCCACATACGGGGGCACGTCTCGCCGTCGAATGGTCCTCTTGTCCAGCACGGCTTCCACCTCCTTGTCGAAGGAAGTCGTCATGGTCGCCGTCGGTCGCTTCGGAACTCCTCGCTGGGGATCCTCTAAGTCTTCATGGTACGGCTTCAAGCAACTTGCATGGAAGACTGGATGAATCTTCAGCTTGACAGGGAGTTCAAGCTTATAGGCCACCTTGCCTACCTTCTTGAGTACGGGGAAGGGGCCTTCATGCTTCCGGATTAGTCCTTTGTGCACCTTGCGGAACATCTTGAACTGTTGCGGTTGTAGCTTCACTAGCACCATGTCCCCCTCCTTGTACTCGACCGGTCTTCGCTTCGCGTCGGCCCACTTCTTCATCTTCCTCGCGGCCTTCTCCAGAAATTCCAGAAATGCCTTAGCAATGTCCGCCTTTGCCTTGAAATCTGAAGTGAACTGGTAGGCCGCGGGACTTCTACTCGAGGACCCCGCACTCGGTGTGTGCGGGGCAAGCGGTTGGCGACCCATCACCAACTCGAATGGGCTGCTGTGCGACGACTCGCTCCGTTGAAGATTGTAGCAGAACTGAGCGACGTCGAGGTGATGTACCCAATCCGTCTGGTAGTCACTTACAAAGTGTCGCAAGTACTCCTCGAGTAGCGAGTTGACCCGTTCGGTCTGCCCGTCCGTCTGTGGGTGGAAGCTGGTCGAGAAATGTAAATCCGTCCTGAGGATTTTGAACACCTCCGTCCAGAACTTTCCCGTGAAGCGGGGGTCTCGGTCGTTGACAATGTTGATCGGGATGCCCCAAAACTTCACCACGTGGCTGATGAACAGTCGCGCGGCCTCCTCTGCTGTGCAGTCGGTCGAAGCAGCAATGAAGGTCACGTACTTTGAGGACCGGTCCACCACCACGAGAATGGACCCAAGCGCTCCCACTTTCGGCAGGGCAGAGATGAAGTCCATCGATATGCTCTCCTACGGCCGACTCGGCACGGGAAGAGGCTCCAGCAGGCCCTCGGGCTTCTGATGGTCCACCTTGTCCTGTTGGCACACAAGACAAGTGCGAACATAGTCCTCCACGTCTTCGCGCATGCGAGGCCAGTAGTATGCGGCCTCCAGCAGCGCCAAGGTTCGCTTCTGCCCCGGATGTCCAGTCCACTTCCTGTCATGGCACTCCTTGAGCAGCTGTCTCCGCAAGCCACTCTACCTAGGCACGACCATCCTGTCGTCCTTGGTGTAGAGAAGTCCGTCTTTCAGCCAGAACTTTCTCGTCTTGCCTTCCTTGGCAAGCTTCACTATGGCCAGTGTTAGTGGGTCCTCCATGATACCCACTTGAACACGGTCCAGGATGTCCCCCTTGAGCAAGCACACAGATGCGAGCTCGGCCTTCCTGCTAAGCGCATCGGCCACCTGATTTTCCTTGCCGGGTTTGTACTGCAATACCATGTCGAACTCGGCTAGAAAATCTTGCCATCTCGCCTGCTTCGGAGATAGCTTCTTCTGGGACTGGAAGTAGCTTGTGGCAACATTGTCTGTCATGACCGCGAACTTGGTGCCGAGAAGGTAGTGTCGCCATGTCCTCAAACTATGCACGACCGCGATCATCTCCTTCTCCTGCACCGTGTAGCGCCGCTCAGTGTCATTCAACTTGCGGCTCTCGAACGCGATGGGGTGCCCTTCCTGCACCAACACCCCACCGATGGCGAAGTCGGACGCGTCCGTGTGCACTTCGAACGCCTTGGAGTAGTCCGGTAGAGATAAGACCGGCTCTTCCGTCACAGCCCGCTTCAGTGTCTTGAATGCCTCCTCGCATTGGGGCGTCCAGCTCCACGCCCGATCCTTCCGCAGCAGATCGGTCGGAGGCGCTGCGATGGCGGAATATCCTCGGATGAACCGCCGGTAGTAGTTCGCCAAGCCAAGAAACGATCGCAGCTCCGTCGGCCTGGTGGGAGCCTCCCACTCCCGTATGGATTGGACCTTTGCGCCGTCCATCCATATCTTGCCATGCCCGATCCAGTGCCCCAAGAACGACACCTCTTCTTGTGCAAATGAGCACTTCTCCCGTTTGACGAAGAGTTCGTTCTCCCTCAACACCTGGAAGACGGTCTTCAAATGCTTGATGTGCTCCTCCATCGTGTTTGAGTACACGACGATGTCGTCGAGGTAGACCACGACGAACCGATCCAGGTAGGGGTGGAAGAGCTTGTTCATCAAAGTACAAAAAGTCGCAGGAGCATTTGTTAGACCAAAAGGCATAACTAAAAACTCATATGCGCCATACCTCGTGACGCACGCCGTCTTAGCCTCGTCCCCCTCTGCAATTCGGACTTGGTAATACCCCGAGCGCAGATCAAGTTTGGAGAAGTATCTCGCGCCTCCCAATTGGTCGAACAAGTCCGCCACCAACGAGATGGGATATTTGTTCTTGACGGTTACCTTGTTTAGTGCACGATAGTCGATGCACAAACGAAGGCTTCCGTCCTTCTTCTTCTGGAACAGCACCGTACGGGGCTTTTGACGGTCTGATGAATACCGCGTCCAGCAGCTCCTTTAGTTGCTTCTTCAACTCGTCTAGCTCGGACGGAGCCATGCGATATGGAGCCATGGCGGGCGGTTTCGTGTCCGGCTCCAACTCGATGGCGTGGTCTACCTCCCTCCGCAGAGGTAGCCTTTTTGGCAACTCCTTCGGCATGACGTCCCCGAACTCCACAAGGACGTCATCGATCTTAGGCGGAAGATCCCCCTGCACGGGAGCCTCCTCCGTCTTGAGTACCGCAAGGTAGGTCGTCTCTCCGTGTCGCATTCCCTTCTTGAGTTGTAATGCGGAGAGAGCCTTCCCCTTCGTAAGCTCGTCTCGTGCAGTTGTCACCATGCAAGGAGAGCTCTCCTCCATGATCCCGACTACTCCCAAATGCGGCATTGGGACCGCCTTTGCCGAAGTGAGGAAGTCCATCCCGAGGATCATGTTGAAGTCATCCAGTGGTGCTGTCGTGAGACTGGTGACACCCGTCCAGTCTCCCACTTGGATCTTCACTCCTTTGGTCACCCCCTGCACGTCCCGCGCCTCAGAGTTGACTGCCTTTATCGTGCTCGAGTCTTTTTCCAGCACCAGACCCAAGCGTCGGACTTCTGCGTCCGAGATAAAGTTGTGGGTTGCCCCTGTGTCGACCATCGCCCTGGTGTTGTGGCCGTTGATCTTCACGTCCACGTACATCAGCTCTCGATTCGGGGTCTTGGACACTACCGTCTTGCTCTTCAAAGCATTCAACAGGCGCATGGCACCCATGTGAGCCCCCTTCTTAGGCTTCTCGTCCTCGGCCTCCTCGCCTTGGACCGCGTTCACCTTCTTTCCTTTGTTCGGGCAGTCTCGTGCGAAGTGATTTCCTCCGCACAGGTAGCATTCAATCTTCCGCTCCGTCGAAGGCTTTGCATGCGGCTTGTCCTTCGGCGGCGTGCCTCCCTTTCCATTGTTCTTCTTCGCTCCCCCACCATTGAACTTGGTGGTGGTCTTTTCCTTGGGCTTCGGGGCATCATTCCGTCGATACTCCATCAGCTTCTCGGCTGCCGCAACAGCCGCGTTCACATCCGACACATCTTGTCTCTGCAATTCTTGTGCCGTCCATGGTTGTAGACCCTCCAGGAAGTGGAACAGGCGATCCTCTTCGCCCATAGTGGAAATGGAAAGCATCAGACGGGTGAATTCCGCCACATACTCCTTGACGGACCCGGTGTGTTTGAGTTGTCGCAAACTCCGTCTCGCGACATACTCCACATTCTTCGGGTAGAATTGAGACTTGATCTCCTTCTTGAGATCCTCCCAAGTCTCGATCTTGCAGAGCCCCTTTTCTATATCGATGCACCTGCGTCGCCACCACAGCATAGCATTATCAGAGAAATATAGGACGCTGTGTTTACCTTGTCGGTCTCATCCTCGATGCGGACCGCCTTCAGGTAGCGCTCGACATTCCAGATGAAGTTATCCACCTCCTTCGCGTCCCGTACGCCAGTGAAGGATTTGGGTTCTGGATACTTCACCCTCTGCGTCGACTCCCTCATCGGAGTTGGACCACCAGCAATGGCTCTCTCGAGGACCTCCGCCTTGGTTTGTAGCTCTTTGCGTAGTTCAACAATCTCCGCCTTCGTGGCCTTTCGTTCCTTCTCGAACTCGGCCTGCATCTCGCGGAGATGCTCTCGGAACTCCGTCATAGCCGTGGCGACGTCCGCCTCCAACCCCTGGGCGAATTCCTCGTGAGCCGCTTGGTTCTGCTCCACTTGAAATTCGACGCCCGTCACGCCTTTCTCCAGCATCTCAATCCGGTCAGCCAACTCGTCAAGAGCCCGTTCCATCGACGGTTCCTTGCTCTTGCCCTTACTCGAGGTCTTCGCCTTCTCCTTAGGTGATGCGGGTTGCTCGTTGATGATGGCTTCGGTCGAAGACATGACGGCGATCGAACCTTTGCTCTGATACCACTTGTCACGGACTTAGTGTTTTTGCTAGCACTTCGTCCCGTGCGGCGCACTGTCTTTCTCCTCAAAGACCCGTGCAAGCCTTCCCAACTCGACTTAGCTAGATCGCTAAGAAAATTAGAATATTGGAGCAAAGTGGAGACTCATAAGATTTCTTTATTGAATGGAAAAGCTTACAAGTTTAGGTGGTGAGGAACAAATGAAAGCCTCCCCCTTTTATAAGTGCTCATAGAGCTTTACAAGAAAAGTCCTGGAAGGAATATTCCAAGGATTATTCTTTTCTACCATAACTGGAACGGCATATTCCATGTTTATTCCCTAGCAACATAAAAGGAAACATCAAGGACCTTCCAGAAGCTTTTTGGGCCTCTTAGAACGATCTTGGGCCTTCCGGAGAGATCCACCATCTTCTAGAGCCTTCCGCCATCTTGTTCTGGAAGCTTCCCGCATAACCTTGGTCCGTGAAAAAGGTTATGCAACTGGGCCTCGGACGGGGTGCAACATTTGGGACGTTACATTCTGCATACATAGCTAGGTGAATAAGATTTGTGGTTCTTCCTAGTAGAATCGTGGCACACTTGTTCTAGTGCGGGGGTGTAGTGTAAAAGATGGAATTGATGTAGACATCCTTATTAAACAAAATATCCACTGTGTCAACCACTGACCAGTTCAGTCTTTTATATTTAACCAAGCTTCTCCATCTCAACTGAATCAAGCCCTTTATATTGAACATGAATGGGAGAAATTCGTGAAACATGAGACAAAATAGTCGAATTGTTCAAGCTCCGTCTTTGCAATTCACGATCACTAGTACTTAAACTTTCTCCTATGTGTTGTCCACTAGCTATTTCCTATGGAATGTTTGTACAAAACTGAGAATATTCCATATGCAATATTTGAGGTATCCTGGGACAAAGCAGTCAATTTTTTTGTTTTGTTTTTGGCCTGGGTAATGTTAGTGGGTTTCTTTTTTATTACTTTGCTTGCTGAGAAATCATAATCTTAAGGTCTGGAGAAATGGGCTGTTGTTGACTTGATCAGCTGCCTGTTTCTTAGCAGTGTTACATGTTAGGATGTGCGATGCTTGTTTGGGTTGTCTTGAGGTATCTATCAACTGTGAGCTGTGCCCAGTATTTGAGGTTGGTGTTGTAATGTAATTTCCTAGTGTGATCAAGTTGTCAGTTGGGCTCCAGTAGAGCATTGATGGAACCTGGAGATTTACATTGATGTTAAGTCCCAGATGTGTTTTTAGTAGCTTTTCCACTTATCTAGTTTATTTTTTATTTTTTATTTAGGGTTGGTTGTAAATGGAAATGCAACAGCTTTTGTTGCATCATTTACACCATTTCCGGTGTTTGTTTCACTGTAAATGGTCACTTGTGCAACAAAAGCGGTTTGTTGCACCAAAATGGCTGCAATACCACATATAGCAGCAGAAAGCTGCAAGGGATTTCCGATTGCAGTCAACCATATAGCCCCTTAGTGTTGGATTGTTTTCTTGATGGTTGTAGCTGGGATTTCTTTGGTATTTTCTGACATTGGGTTCTGGATTTGTCATGCCTGGAATAGCTTATGCAGTTTTTGTCAACTATGGGTTATAAATTGTTAGAAAGTCTCCATGTAGAGCTGTAAAAAAAAAAAAGGGAACAGTCTTTGCAAGGAGAGTGGTATAGTACGAGGCTGTGTGCTAATGTTATATTGGGCCAAAATCTTCCTACCTGTTTGTTGCCAAAATCTTCCTACTTGTTTGTTGCAAATGATTTTACTTTGTTTGTTGCAAATGATTTTTGTCATGAGAGGTGGTGCCCAAATCTATTACTTGGTCGTAAAAATGGCATTTGTTTTTTTTACTTGATTTGCAATCATTTCATGAGGTGGTTTTTATAGTCTGAACTTTTCTCCCTCAATAGTTCAGAGTCAATTAGAGATGGTAGAGTAGAATGTGGCCACGTCAACATATTGCCAACTCGACGTGTATGGTTATTGGACTCATTGATGAATCAGATTAGGAAATGTATTGAAATGGCTTTCAATTGGTCTTGTTTGAGTAGTGTACATGATCCCGATGGTCGGTAAATGCTCAAGTGTCATTAGTTTAACTAGAAAACTTTATATGTTATGGCTGTAGGATTCATGGCTTGCATGAGAAGATCAATTGAAATCGTCAATTTTTCTTTCAACTTGCCTGCAAATTTTTGTTTGCTTAACATGCAGGAAAGAAAGCACTATCCATCATTGCTTACAAAAGAGTGATGTACATTGTTGAATGAATGCTTTTAACACCGTTTCTAGACATGAGATGGGTGCACTTGAGACTGCAAGTCATGTGTATTAGGTGCACTTGAGACAGTCTAAAAGCTTTTCCATACTCTCCTTTGTCCATATAGCTTGTAAGAATAGGACCATGTTTAGGTTGACCTCGAGATAGATTACAGTGTGCGTGGTCTGAAATTTCTATGAAAATCCTATTTTTAATGAACCCACATGCATCAGACATTTTGTGTTGTTAGAGAGCGATACTTTTGTATGAAAATCCTTATTTCAGTTGTTGTGGAGATCAATGCAACTCTCTGTAGACTATAGCAAGTTTTGTCATCCTACTTTGTTAAGGCTCTTATGGACTATATAGCAAATTGTGTCATCCTACTTTGTTAAGTGTGTTATGGTTATTTGGTTCCTATGAAAGTGGAAGTGGAAAGGTCGGTCTCATTTCTGTTGGGGGTGAGCATTATTTTTGGTTTTGAACTGGGAACCGAATAAAAGATTCGGTTGGGTTTAAAAAAAAATAGTTTGATTTTGGTGCAAAAATGTTCTGTTTTGAGGTATATTAAGATTCAGTCTCCAGTTCATATTTTGTTGGAAATGATACCTTGGATCGGATGTAGAGCTAAGCAAATTGCTTCCGTCCCAAGAGGAGCCGAGGACTGTTTTTAAGATATTAAATTATTTTATTCGTTTTTGGCGATCTAAAAAAAGATTTGCACAATTATAATTACATGCAATTTTATGCATATGACTAAAAATGTGTATATTTAAAAAAATAACAATTTTATGGATATATTTTAAAGTCCAATTTTGATAATTTAATAACTAGCCTAATTTTGAGTTCAAGTTTGAAATACACTAAATGTATGTATAAAATTGTATTTTTTTATATATATAATTCGACTATAATCTTACTTTTGGTTTGGCCTATTAAATAATAAAAATAGTACAATCAAATAAATCGAATCCATTCATACGATTTTGAATTTTTTAGAAAGTCTAATTTGTTCGGTGGTTTTGACTATTTCAAAAAATCGAACGCTCATCCTTACATTTTTGTATGGAACACTTCCATTTTCACCAAAACCGAATACGCTCCTATATGGTTTAGGAGAATTTAGAAGGTGTTCTTTGGTTGTATGAGCTACATTTTTGTATGAAACACTTCCATTTTTCACCGAACCGAATACAATGGTATACGGTTTAGGATAATTTAGAGGGTATTTTTTGCTTGCATGAGCTTCGATTAGGTATTCGAAAGACAGTCTAAATGCTAACTGATCGTATGTGCTGTGTTTTTATAGCATGACATTTTACTCTTGTAGCAAGTGTCAAGCATTGCATGTCGGTCATAATTTTTTTTTTTTTTGTTAAATCATTTATGAAACTTTTTTTATGCGTCATCCGAACAATTCTATATTGAAGAAGGCTTGGAACGTGATACTTAATTTAATTTGTGAAACTTTCTAATTTATTCTAAAGAACCTTCAGAGATTTTCATGGATGGATATTTAGGTGTTCTCATGGATGTATTTCTAATCCATTATGAAAGATCCTCATGTATATTTGGAAGGTCAAGGACAACTTCGTCGTCATTAACAACTTTGCGTGTGTGTAGTCAACGCCTAAGTTGAGGCCACTGATTTGCTTGTTGATTTTATCCCTCAAATTTTGATGATTGATTTAAATAATTTTTGAATTCTCAAGTATCCACAGTGGAAGAGATTTAAAGTGCTACATTTTAATTTTAATTAAGTTTTGTAGTACTTGAAGGCTGCAGTGGACACTTGTCCGTACTTAAAAATTGCTATAAAGCTAAAAGACACTCCAGATTTAGAGTGTGCTATAGCTCTACTATATTAATTTCTGGACCCACCAAATTAATCGTTCTTACCAAACATGCAAGAAAATTAAATAGAAAAAAGAGGGAGATTTTTTTTTAATACCAAACAATCAAGAAAAATAAAGATAAAAAAGAGGAAGAATGTTAATTGGGAGTACGTGTTTGGAGTGTAACATTGTGTGCTAATATCAACGAAACACTCTAAGGCCTCGTTTGGTTCACGGAAAGGAAATCAATTCCCATGTATTTTTCATGGAGATGGGAAAGTAGAATTCCTATCAAATTTTCTTTCCTATGTTTGGTTGGTGTAGGAAAGGAAAGAAAAAATATATCATTGTTCCAACAATATCCAATGTCAACATAATTATAATGAAGAGTTAATTGGTAAAATAGATAATAAATGAAGGCTACTTTTGTCATAATGTTTGGTAATTAATATTGGAAAAGGAGGAGGGAAAATGAATCCCATGGGCTATGAAAGGAACCATTTTTCCTCATATTTTTTACCATGTCAGGAAAGTGTTTTCCAAATTTGTGGCTACCAAACAAAGGAAAGGAACAAGTTTCCTTTCCGGATTCCTTGAATCCGTGAACCAAACGAGGCCTAAAAGTAATATTTTATACAATTTTTAATAATTTGGAGTATTTATTTGGAGTGTATTAGTTGTGGATGCTCTTATAATGATTGGACATGTACTTCTAGTTTGTGGCTAGAACCGTATGTGTATTGATTTTATTATTATAGTTTACTCCAATTAATGTGATAAATAATGTTATTATGTTTTCTTCAAATTTTGTTCTGTAACTATATTTCTGAATCATATGTTTTGGTTCACATGGGATTTCCATATCTAATACACATCTAGTGTATTTTTCTTCGCATTCCTCTTCCCACTATAGGACATTGACATCATCAAAATATGTAACTTTTTTTGTTGTTGAAATGTGTTCAACTTAGATTCCAACATTGACTTTTCCCTTTTTAGATTAGGTCCAAAAATTTAAATAATGCAAATCATGATCTCGCATTGAGTCTGCTTGTCCATTTGGTACACCGGAGCTGAATTTTAGGATTTTATGAATTTGAAACTAAATTTATGAAATCCTATGTTTTGTTGGAGATAGATTTGGATATGAAAAGTATGAACAAATCTAAAATTTGGAGAAAGAAAGAAAGTTGAATTTGGGAGAAAAAAAGTTAGTTATTTTTAAATAATTTTGTTTTATATTAAATATTTAGTTAATACTAATTAATAATTAGTTTTTTAATTAATTATTTATAATTATTATGTTTAAAAAATATTTTATTTATAGTTAATTAAAAATTGACTAATAGTTAAGTTAAAATTAGTCATTATTACTATTTTACAATTATTTTTTATGACTAATAGTTATTTTTTATTTTATAAAACAATAACTAATAGTTAGTTATCATAATTATATCCTAAATTAATAATTTATTAATTAATAATTTTATTATTTAGTATTTTATAATAATCTTAATAAATAATTTATAACTTTATTAATCATAGTTATAATCATAATTATAGTAATTTATTAACCATAACTATAATCTTAATTAATTTTTTATTAATTAATATCCAATTGTAATCATAATTAATAATTTATTATTCTTATTATAATTTTAATTAATAACTTGTTATTTACTATTTTGTTATAAACTTAATTAATAATATTTTAATCACAATTTTAATCATAGTTAATAGTTTATAATTTAATAATTAATTTATCATAATAATTTTAATTAATAATTTATTAATCATCATCATAGTTTTAATTAATAATTTATTACTCATAACTATTATCATATTTATAATAATTATTTAATTATTAATTCTAAATATAATTATAATGTTTAATCAATAATTATATTTTATTAATTAATTTTTATTTTAATCATAATTATTAATTTATTAATCATATTTACAATCTTAATTATTAATTTATTTAGTAACATTTGTTATAATCTTAATTACTTAATATATTAATTTTAATTTTAATTAAATAATATTTTATTATAGTCCAATGGAAAATTTGTTTTTTATCAAAAAAATGGATTCGGATTCAACCAATTGAATGGACAAACCAAACAACGGATTTGATAAATGGGATTTGAAAATTCAAGATTTGAATTTGGATTTTCAAATCCAAATCTAAATACAAATACAAATACCATTTACCAAACAAATATCATATAACATTCAGGGTACCAAGAACCCTACTTAGATGGTACCATGTGATGGAGATGCAGTACATCGGTCATGAATGGTATGAATGACTCTGTTTGAAAATTGTATGGCGCTATTTGAAAATTGCTTCAGAAATAATTTGTTATATTTGATTAATAGTTATATCTTTTGTAGAATTATTTCTTTGGAAATTTCTAATTAAAAAAATTCCAGCAAATATAACAAAAATTCAAAAATCACAAGTGAATGTTTAAATAGAAAAAAAAAATGTTTCATATATTAGAGCTTGTATATTTGTATATTATCTTTCATTATATATTTTTTTTCTTGTTTGAATCTTATTGTAAGGATTTAGAAATAAGATGGAAAACAATCGTGTTCTGAGCAAATATAATTCTGAAATGAGGTTATGAAAACGTTTTGTTCGACTTTAGTGGGGTTAAATGGGATTGAGGGGGGAAAAAATAAGCAGGGTTAAGTGGGGTTAAATGAGGGAGAGTTGAGCGAGGGGGTAGAGTCAATACATAGAACCTTACTTGGATTGGAGGGAGAGTTAAGTGAGGGTGTTTAATAACTCTTGCTTGGATTGGAGGTTTTAAGTGAGAGGGTGATTAATAAAAATATGATAGTTACCAAAATAACCTTATTACATATGTCATAAAATTAAATTTGATTGAAATTTTAATTAGAACTTGTCAAAATATCTTCACAAATTAAGAAACTACGGATTAACATGTTGAGAACAAAAAAAATAGAGAAAAAAATTATGATATTTTATAAACAAATAAGGGACATTTATGACTTTTTAAACAAAACTCCTCAATCACCCTCGTTAACCCTCCAATTTGGGGGGTTAAAAAAATAGACAAAAGAGGGTGAAATAAACCCTCACTTAACCCTCTATAACCCTCCCTCCTAAACTTTAACCCTCAAACAAAGCATGGTTTTATTTCCCCTTCACTCAACTTCCCCTCACTTAACCCTCTTAACCCTCAATCCAAGCAGACCCTTGATTTGAGGGTAGGAGTTTAGGAGGGAGGATAATAGAGGGTTAAGTGATGGTTTGTTTAACTATCTTTTGTCTATTTTTTTAACCCCACTAAGAGAGTTAATGAGGGTGATTGAAGGTTTTGTTTAAAAAGTCATAAATATTTCTTATTTGCCATATAAAATATCATAATTTTTACTCAATTTTTCTTTCTTTTACCATGTGCTCGTAGCTTCCTTATTTGTGAAGATATTTTAATAACTTCTAATTAAAATTTTAATTAAATCTAATTCTATGACATATGTAATAAAAGATATTTTTTATAACTATTATATTTTTATTAATCATCCTCTCATTCAAAATCTCCACTTCCAATTCAAATAAGGTCCCTCTATATCCCTCCGCCACATGACACTCTCTTATTGACCCAAGCAAATATGGTGGGTGGTTGGGGGGAGACATGAGCCAATAGAAGAGGACCACGTGGCGGAGGGACAAGAAGGTATGAGTTTTGGTGGTACATGAAGCATTTTTCTATATGTATTGTCTCTACTCCTCTCACCTACCTTTTCTTCAGTTTACCCCTAGTTAACTTTTTTTTTTTCCACCTCAATCCAAGCAGACCTTAATTGGCCAAAAAATATTTATATGAGCCTCCAAATCAGGTTTAAATCAACCTAAAATAAAATTAATTTGAAATGTATTCAATTTTTTTATTACATTTAGTTTTGTTTGATTTAAAATCCTTCTTGTTTACTACATCTAATTCGGTTGGATTTTGGTAATTTAATTCACAAAGCCATGAATAAATCTATAGATTAAGATTTCAATTTGACTTAGGGTGCGTTTGATTGTAAGGTGAAAAATATGTGGAAAAGAAATTAATTTCATGGAATTATTTTCCTAGAAAAAAAATTTCATGGAATTTTAAAAAATTTTCATGGAAAACTTAATTTGGGTGTTTGATTGCCATTATTTTCCACGAAAAATAGTTATTTTCCATGGAAAATGATATTTTTCTATGGGTTGGACAAGTTTAATTTTCCACTATTTTAGATGAAAATATGGAAAATGAGAGTCTTTTGGAAAATAATTCCATGGAAAATATAAGCTATCAAACACTACAATTGGTGGAAATTTTGTGATGGAAATATTTTCCATGGAAAAAAAGCCCAATCAAACACAGCCTTACCTAATTTCTGTCGGTTTTAGAATTACAAAATTTGACTATACTTAATATAACAATTATAAATGATTTCACGATCGAGCGACCAAATAGAATCAATCTACAACTAAACAATACGCAAACATTGAAGACTATCCAACAATCTTTGCCGAAAAGGCAGCCTTTTTTCTCCCTCTTAAAATTAGAAAACTCTTTAGAGAAATCAAAATTTAGATTATTAGGCTTTGCTAGTATTGTGGACAAAGATTTATACGGAGACCAAGAATAGGTATTTTAATAGGCATGTTATTTAGGACACTCTTAAACCTACCTATATTACTATATAATAAGAAAAAGTTGGTTTCAACGTAAATTTTTTCTTCCAAATATGCTCTTACCTAGTTTTACTAATTAAAATTGTTCATTAAATTTAACGAGCTAGCTAATATATACTACTTATAATAAGAAAAGCTGAAAATTGCTGAAATATCCACTTTTGGAGGTGGGTGGGTATGAAAAATCCACCCACAGGGTGGATTTTATGAAATACACAAAATTATGTATTTTCACGTTAAATATTCCCTTTAGATATTTTGTATTTACAAAATTGTCATTTTGATAATACCATAACTACCCATTCGCGCAAATTTGGTCATATATATGTATCTGAATTCACAAACTCAGATTTGGATTGTGATTTTCGTCTTCTTTTTCTTCACAAGAGATCTGAATTCCATTGCTCTCATCTTCAGCAGAGATCGCAAAGATCGTTCGTAGTTCACTGTACTTTTTTTCAGTCGAACTCTGATCATCGCTCATCATCATCATCATCATCTTCGTGGAGAGATTTGAAGTTTTTCGACGATTAGGTCAATGTGCTCGGTTGTTTGCACTGATATAAAACAAACAAAAATGAAAAGTATGATATCAATCAATATATACTTTAAAAAGAAAAAAGAAAAATCATTCTCCGTGATCTTAACACGGGGAATGGCCATTCTTCGTGATTTTAACACGGAGAATGACCATTATCCTGCATTTTAACACGGGGAATGGCCATTCTCCGTCATTCTAACACGGGGATTGGCCATTCTCCTGCATGTTAACACGGGAATGACCATTCTTCGTGATTTTAATACGGAGAATGGACATTCTCCGTGATTTTACAATGGAGGATGGCCATTCTCCGTGATTTTTGTAGTGCCCCGCTTCCGATAGGCGGCGGACTCTGTAATATGTTTGCGCCGAGTCAGATCAGTCGGAAACTTAGATGGCCATCTGACTCGATCGCTGAGCTTGGTAAACGATAACACCTTACGGCATCGATCAAATCGATTTGGACGAATATTACGAGAATCGATCCAATTAATGGAACAACTTCTGTTGGAATAAGTCCTAGATGCAGCAGGCTGCATCTCGACGAGTGAGTTCTATATAAGAGTCCCTTAGACGGGACCGGACTAATGTATAGTTTTTTTGGAGCTTTCACCGCTTGGTTTTGATGAATGTATTTTTGCGTCGTTTTTTGGATGCATACTACGAATTTTGAAACGAATGATTAAAGAAGGAATTTTGACTAAGTGTTGGTGCCATTGCAGGAGCTCGCGTAACTGAAGCTTGAACGTTGCGAAGCGCTTCGACTATCGGCATGATCGAATACTTGGTGGGTGGTTCGGTCCCTTCTTTTCTACTTTGTCCTGCAAACGAAATTATTTTGCCTCGAACTTATTCAAATCGACGATGCCAAGTTAAATGCATGCCAATCCACTAAGATCAAGAACTCGAAAAAAAATGTATCGATTTAGAGTAAATTACTCTGAAAATATAAGTTTTCTAAAAGAGAAAGTTTAAGGTTCTAGAAAAGAGAGATACTATTTCATGATCTGCAAAATGAAATGATAAAATGTTGGTTGTGGCATACGGTGCCTCGGGGGAATTTGGTGCCTAGGGACGCTAAATCGAAAGTACGGCTTTGGAGAAAATGACTTAGTTGCATGAGTTGAGAAAAATGATAATACTGCTTATTAATAATGTCACTGTGATAAACTGTTCTCGCATTTGCATGGTCATAGACAACTTGTGTACAACGGTTTCCTCGAAACGGTATCCGGGGCATCGGAACTGAATCGACCTAGGAGGAATTTGAGATTTCGTGCTTGGCACGAGGTATTACGGGACCTTCAGCTAGGCTTGCAACCTAGTCTGATAGGGTGCGTCATAATGCCATGATGAATAGTACCTTGTGGTGATTAACACCGATGACCACATATAAAATAGCATGATCACCTATTGTCTTATTTAGGCGGAAATTATAGTCTCTATTTTTATGCAGGGACGAGCACGGCCGTAGTAAGATGAGATAAACTGCTATATTTTCTGTATGCTTTACTGTTTCAAATGGAAGGCTATCAATATGAACTGAATTCATTTAGTTCTAAATAGAAAGAAAACTCCAATGCATGCATACCTTAACAAATCAGAGTCGGTTTAGACGAGTGGGTTCGTCCCGTCCACTTAGCAAGTGTGTAACCCCCTTCCCCAACTCCCTAGGTGCTGTGGGAGCTCTAAACTGAAGCTGAAGTTTGGAGAGGCATTTTGAAGCATCTTCCTATTCTGAAGTATTTTGAAGCCAATTCATCGAAGACTTATGTATAAAAGGGCGAATGTATGAAACGACAAGTATCAGTTCAGGCAGCTTGTCGAGTATTTTCTTTTGTTTCGATCAATGTAGCCGCAACGACATCCAATGTAATTACGACTTGTACTTCGTTTGCAAGCTATAAATGAAAAGCACGTTTTCATCTTCCTATACTGCATGTTCAATTACTCTGGGATTTGTGAAGTTTCAACTTGATGTTTCAAATAAGAATGATCAAATATAATATTCTTGCCTTGTACGAGTGCAATTCCAGACTCGTACGATATCACGCCTTAGCGAGGACGATCGATTCGACATAATAGGAATGGGGACGAACGGTCCGTCGAATCGGGACGTGACAATTTTAACACGGAGAATGGCCATTCTCCGTACATGTATTTTAACACAGGGAATGGCCATTCTCCGTGATTTTAAGACATAAAATGACAATTCTCCGTGATTTTAACATGGAGAATGACCATTCTCCTGTATTTTAACATGGAGAATGGCCATTCTCCGTCATTTTAACACGAAGAATGGCAATTCTCCGTCAATTTAACAAGGAGAATGACAATTCTTCGTGATTTTAACACAGAGAATGACTATTCTCCTATATATATATATATATATATATATATATTACCTGGTTCCAAATATATATATATATATATATATATATATATATATATATATATATATATATATATATATATATATATATATATATATTGGAACCAGGTAATATATATATATATATATATATATATATATATATATATATATATATATATATATATATATATATATAAATACAAAAATTTCCAAATAAATTGAGATGTCTACCCCTTCCAAAATAAATGAATTGGACTCCTTTTATATAAATTTACAAATAATATAAAGCAACGTTAGAGTTGATTGATCGTTAGGCTAATATATTAAACAATAAAATTGACTAGGACAATATTAGATATTGCAACTAGAACACCGTAGAAATGGTTAATTGGAACTAAGTCATACTTCGCTAATGTAGGGTTCAGTTCCGGGACTTAGCCTGATTCTCCCTGTCGTCACCTACAGCAACGAAAACACTGAGGCAAGTTTCATACTATTCATGTTCGTGTTTTATTTAATAATTAAATGTACTACATCAATAGGACTATATATATATTGTATCGACACTGATTCATAGGGGCTCCCTCTTGGACCCCAAATTGATTGCTTGAATGACTCATTGACTCGGGGATTGGGGGAGTAGTATAGCATCTATGACCAAAGCCATTGTTACTAATATTGCTTCTTTCGTGCTAACCTGTAACACCCAGTTTCTAAAATGAGGGTAATTTTAAAATTTTGTATTTTGATTTAATTAATTATGATATTTAAATAATAATATGATTTTTAGTGATTTTTAATTATTTTAAAACTATTTAAAGCATGACTTGTGATTTTGATGTGTAGCTAGTGAAACCGTAGAGACTGTCTGCCCTAGAGCCTAGCCATGTGATTAGGGTATTTTATTTATCATTTTTGCTTGGGGGTATTTTGGTTATTTTGAATTTATTTGAATTTAATTAGATTTATTAGAATTTATTGAAATTTATTGGGGTGCATGTGAATTTATTATTATTTAAATATTGCTATGTGTTATGTTAGTTCTTAACCTAGAAGTTTAGCCCTAACCCAGATTAGACATGGCCTAGACTAGGGTTAGTTAGCTTGGATTAGTCATGACTAGTCATTGGTTAGAATGATCAAGTTAGACTAGCTAGTTATAGTTAGTTGAGACTAACATTGAAACCTAGGTTCCATCCTAGCCATCGATTTGACATGATGTGAGGGTAACCATTGGATGGGATCCCAAAACCCTAGAAGTGGCCAGCCCAAAACCCTAGGTGAGCCTATTTAATCCCTCCCAAATCATTGCCTCCTTGTTTATTCTCTCTCTTTTCAAGAACAAGGTGAGCTCAACTTCATTTCTCCATAACTTCTCCATTCCTCATCCTTTTTCAACCAAAATTCTTGCATTAGGACCTAACCCACGAATACTTTCTGTCCATGATGAATATTTTCAGTGGAGGAACAATTTGGGAGCTTTTGGCTAGCAAGGAAGAATCCCCCATTTGGAGCCTTTTCATGCTTTTTGCACCTATAGGTAAAACTCTACAAATTGATCTAAATTTCTGTTTTCTTTGCATTTAGGGCTAGAACTAGGAGTCCCCTAGCTGTCCCTGGAGTTTGAGCCAATTTCGTGTCCGTTTGGTGTCCGTATCGGGCACGTGTCATAGTGTACGTATAGATGTTCGATGAAATGTCACTTAGGAATTTATTTTCGATTTTTGAAAATGTAATTACATGAATTTGTAGATCTAAGGATGTACATTAATTGTTGTGAAGGATGTTAGGTACTTTGGTGTCGTTTGGTGTCAATTTTTGGTGTTGGACACGCGTGTACGACACGAGTGCACTGTCCTGCTACTCGGGCACAATATCTCACTGTATAGGACACGTCGGGACACAAAATTTTGTGAGAATGATGGGGCAATCACTGACGCTATGCTCCCAAAATTTGGGAGCATATGGTTCACTACACGTAAAGAAATCACACTCGTACGGGCCGCGCGCTGTCGCGCGCAGACGGCTGTGCACGTGCACAGGCACGACTGACACGGGATTCGTGTCGTGTCTGTGTGTCACATGGACACGTTTCAGGGTGACACAGACCTAGACCTACCCTAGGCGTACCTCTGGACACGAACACGAGTTGTGTCGTGTCGTGTGTCGCGTGTTAGACGCGCGTGCACACGTGCACGACGATTGTGTGCACGAGTTGAGTGTCTGGGTTCGTGTGGTATTTTGGACACGATTCGTGTCCAAATATTGGACATGAATACCCTACCTAGTACCCTCACAGGTGTAACACTATTTACCAACCCTTACTTTGTAATTTTAATGGTTAATTGGGTTCGAAATTCTCGAATTTCTGTGTGGACTGATACTTCACTGATACACTATGTTAAATGTGATTTCCCTGATTTTAACCTGTTAATTACCTATTTTTTATGATGTTAAATATTGAAATAGGTTCACCCACATGTGTAATGACTAAGAACCATGCTAATTTGTGATGGGTTTGAGCATTGGGTTGTTGGATTCGATTTTGGGTTGATTACTGTTTCATTCCTTATCAAACTGTCATATTGTTTGGGTTTTCCTTAAATTGCCTTCCCTGATTTCAATCTTCATTATAAACTGAATTATGATGTTAAATATTAGGGTTAGTTTACCTACATGTTAATGAATAATGTTCATGGTAAATTATGATTTCTATGATTGATATTGGATTCGAATGAGAGAATTTGTGTCAACTGTTGATTGGGTTGAACTGTATGAGATGTTATGCCTGAGATTAAATGCCATGAATGGACACTAAGCTTCACTGATTAGTTTCAAACCCTGAGGTTACACACTCACACACTGTCCTAACCAAGATAACTAAGACACTGTTGTTCCTGAGATTGTGACTCACTGTTTGACACTGTCATATATATTTCCCTGTACACAGACACAAATATTTCCTGCACACAGACACCATGTGTCACTAAAATGGTTTTGACATAACCCACTGTTGCAAATCGATATATGTTCACTGCACTGTCAATTTCCTGAGATAATCGCATTTTCTGAGTTTGATTTGCTGGTTATCTGTTTTAATAGTGATTAAATGTTGAGGATAGACTTACACACATATGTCATTACCTGTCACATTTTGCTAACCCCCACATTCCTGTCATATGTGAAATGTTTGAGACACATGTGTTTTCATGCCACTTAATACCTTGATACATACACACAAGCACTCATGTTCACCACACTGTCCTGAACACATAGACCCTGTCACTTAGCTTTGAACACTGAAATTGGTTTCCTGATAGCTAAGACACTGCCACTTGGTTTAACCCTGGGAGCAATTAACCTGCACAGACACACACAGGTTCCTGAACTCTCTACACACACATTCTGAATTTCAGCACTCACACTCACCCACATGTGTATGACACTATATTTCACTCACATAGGAATTTCCCTCACTCTTATATCCTCACGCGCTCACTCCCTCACTTTTTACTTGCCTATGTACACAGGCCACACTCACGCAAACACACAAAAAACTGTTTTAGTAGTGTGACAGTCCCCACAAGGGACTGTCCTGTAGCAGCTTAGCTGCAGTTTAGAACAGCTGCATTAGCAGCAGTATCAACACTGCTTAGCAGTATGTTTTAGGGGCTAAACCCAGCCCACATACCAGTCCCTACTACCAGCAAAACCTGTCCCTTACCTGTCATGAAACAGTCTCATTGGCAGTCCCCAACCTGTCCAATTCAGCCCCTAAACAAGCCTCACAAACCAGCCTTGACAAGCCCCTTAGTCAGCCTTGAATAGCCCCTAAAAACTTGTCCATCACCAGCCCTGTTCAGTCCCCTGTACTAGTCCCTTCCAGGCCTTAAATTCAGTCCATATTAGCCCTTAGATTCAGCCATTAGGCAAGCCCAAATCAATCCATAATTCAGGCCCATATTAGCCTATAGGACAGCCCCTCAAATCAGCCTATATATGCATCCTATATGTGTTTATATATATGAGTTTAGATATGTATTTATATATATGAGTATATATATGTATGTGTGTGTGAGCCTATAGAAGTTAGTTATGTGCCTATAGGTTAGTATATGTGTAAACCTATAGGAAAGCTTATAGGTGAGTGATATATATATATATATATATATAGTGTGATATATATAGTGTGATATATATGATATGCAATGTAGGATACAATGTATATATGAATGAATGAATGAATGAAGGTAAAATGCAAGTTGTATGTAAGGTGATGCAATGCTCAATGTTAACAAATCCTATATTACCTCATGTACCCCTTACACTATGTCCCTACACATTGCTATGACACTATGTTGACACTATCACTATGACACTGGTTCACATTGATGCATATTGCACTTGGCTTTTCCTACATGTTCACTCACTCCTATTCTCTCCATATATATGTTATGTGTGATTAGCTTAGCTTGGTTTGGCTTGTGCTTGTATTTGATTGCTAGACTAGGCTTGGTTAGGCCTAGTGAGACTTGTTAGACTTGTTTGGGCTAGGACTTGACCTAGTTTGACTAGTGTGATTAACTAGAGTTGACCAAGTGTTGACTTTAGTCTAGTTTGACCTAGACAGCATGCAGATGCATTGCACATTCCATATATCACCCTCTGTATACATCTTGACTTGTGTTGCTCTAACTAGGAGTCAGGTATCTCATCTCGGACAATACATTTACTTCAGACATTCAGATACGAGGCGAGTACATTCTCTGACCGTTTCATACTTGTCTGGATTTACATTCTTGCTCTAGATTACTGTACTTGATGCTGACATGATCATTATCACGGATTTGTACTATATGGATCTTCTTCTGAGATGTTATCTCCTTGTATTCACTAAATACATATTGTAATGTGCGTTTCACTTATATATTATATTTATTGAATACCCTTATCTTTGTACACTCATTGTGCATATTGTACTCTCATTATCACATTGAGCCATTGTACAAGCCATTGTATAAGCCATTGTATAAGGTAACGTAACTGAATTGGATCCTTATGTATTGATTGGGGAGGGAGAGTAGAAATGGTTATGCGGTTATGTGATCAATCCTATTGTATAAAAAATTGTATATGTCCATTGTACACCCACGTACAAAGGAGTCCCATTTTATTGTATAACCTAACCCGTTTACATAACCATATTGTGCTCTAAATCATATGTTGCTTACAGTTCTTACTTATCATATATAGATATTTCCCATTATCAAATCTCTGCTGTTTTCATATACATTCTTCTTTCAGCGTTTCCTGTACCTTACTCTATTGCATGCTTTATATTTCCTAACATGATATGAACTGCGTGAGATATTTTGTGCTCGCTCTCGTCCTGACTGGACCTGTTAAAAATTTTACAGAGGATGATGAGGAATCCTGCACCCTTACTTGGAACTTGCCTAGTTGACACTCGCGACCTGGACCCCTGGGGAGGTTCAGGCAGCTGCTCAGGATGATACCTTGTATAGTGTAGATAGCTTAGACTGTTCCTTCTTTTCATGTTTAGCCGTTGTCTTTATTTTCAGAGTTGTATATTTTAGAGATGATGAGATTTTGTTATTTCATTCTGCTGTACCTCAGTTGAGAATTTCTTATCTATTTCTATCATGCTACATTTTACCTTAGATTGTGATTGAGTTGTACCTCTGTGTTGGCCTCCTTTTGGAGAGTATATTTCATGTTATGTAGTTATAGTTCATGACCTAGAACAGCGTTCTACCGCCGACACTGCGGCGTAGGCTGGGCGTTGTTACGTTCTCGTACCCTCACAGTGGGTGCGGGTCGTGACACGTTTTTAGTGGTGGCCCATGCAGGTCGAGTTTATGTAGTGGTATTCAAACTAGAGTATCACTACAGCCTGCAGTAGGATTAGGATATTTTGGTGGTACTCAATCACATTAGGAAAAACTCCTTATCAGACCCTTTTTTTCAAAATTTGCTGCTTGTTGTTTCCCTTGGATATAAACTGATCTCCTTTGAATTTTTCGCTTCATTCTCAGAAATTGTTTCTTGTTTTGATCTGTCTTCATGATGGTTATGAAGACATGATCTCATCGCTTCGGTTCGGGGGATACTATCGAGAGGCTGGCCACCTCTCGTCCTGTTCATCAGGGCCTCGAGACCGTAGCTCCTGTTGTGCCGACTCAGGTTGGCGTTTCTGCTACATTGGAGGTGCACCTCTGTCTGTACAGAGACTTTTCCCGTTATTTCCGATTTCTCTCAGCAGCAGCGGTTCATGCAGCATCAGCAGCAGACCAGGGGAAACTAACAGGATGAGCTATCGTCAGGACAGTCAAGGATGCACAGACCACTGGAGATCTTGCTGCAAGTTTCGTTCTTCTCAATTCCATTTCCGAAATTGTCTTTTATAACTACCTTGAAATCCGATTCTATCTGTTCCTTGCTGATTGATTTATTTTTGTCATGTTGCTCTTTTGTTATGTTTGTTTTTTCTTCTAAGAAAATCATATGGGCTAGGTCACCTCAGTTATGGGATCTAGAATCTTTGATAGTCGTGTTAGTTGGCATAGTGAGGACATGTAGTCAGATTTTGGATGTATTTCTCGGGTATGGGAATTTAAGGTTTTCGCCGTCGCATGCGACAATACAAAAATTTTAAATACCATGATTCTAGGGGTATGTGCCTTAGTCAAGAACTCTGTGATTATCGTAGCCTTGCTCACTAGCACGACGAAGATTCCGAGTATCATGATTTTGTACAGACGCATATGATTATCTGACGGTATGTTTGAGACTTTGATTGTGGGGTGTTTGACCTAGAAGGACTACTACCATTTTAATTTCGAGGACGAAATTTTTCTAAGGTGGGTAGACTTGTAACACCCAGTTTCTAAAATGAGGGTAATTTTAAAATTTTGTGTTTTAATTTAATTAATTATGATATTTAAATAATAATATGATTTTTAGTGATTTTTAATTATTTTAAAACTATTTAAAGCATGACTTGTGATTTTGATGTGCAGCTAGTGAAACCGTAGAGACTGTCTGCCCTAGAGCCTAGCCATGTGATTAAGATATTTTATTTATCATTTTTGCTTGGGGGTATTTTGGTTATTTTGAATTTATTTGAATTTAATTCGATTTATTAGAATTTATTGGAATTTATTGGGGTACATGTGAATTTATTATTATTTAAATATTGCTATGTGTTATGTTAGTCCTTAACCTAGAAGTTTAGCCCTAACCCAGATTAGACATGGCCTAGACTAGGGTTAGTTAGCTTGGATTAGTCATGACTAGTCATTGGTTAGAATGATCAAGTTAGACTAGCTAGTTATAGTTAGTTGAGACTAACATTGAAACCTAGGTTCCATCCTAGCCATCGATTTGACATGATGTGAGGGTAACCATTGGATGGGATCCCAAAACCCTAGAAGTGGCCAGCCCAAAACCCTAGGTGAGCCTATTTAATCCCTCCCAAATCATTGCCTCCTTGTTTATTCTCTCTCTTTTCAAGAACAAGGTGAGCTCAACTTCATTTCTCCATAACTTCTCCATTCCTCATCCTTTTTCAACCAAACTTCTTGCATTAGGACCTAACCCACGAATACTTTCTGTCCATGATGAATATTTTCAGTGGAGGAACAATTTGGGAGCTTTTGGCTAGCAAGGAAGAATCCCCCATTTGGAGCCTTTTCATGCTTTTTGCACCTATAGGTAAAACTCTACAAATTGATCTAAATTTCTGTTTTCTTTACATTTAGGGCTAGAACTAGGAGTCCCCTAGCTGTCCCTGGAGTTTGAGCCAATTTTGTGTCCGTTTGGTGTCCGTATCGGGCACGTGTCATAGTGTACGTATAGATGTTCGATGAAATGTCACTTAGGAATTTATTTTTGATTTTTGAAAATGTAATTACATGAATTTGTAGATCTAAGGATGTACATTAATTGTTGTGAAGGATGTTAGGTACTTTGGTGTCGTTTGGTGTCATTTTTTGGTGTTGGACACGCGTGCACGACACGAGTGCACTGTCCTTCTACTCGGGCACAATATCTCACTGTATAGGACACGTCGGGACACGAAATTTTGTGGAAATGATGGGGCAATCACTGACACTATGCTCCCAAAATTTGGGAGCATATGGTTCACTACACGTGGAGAAATCACACTCGTACGGGCCGCGCGCAGACGGCTGTGCACGTGCACAGGCACGACTGACACGGGATTCGTGTCGTGTCTGTGTGTCACGTGGACACGTTTCAGGGTGACACAGACCTAGACCTACCCTAGGCGCACCTCTGGACACGAACACGAGTTGTGTCATGTCGTGTGTCGCGTATTAGACGCGCGTGCACATGTGCACGACGATTGTGTGCACGAGTTGAGTGTCTGGGTTCATGTGGTATTTTGGACACGATTCGTGTCCAATTATTGGACACGAATACCCTACCTAGTACCCTCACAGGTGTAATACTATTTACCAACCCTTACTTTGTAATTTTAATGGTTAATTGGGTTCGAAATTCTCGAATTTCTGTGTGGACAGATACTTCACTGATACACTATGTTAAATGTGATTTCCCTGATTTTAACCTGTTAATTAGCTATTTTTTATGATGTTAAATATTGAAATAGGTTCATCCACATGTGTAATGACTAAGAACCATGCTAATTTGTGATAGGTTTGAGCATTGGGTTGTTGGATTCGATTTTGGGTTGATCACTGTTTCATTCCTTATCAAACTGTCATATTGTTTGGGTTTTCCTTAAATTGCCTTCCCTAATTTCAATCTTCATTATAAACTGAATTATGATGTTAAATATTAGGGTTAGTTTACCTACATGTTAATGAATAATGTTCATGGTAAATTGTGATTTCTATGATTGATATTGGATTCGAATGGGAGAATTTGTGTCAACTGTTGATTGGGTTGAACTGTGTGAGATGTTATTCCTGAGATTAAATGCCATGAATGGACACTAAGCTTCACTGATTAGTTTCAAACCCTGAGATTACACACTCACACACTGTCCTAACCATGATAACTAAGACACTGTTGTTCCTGAGATTGTGACTCACTGTTTGACACTGTCATATATATTTCCCTGTACACAGACACAAATGTTTCCTGCACACAGACACCATGTGTCACTAAAATGGTTTTGACATAACCCACTGTTGCAAATCGACATATGTTCACTGCACTGTCAATTTCCTGAGATAATCGCATTTTCTGAGTTTGATTTGCTGGTTATCTGTTTTAATAGTGATTAAATGTTGAGGATAAACTTACACACATATGTCATTACCTGTCACATTTTGCTAACCCCCACATTCCTGTCATATGTGAAATGTCTGAGACACATGTGTTTTCATGCCACTTAATACCTTGATACATACACACAAGCACTCATGTTCACCACACTGTCCTGAACACATAGACCCTGTCACTTAGCTTTGAACACTGAAATTGGTTTCCTGATAGCTAAGACACTGCCACTTGGTTTAACCCTGGGAGCAATTAACCTGCACAGACACACACAGGTTCCTGAACTCTCTACACACACATTCTGAATTTCAGCACTCACACTCACCCACATGTGTATGACACTATATTTCACTCACATAGGAATTTCCCTCACTCTCATATCCTCACGGTCTCACTCCCTCACTTTTTACTTGCCTATGTACACAGGCCACACTCACGCAAACACACAAAAAGCTGTTTTAGTAGTGTGACAGTCCCTACAAGGGACTGTCCTGTAGCAGCTTAGCTGCAGTTTAGAACAGCTGCATTAGCAGCAGTATCAACACTGCTTAGCAGTGTGTTTTAGGGGCTAAACCCAGCCCACATACCAGTCCCTACTACCAGCAAAACCTGTCCCTTACCTGTCATGAAACAGTCTCATTGGCAGTCCCCAACCTGTCCAATTCAGCCCCTAAACAAGCCTCACAAACCAGCCTTGACAAGCCCCTTAGTCAGCCTTTAATAGCCCCTAAAAACCTGTCCATCACCAGCCAGGTTCAGTCCCCTGTACTAGTCCCTTCCAGGCCTTAAATTCAGTCCATATTAGCCCTTAGATTCAGCCATTAGGCAAGCCCAAATCAGTCCATGATTCAGGCCCATATTAGCCTATAGGACAGCCCCTCAAATCAGCCTATATATGCATCCTATATGTGTTTATATATATGAGTTTAGATATGTATTTATATATATGAGTATATATATGTATGTGTGTGTCACGCCCCAGAACCAGAATACTGGAGAGCGGGGGCAGACATAGCCAGCTGCGTATAATGAAATGGGATCCACTCCACTATACGGTCACGGCTGTCTAGATATATGGGGGTTTATCTACAAGTGTCACGACCCGCTACCCAAATTGTTGGGCCAGGCCGAGTCATGCCCAGCCTACGTTGAGATAAAACGTAGTAAGCTGTTCTAAAGACAACAGGATAAGACTAAATGTGCTAACAGTTCTATAAGTGAAGAAGAATCATAAATGCTCCAAACACAAAAGTCGTCGTATATAGTAAAATATCCAAGTACAAGTAAACTGAAATGTAAAACTGGATACATGTCCAGTTACAAAATGATGTAGTCTAATACATGTCTACTCTCAAAAGTCTAAGTAAACAAAAGACACTAGGCGAGGTTCCCTGCAGGAACATCCTCGTAAAGCAGAGCCGGGTCCTCGACGGTAACTCCATAGTATGAGTCGCAGAGTAACTCCTCCTCAGTAAGGACACCTACAACGTTATCCTGTCAGGACGGGAGCAAGCACTAAATCTAGCAAACTAGCATATGAAATATGGAAATGAACATGAGAATGAACATGTGAGAAATAACTGGAAAGCATGGCATCACATAGTCTATCATGGCAAGGACATATATGTCATAGAGACAGATGTATATGTAATGTTTAAAACTGTAGCAGGTACGTGATCGGTCAATAGATGTACAATGTGCTAGGGGCACATAATGAAATGTACTTCCGTACAAGTGAAACGGCGACAGATGTACATACGTACAAATCCGCGTTGAGATAAAGCATACGACAAGGTATACATATAAAATGTCAACCTTGCTCGGTACATACGTACGGGAGAAGGGGGCATAATCACGTACACTACTAACAGTTTCTCCATAACCCATATTCTAATCATGTGAGAGATACATCAAGACTGTTCTAAGCATGGTAGTAACTGGAAGTACAACATGTAGAGATCTAACTTGCTACCCCAAGGATCAGCATTTAACATGGTGGGGTTTACAGTTCATTCATGTGACAATATGTAAAGTTCGTAGAAAGTACTTGCCTCTAGCAAAGCAAAACAAAACAAGCTACGATAACAATGCTATGGATGTCCAGTAACTCGTCGCTATAGAAGTAAATACAACAACTTAGTTTTACACTAAGCTAAAACACTAGGACACTAATTGGTGAAACACGACTTGTGATTGGGCACCTAGCCAAAATGATGACTTGGCATAGGAGACCAATGTGGGGTGACACACTATGTTAACTAACTTTATAGGGTCTTTACACTAGTGAGGGATGGGGTTCAATACGACTAAAACTCCAAATAACACAAAAAGCTACAAGTCGTAATTAATCAATAAATAAATCAAAAGATCATTGTATTCTAACAATTTTAGAGATAGACAAAAAGCCTAGTTTTTCTTAAAGTAAAGTACTAAAGTGATCCTTATTAATCATAGAAATTTATTATAATTTTTCTGGAATTTACTATCCAGTACAAATATTTTATAAAAATCAGTTTTCCTAAGTATACAGAAAGTGGGTTTTGGTTTCATATGCCAACCTAGTGGCAAAACAGTAAATTAAATACTACAAAAATTATACTAAATTAGTTAACTTAACAAAGTATCTAAAAACTATTTTTCCATAATTTTAGCAATACTTTAAGTATTTTTAGAAAATCAAAAACAGCAATGCACACACTAATTAATTATCTGCGTATTTTGTCCATGTATATAATTTGAACCAAAGTTCAAATACAGGACCCAAGGCCATGAATCAAGTCCAATATGACTTGTACAGGTCTTGAATGTGTGAAAACACATTTGAGCCCAAATACCCATGCTAGGCTTGGACACCAAATGGTTGCAGTAATTTAAATACAATAAAAATACAGTTTGGTAATAGTCAAAATAAATATTATTATTTTAATAAGGTAAAGTTATGCATAGTGAAAATATGGATACATATGTTTTAAAAGTACATATATATATGTAAGAGAAAAATACTTAATTTATAAAGTATATATATATATATATACAAATATATATATATACAAATATATATATATATATATATATATATATATATATATATATATATATATATATATATATATAAGAATACACTTAATAATATAGTGTATATATATATAATATATATATACATAGGAAAATATATATATAAACATATATATATATATAAAATTTACTAACTATAAAATATATACCTATATATTTTAAATACTGTTAAAATACAGTATATATATATATATATATATATATATATATATATATATATATATATATATATATATATATATATATATATATATATATATATATATACTAATATATATATACATATATATATATATATATATATATATATATATATATATATATATATATATATATATATATATATATATATATATATATATATATATAAAACAAAAAAGAAAAAAGAAAAGAAAAAAGAAAAGAAAAGAAAAAGAAAACAGCAGCAGGGGCTCGAACTCGAGCCTGCGCTGTGGGGAGGGGGGTGTTTTAGGTCAAGTCGGGCTGGCCAGGGGGTCAGCCCGTTAGCTTTGTTAGAGTTAGGACTTAGATAGATTTTATTTGGTTTTAAGTGATTTAAATGATAAAAAAAAATATAATAACACAGTCCTGTGTCCTGACAGTTAGGGACACAGGTATTAACGTGTCTGGGTCGATTCGACACGCACGACACGAATTTCACGTGTCCAGGTCCACGCTTGTGTTCGCCAGGACACGGCGAACAGCATTGACACAACACGAGATACGTATGACACGAAAGGGCACCGCTACTCACGTGTCCGATTTGGGGAGGGGGTTTCGAACGAGCTGGACGGCGGTGGAGGCGTCGGCGTCGCGGCGCTTCGGTGGCGCTGGGCGCGTCTCGTCGGGACGAAGCTGTGGGTGGTGGTGGTGGTGGATGAGGGTGTCGGGATGGCGAGATCGAGGCTTCGTCGGAGTTAGGGTTCCGGCGAAGTATTTTGGGGAGGAAGGGGGGTCATCGGTGGTCGTGGGGAGTGTTTAGGGTTAGGGTCTGGTCGAGGGGGGTGAGGAGATCTTTTATAGGAGTTTGATGGCGGTGGGGGCAGCCGGGAAAGGCGGGGGCAGCGGCGTGGGTCGGTCGGGGCAGTCGTCGGTCGGGGCGGTGAGTCAACGAGAGTGGGTGAGGAGAGAGAGAGTGACGGGGGGGGGGGGGGTTAGGTAGTTTAGCACAAAAGCCCTTAGGAAATAGGATTTTGCAAAATAGAATTATTAGCAATAGAATGCAAAATAATATTTGCAAATCAATATATTAACAAATCTAATAATTACAAAACAGTATTAAAACAATTCTAATAATTGCAATTTGATATTAAAACATTTAAATAAATTACAAATTGATATTTTTAATATATAAAACTTATTTAAAATCATTTAAAAATTCTAGAAAAATTCCTAAAAATCTAAATAATTATTTTAAGGCTAATTTGTCACAAAAAAATAATTAACACTAATTAAAAATGAATTTTGAAAATCAGGGGCTTACAAGTCTTCCCTTCTTGAAAAATTTCGTCCTCGAAATTCACAAGGATTGAAGACCCGACAATATTCTAACATAGCAAGTATTGCAATCAAAATGACTAAGGCTGCGATCGAAACTAACCTCTAGGGTATCAAGCGAGAACGGGTGGTTCCCTCGCAGCGGTTGGATCGAACAAGTAAGGGAATCTCTCCCTCATGTCCGACTCCCTCTCCCAAGTAGATTCACCTGGGGAGTGACGGCTCCAAGCTACTCGCACTAGGGGTATAACCTTGTTCCTCAGCCTCTTCTCTCTCCGGTCTAATATCTCCACTGGCTGCTCAGAAACTGTAAGGCTCGGTCCGACCTCCAACTCTGAATGATCTAGCACATGACTGGGGTCTGGAACATATCTCCTCAGCTGAGATACGTGAAAGACGTCGTGAACTCCTGCTAGATTGGGTGGAAGTGCAACCCTGTAAGCTACCTCTCCGATCCTGCCAAGCACCTCGAACGGCCCGATGTATCTGGGGCTCAGCTTCCCTCCTCGTCCGAACCGGATCGTCCCTCGAGTAGGTGATATCTTTACTAGCACCATATCACCGTCTGCGAACTCCATCGGCCTGCGACTAGCATCAGCCCAGTGTTTCTGCCTGTCCTGAGCTACTCTGAGCCTGTCTCTGATCATCCCGACTTTCTCTGCTGTATCCGTGTTCATCTCTGGCCCAAGCATAACTCTGTCTCCGACATCATCCCAAAAGAGCGGTGTCCGGCATCGTCGTCTATATAGCGCCTCGAAAGAAGACATACCTATACTGGCCTGGTAGCTGTTGTTGTATGAAAACTCTACCAAGTGCAGATGGCTCTCCCATGATCCTCCGAAGTCCAGCACGCAAGTCCTCAGCATATCCTCCAGCGTCTGTATCGTCCTCTCGGACTGCCCATCTGTCTGTGGGTGGTACGCCGTACTGAACTTGAGCCTACTGCCTAACTCCTCCTGCAAGCTCCTCCAGTAGTGGGATGTGAATCTGCTGTCTCTGTCTGACACGATGCTCACCGGCACTCCGTGTAGGCGAACTATCTGCTGCATGTATAGCTCCGCCAACTTCTCGGTGGAAAGCCCCACCTTGAAGGGTATGAAGTGCGCACACTTCGTCAGCCTGTCTACGATGACCCAGATGGCATCTTTCCCTCCTTAGGAACGAGGAAGCCCTGAAACGAAGTCCATCGTAATATGTTCCCACTTCCACTCGGGAATGGATAATGGCTGCAACAAACCAGCTGGCCTCTGGCGCTCCGTCTTGACCTGCTGGCAAACTAGGCATCTCGAGATGAAACGTGATACATCCCTCTTCATCCCGTGCCACCAAAGATGTTCCCGCAAGTCACGGTACATCTTGTTAGCACCAGGGTGAATAGAATATCTCGATCGGTGCGCCTCCTGCAAGACTGCCTCTACAAGCTCTCCCTTCGGCACGCACAATCGGCTGCCATGCCTTAGGGATCCATCCTCTGCTATAGTGAAGTCATCCAGCAATCCAGCTAATGCCTGGGGTCGAAGTCTGCGAAGGCTCTCATCTGTAGACTGTGCCTCCCTGATCTGCTCCATCAAACCTGACTGAATGTCAAGTGCCATCATCTGTATCACTGATCCTGGCCGAACTAGCTCGATACCGAGCTTCTCCAGATCCTCCCGCAAATGCCGATCAATCATCAAGTACCATGCCATCGGATGCCTGCTCAGCGCATCCGCCACCACATTTGCCTTCCCGGGGTGATACTGTAAATCGATGTCGAAGTCCTTCATCAACTCCAACCATCGTCTTTGCCTCATGTTCAGCTCTTTCTGCGTGAACACATACTTCAAGCTTTTGTGGTCAGTAAAGATTTTCACACGCTCTCCGTATAAGTAATGTTTCCATAACTTGAGTGCAAAGATCACCGCAGCTAACTCGAGGTCATGGGTAGGATAATTCCTCTCATGAGTCCACAACTGCCTAGATGCATAAGCAATTACTTTCCCATGCTGCTGTAGAACACATCCTAGCCCCTTCCCAGAAGCATCGCTGAAAATGGTGAAACCTCCAGAACCTGAAGGTAAAGTCAGAATTGGAGCGGTCGTTAGCCTCCTCTTCAGCTCCTCAAATGCTGCCTGGCAGTCCTCAGACCAAATGTACTCTGCATCCTTCCGCGTCAGCTTCGTCATGGGTTCAGCTATCCTAGCAAAGTCCTGGACGAACTTTCTATAATAGCCTGCTAAACCCAGAAAGCTCCTGATCTCTGAAATTGACGTCGAAGCCTTCCACGTCTCCACTGCAGCAATCTTCCTGGGATCCACCGAGATTCCATCTCCAGTGACTACATGGCCGAGAAACTCCACTCGGTCTAAAAAGAACTCGCACTTCGGCAATTTGGCAAACAATCTCTCCTGCCTCAGAATTCCCAAAACTATCCGCAAGTGCTCTGCATGCTCCTCCGACGTCTTCGAGTATATCAGGATGTCGTCGATAAACACCACGACGAACTTATCCAGATACTGGTGAAATGTCTTATTCATCAAGTTCATAAAGACAGCTGGCGCATTTGTGAGACCAAATGGCATTACCAGAAACTTATACTGCCCGTACTTCGTGTTGAACGCCGTCTTCTGGATGTCTGCTGGCCTAACCTTCACCTGGTGGTACCCGGATCTCAAATCTATCCTGGAAAACACCTTTGCCCCGCTCAATTGGTCGAACAAATCATCTATCCTGGGCAGAGGATATTTGTTCTTGATGGTGATGGCATTCAAGGCCCGGTAATCAATACACAACCGGACAGTACCATCCTTCTTAGGCACAAAGAGCACTGGTGCTCCCCATGGAGAAGCACTGGATCGAATGAAATCCTTTTTCAACAGGTCATCAATCTGCTCTTTCATCTCTATGGCCTCCTTGGGATTCACTCTATAGCAAGCCCGGGATACTGGTGATGAACCCGGCACTAGATCTATAGTAAACTCCACATCTCTGTTTGGAGAAAGTCCTGGAAGATCCTCTGGGAATACATCCATGAACTCCCTAATGATAGGGTGTGGCAGTACTGCGTCCCCGACTGTAGCACAACAGTTCGGCTCTAGGCTGATCTTCGGCCCTGTCCTCCTGACACTGAATGGTGCTGTGCCTGGGGGACTGAACACAATACTACCCTCATGGCAATCTATAGATGCATGGGCATAGCTAAGCCAGTCCATCCCCAATATGATATCATAACCGGGGAGCGGCATCACAAAGAATCGCCCTCTGAACTCTCTCCCGGCTATAAAAATAGAACACCTATAGATAGATCTAATAGGCACTGGTCCTCCTCCCGTCATCACTCTACTAATCTCCGCAGTAGGTGTAGCTACTAGATGATGTTTATGCATAAACTCTAATGATAGGAAGCTATGAGATGCACCAGAATCAAACAAACATACAGCTAGAAAAGTATGCAAATAAACATGACCTGTGATGACGTCAGCTAAGTAATCCGGCTCCGAAACCTGCTCCGACTCCGGCTCAATGGCTAGACTATAAACCCTCCCCTGAGGTCCCTTCTGCTGCTGCAGATGCTGCCCGAACCTCTGCTGCTGAGTCGGGAGCGGTCTTCTAGTCTTCACTACTGGGCACTCTCGAATCTGATGGGTGGCAGACCCACAAGCTAAACACTGCTTCAACCTCTTCCTGCAGATGGTGTGATCATGCCCTGGTCTTCCGCAGAAAGAACATATAGTTCCCCTCTGTTGCTGCTGCTGATGCCGGGGTCCCGGGGCTCTAACTGGCGAGGTCTGATGATGTGGTGTAGGAGGACGATAAGTCTGCTGGGGTGGCATCGGCGCTCTCTGCTGGAAAGCCTGACGCTTGGACGGACCCTCATGGTGTACAGAAGCCGGCCTCTTGCATGACAGAAGACGCTCCTCAATACTCCGGGCCAACTCTAGGCTCTGGTAGTAGTCAGTCGTACCGTTCGCCACTATAAGGATGCCAATGTCTGGAACTAGGCCATGGCAAAATCTACGGGTCATCTCCTCTGGATCAGCAACCAGACTAGGAGCAAAACGGCTCAGGCGACTAAACTCTCCCGCATAGTCATCAACAGAACGGTTCCCCTGCTGGATGTTCTGGAATCGTAGCCCCATGGCTACTCTAGCAGTGGTCGAGAAGAATTTCTTCTTGAACTGGGTCTTGAACTGGTCCCAGGTGGCTCTACCTCTCGCGAACAACGGCTCATTCCTGAACCAGACTCCGGCTAAGTCTATCAGCAGAAATCCTGCTGCCTCGACCTGAAGGTCATCCGGCATCCTAACTCCCAGAAGCTTCCTCTCTACAGAATCTAGCCAGTCATCAGCTACTACTATGCCCTCAGTCCCTGAGAACTCCTTGGGATTCAGACCCATGAAGTCCTTGACTGTCCCCGCTCTCTGCCGTGGCTCTACATGTGGTGGGACCACGGGACGTCCCTCAGAACGCTCCATGCTCTGGCGGAGTAGGGTAGTCTGCTCCTGATGGGTTGTTAGGAACCCCTGGATCAGTGTGAGCAGCTGGGTCCCGTCGAGAGTGACGGAAGCCTGGGTGGGTATAGTGATAGGGGGTGGTGGAAGTATCGGGGCCTGCTGGGACTAGGATGTGGAAGGTGGTATCTGGGTCTGTGGATCTGTGGAGTGGGGGAATGTGGTAGGTGGAGGTGTATCAGTCAACCGGTCAGCTGACTGGATATGGAGGGCCCCATTCTCGGAGGTAACATACTGGGACGAGCGAGTAAGCACCATCTAAATTACACATAAAAGACTTATAAGGACTTATTTAAAGCAAGTAATCATAAGCAAGAAAATCTAATTATAATAGTAAACATGTGATGTATTTCCTATGTTGCAATCCTAGCATTCCTCTAAGTGTTCTAAGCGTCTTTCCTAATGTTGTCTAGTTACCTTAAGTTCCTAATTGCAGGCATGCTTGGTACAATAACGTAACCAAACAGTTTAGTCGGGACCTGTATAGGCCACCACTTAAAACATGTCACGACCCGCTACCCAAATTGTTGGGCCAGGCCGAGTCATGCCCAGCCTACGTTGAGATAAAACGTAGTAAGCTGTTCTAAAGACAACAGGATAAGACTAAATGTGCTAACAGTTCTATAAGTGAAGAAGAATCATAAATGCTCCAAACACAAAAGTCGTCGTATATAGTAAAATATCCAAGTACAAGTAAACTGAAATGTAAAACTGGATACATGTCCAGTTACAAAATGATGTAGTCTAATACATGTCTACTCTCAAAAGTCTAAGTAAACAAAAGACACTAGGCGAGGTTCCCTGCAGGAACATCCTCGTAAAGCAGAGCCGGGTCCTCGGCGGTAACTCCATAGTATGAGTCGCAGAGTAACTCCTCCTCAGTAAGGACACCTACAACGTTATCCTGTCAGGACGGGAGCAAGCACTAAATCTAGCAAACTAGCATATGAAACATGGAAATGAACATGAGAATGAACATGTGAGAAATAACTGGAAAGCATGGCATCACATAGTCTATCATGGCAAGGACACATATGTCATAGAGACAGATGTATATGTAATGTTTAAAACTGTAGCAGGTACGTGATCGGTCAATAGATGTACAATGTGCTAGGGGCACATAATGAAATGTACTTCCGTACAAGTGAAACGGCGACAGATGTACATACGTACAAATCCGCGTTGAGATAAAGCATACGACAAGGTATACATATAAAATATCAACCTTGCTCGGTACATACGTACGAGAGAAGGGGGCATAATCACGTACACTACTAACAGTTTTCCCATAACCCATATTCTAATCATGTGAGAGATACATCAAGACTGTTCTAAGCATGGTAGTAACTGGAAGTACAACATGTAGAGATCTAACTTGCTACCCCAAGGATCAGCATTTAACATGGTGGGGTTTACAGTTCATTTATGTGACAATATGTAAAGTTCGTAGAAAGTACTTGTCTCTAGCAAAGCAAAACAAAACAAGCTGCGATAACAATGCTATGGATGTCCAGTAACTCGTCGCTGTAGAAGTAAATACAACAACTTAGTTTTACACTAAGCTAAAACACTAGGACACTAATTGGTGAAACACGACTTGTGATTGGGCACCTAGCCAAAATGATGACTTGGCATAGGAGACCAATGTGGGGTGACACACTATGTTAACTAACTTTCTAGGGTCTTTACACTAGTGAGGGATGGGGTTCAATACGACTAAAACTCCAAATAACACAAAAAGCTACAAGTCGTAATTAATCAATAAATAAATCAAAAGATCATTGTGTTCTAACAATTTTAGAGATAGACAAAAAGCCTAATTTTTCTTAAAGTAAAGTACTAAAGTGATCCTTATTAATCATAGAAATTTATTATAATTTTTCTGAAATTTACTATCCAGTACAAATATTTTATAAAAATCAGTTTTCCTAAGTATACAGAAAGTGGGTTTTGGTTTCATATGCCAACCTAGTGGCAAAACAGTAAATTAAATACTACAAAAATTATACTAAATTAGCTAACTTAACAAAGTATCTAAAAACTATTTTTCCATAATTTTAGCAATACTTTAAGTATTTTTAGAAAATCAAAAAAGCAATGCACACACTAATTAATTATCTGCGTATTTTGTCCATGTATATAATTTGAACCAAAGTTCAAATACAGGACCCAAGGCCATGAATCAAGTCCAATATGACATGT
>JANAVB010021596.1:9053955-9055374 GCA_029216955.1 Iris pallida
GTATTCCATCACCAATGTGAACAGGTACGGGGAGAGCGGGTCCCCTGTCGGAGCCCCCTATTGCTGGGAAAGAATCCCTGCGGCAGACCTTCTATTAGCACTGAGAACGTAGCCGTCGTAATACATTCGCGGACTCTAGCAACCCAGAGATCTGAGAAACCCATGCAGTCATAATGGCACATACAAACTCCCTGTTAACAATATCATATGCTTTGCGCAGATCAAGTTTTATGCACGCCTTTTTTTTCCTCCCGGCTTGTTGAAATCCAGACAAACTCATAGCAAGTAGAGAGTTTTCCGAGATCGATCGCCCCTTTATGAATACAGCTTGGTTATTGGAGACAAGGTCAGCCATCAAGCCCTCCATCCGATGACACATGATGCCTGTGATAACTTTGTAGAGGAAGTTACAGCAGGCAATGGGGCAAAGTCTGACAAGTCTGTAGCCCCCTCCTTCTTCGGCACCAAGGTGAGAAATGTGTGATTTAATTCTTTCAGAAGTCGCCCATTGGTGAAGAAATCGCTCACCACCTCCAAGACTTCTGCTTTAAGCTCTTGCCAGTGGACTTTATAGAACTTGCTACCAAACCCGTCTGGCCCTGGTGCCTTGTATGGATTCGCCGTCTTCACAATATTCTCAATTTCTTCTAGTAATCGGGGCAAGAAGGAGTTCATTACCCGCTTGTGACCACTTTCTTGCATATAGAGGGGGGAAACTAGATAGATAGTTAGTTTGGTTATACAAATCTTTGAAGTACCTGACTGCCGCTTGGATGTTCTCCGTCGTCGAGATGACATTACCCTGACAATCAATAATTGATGGATTCGATTACGATGTTTGTCTCGTCCGGATGATATCGTAAAAGAATCGTGTGCATTATCACCTTTCTGGAGCCAGTCGCACTTGGCACGTTTGGGCAGCCGCCACCTCCTCGACGAGTTGGAGATTACCCACCTCTTCCACAAGCGACCGCTCTCTACATGCGAGCTCCTCGTTGAGTAGGTCAGCTTGTAGTACATTTGTGCACATGATGTAACTCCATTCTCTTCTTTGCTAATTCACTACTTGGCCGCTCCCGAACCCATAGTTTTAGTTCTTTCTTCACCTGCTTGAGTCGGTGGACCAATTTGTATTGTGCGTTGCCCATTACTGTCGAGCATAAGCATCTCTCTACCGCTTGGTGGTAGCCTTGTGTGTGAACCCACCCTTGTTATATCTAAATGGAGCCGCCTGTCGTCGGGTTGAGTCCATGAAGGTGACTTTAATTGGGGAATGGTCATCGTACTTGCCTCAAGGCCAACGGCGAGGATGTGGGGAAAGGTCTCGAACCACCGATTGCTTGTCCGATCGTCCGATCAAGTTGGCAAATGACTCTGCCCTTTGTCGTCTTGTTTTCCATGTCCACTTGTGCCCGTTCT
>JANAVB010021596.1:9055387-9172887 GCA_029216955.1 Iris pallida
GAATAAGAAATTTAGTATTTCAAACCGAACCAATTTTTTTAAAAACCCGAACCGAATCTCTTATTCGGTTCGGTTCAGTTCGATTTTCGGTTCAAAACCGAATAATGCTGCACCCTAATAAAATGAGTGGAAAATTTAAATGTAGTTGTGTTTGGGAAAGGGAAGGAGATGAGGGAGAGGAATTTGGGAGAAAATGTATGCGTGTCCACTAAAAAAAATTCTCCCAAATGTGGAAGAAAAAAGAGAGAGTTGAGAGAATTGTGGAAGAAATTATCCAAATATCTTTCAAAAAAGTTAGTATCATTTATGATTTTAAAAAAATATCAAGGATTGAATGATAATTAGATATTTCTTCACAGACAATAAAATATTATTTTTAATTTCTTTTTTTATTTTTGGTCATCCAAACAAGTGAAGGAAAATTAACTTTATCTTTATTTTACTCTCCTCCATTTTTTTTTTCCTCAAATTTTCTTTCCCCTCCTAAAAAAAAAACTTTCCAATCACAGTGTTAGTTTCGGATTCTGCTAATCTAAGTCCTACAAGATCAAGTTAAATAACTGTATAATAATGACATATCGACCAAACTTTTATATTTATATATATATATATATATATATATTTATATAATATTAATATATATAATATATATATATAATATAATATTCGAGTCTCGTACACAGTAGTTATTGGTATTTTCAAATATACAGCATGATGTAAAAGGGATGGAATTAGTGGGGAAATACCCATTGATTGATTGTATAATTCAATTCTGATGATCAATAAAACTTACATGGTTCATATATAATATTATATATATATATATATATATATATATATATATATATATAATATTCGAGTCTCGATACACAGTAGTTATTGGTATTATTCAAAATAGAGCATGATGTAAAAGGGATGGAATTAGTGGGGGAAATAACCCATTGATTGATTGTATAATTCAATTCTGATGATCAATAAACTTACATGGTTCTATATATAATATATATATATATATATATATATATATATATATATATATATATATAATATAATATCGAGTCTCGATACACAGTAGTTATTGGTATTATTCAAAATATAGAGCATGATGTAAAAGGGATGGAATTAGTGGGGGAAATAACCCATTGATTGATTGTATAATTCAATTCTGATGATCAATAAAACTTACCTGGTTCATATATTATATATATATATATATATATCTAATATATATATATATATATATATATCTATATACTGAAAAAAAAAAAAAAAATATATATATATATATATATACTGAAAGAAGGTAATTGTGGTGAACGCTCCCACCGAAATTGATCTTCTGACTACTCGGACCGCATGCCGCACCACTACCACTAGACTAGCTAGAGATCATTGGCAAAATATATATATATATATATATATATATATATATATATATTATATATATATGAAAGTGAATGTATATTTGTTATAATAATATCAATTTTTTCTATCAACGAATCTATGAAAAGGTGTACGAATCTTTTCATTGGAAAAAGGTGTACGAATCTATTTATTGAAAAGGTGTGCCCTTTCCATCGTGTCTCTTTATTTCTATAAATACACATGTGTTTGGAGCATTCAGTATTCATTCAATTCATCCATATTGTATTAGTTAGTCTAAGAGAGAGAACAACCAACGTTGCTTCGACGAGTTCCTACGGTGTGAAGTGCTGCTACCGAAGGAAAGAACAGTTGTATCATGGGAGACTAATCGCCATTAAACCGTAAGCACCAGTGCGGGACGAATATTGTCTTAGAGCATCTCCAACCCTATTGTGACTTTGGAAAAAAGTTATTGCCACGTAGGAATGACAAATTTATTCAAAAGTTCTTCTCCAATGCAATTGTCAAGTCATTGTGAAGCTTATGTGGCAAAAATTAAAGAAGACATTGTGAAGTTGATTGTCTTGTTCTAGACAATGCACTTGACAATGTCTTCTCTTCCATGTCATCAATTATGAATAAAAATATTAGAAAAAAGAAAGAAGATGAGTAGTTGCCTTAAAAGTTGCCTTGGAAGTTGGAAAAAATATTTTATTGCTCCTCAATACTTTGCATTGGAGAGAGTTTTTCTATCTCATTGTCTTTTGAGATATAATTTTGCCACATAAACAAGACATTGTCTTGTGGCTCATGCCACATAGGAGCCACCTAAGACCACAACACATAACAAGACAATAGGGTTGGAGATGCTCTTAAGGACATTGAACCAAGTTCAAGCCTCGGTATCATTTTATTTATTTTACTTATATTTTAATTTCAGAGTCTAAATACAGAGTTGAGAATTTCTACTTACAATATATATATATATATATATATATATATATATATATATATATATATATGGAAGCGGATCAAAAGCCTCCCTTAGAAAATCTCCTAAAACCCCCTCACTCTAATCCGTAATTTATTGTTAATATTAATGTTAATATTAACATTAAATACTAATTAACATTAACTTAACATTAAAAATTAATATTAACATTAACATTAAAATTAATATAAAAAAAATTTAAAAAAATAATATTAACATTAATATTAATTTAATATTAACATTAATATTAACATTAATATTACGAATTAGAGTGAGGGGGTTTTAAGGGATTTTCTAAGGGGAGCTTTTGATCCGCTCCCTATATACATATATATATCTATATATATATATATATATATATATATATATATATATATATATATATATATAGAGAGAGAGAGAAGAGAGATATATATGAGGTGTCACCTCACGGTGAGATGGCTATATGTCACCCCCATGCTATCATCATGCACTTCACCACTTTTTGGTACCTGATGATAACTTGGAGGAGGACACATAGCCAGCACCCATAAGGTGGAACCTCACCTCCTCTCTCTCTCTCCATATATATATATATATATAAAAAGGTGGAACCTCACCTCCTCTCTCTCTCATATATATATATATATATATATATATATATATATATATATATATATATATATATATATATATATATTTGGAACCAGGTAATTGTATTAATGAAAAAAAAGGAATGTTACAGCTTTTATGGGTAGTTTTCACTAACTCCCATCCTTCTTACATCAGAGTCTACATTGTGCATGATGCCAATAATCGATGTTCTAGTATCATGAATATTCTGTTGTTTCGTTCTCCGCCATATGCCAGACTCGATGCTAGGCGAGCACAAGCATCGCTAAACCACGAAGATCCTCTCCCTCTTCCGGCTCCTTGGTGGTCCGTATACTCTGCATGGCTCCCTCGAAGTCTTCCACTTGCGTGTGTTACATGCCTAAGTGTTGTCATTGCGTATGCCAAATCTCTCTGGAGACGACACACTTGAAGAACATGTGGTCTCTTATTTCCTCCTCTTATTGGCAAAGTGGACATGTCGGATCTTCGACGAGATTCCAAACCTCTGTAGTCGATCCCTAGTGAGGAGTCGCTTAGTGCTATTTTGTACATAGTAAGCTGAATTTTTCGTGGTGTATGCGACCTCCATACAATGTCCGCCCACTCTGGTCTCTCATGCGGTGTCCGAATCCTATTTACAGTGAGTCCAGCTTGGAACTTCGTCTCCTGAGTGTCCGTCCAGACCCAGATGTCGCATCCCAGCGTTGGGTCTATCTTGACTTTGGCAATTGCAGCTGCTGCAATTTGTGTCCGCCGATGCAACTCTGGCCGCCATTGTCCGTCCCGGATAATGCAGCTCACTCTCTCACCTTTTTGCGCATCCCGATCGAACTGAGGGCCAAGAATTTGCAATAGACTTTGCTGTCCTATCCAAGGGTCGAGCCATATGTCAGTATTCTGTCCATCCGCCATTATACGACTGATATGTAGTTTGATGATGCCTCTTTGTCGGATGATATGCTTGAAGGTGACCGATTCATTATTGTTTAGCTGATATTCCTTCCTCTTAGATATCTGCTTGTCGTCCATTCCGCCCATAGCGAGTTCCCCTGGATGAGTTTCCAAGCCATCTTCACGCCTGCAACGGTTCGGATGAGAATCAGAGGGCGAAGTCCAACTCTCCCTTCTTCCTCTGGCCTGCATAGTGTGTCCCAGGCTATTGCATGAACTCCGCACCAGATAAAGTTCGCACACTATTTTCTATGCATTGTAGTGTAGCCATAGGGAGTTGAATAGCTTGTAACCAATAATTCATAATGGACAGAATAATGGATCTCACTAACTCTATTCTACTCCGAAGGAGAGGCATTGAGCTTGCCATCCCTCAATGCGTTTCTGTACATAGTCCACAAGAGTGCGACAGTCTTCGTGACGGATGTAATTTGTAGTAAGTGGGATGCCTAGGTATTTCACCGGCAGTTCATCTTGGCCAATCCCCAACTCGTTCGCCCCGCTCCTCCTTGTTCGGGCAAAGCCGGTTAAAATAGATTCGGCTCTTGTCTCTGTTCAATCTGAGCCCAGTAAGTGTGCCAAATGTTTCCATCACTTCAGACATCTTCCACAAGCCTTGTATGGATGTTTGCATGAAAACTAATAAGTCGTCCGCATAAATGAGATGGCTAACTTGCGGTTGAACCGACTTATGTAGAGGTTGTATCTGATTCCATGCAACAACTGAATCGAGCAGGCAGGAGAAGTATTCCATAACCAATGTGAACAGGTACGGGGAGAGCGGGGATCCCTGTCGGAGCCCCCTATGGCTGGGAAAGAATCCCTGCGGCAGACCTTCTATTAGCACTGAGAACGTAGCCGTCGTAATACATTCGCGGACTCTAGCAACCCAGAGATCTGAGAAACCCATGGCAGTCATAACGGCACATACAAACTCCCTGTTAACAATATCATATGCTTTGCGCAGATCAAGTTTGATGCACGCCTTTTTCCTCCCGGCTTGTTGAAATCCCTGACAAACTCATGAGCAAGTAGAGAGTTTTCCGAGATCGATCGCCCCTTTATGAATGCAGCTTGGTTATTGGAGACAAGGTCAGCCATCAAGCCCTCCATCCGATGACACATGATGCCTGTGATAACTTTGTAGAGGAAGTTACAGCAGGCAATGGGGCAAAGTCTGACAAGTCTGTAGCCCCCTCCTTCTTCGGCACCAAGGTGAGAAAGTGTGATTTAATTCTTTCAGAAGTCGCCCATTGGTGAAGAAATCGCTCACCACCTCCAAGACTTCTGCTTTAAGCTCTTGCCAGTGGACTTTATAGAATTGCTACCAAACCCGTCTGGCCCTGGTGCCTTGTCTGGATTCGCGTCTTCACAATATTCTCAATTTCTTCTATAGTAATCGGGGCAAGAAGGAGTTCATTACCCGCTTGGTGACCACTTTCTTGCATATAGAGGGGGGAAACTAGATAGATAGTTAGTTTGGTTATACAAATCTTTGAAGTACCTGACTGCCTTGGATGTTCTCCGCGTCGAGATGACATTACCCTGGCAATCAATAAGTTGATGGATTCGATTACGATGTTGTCTCGTCCGGATGACATAGTAAAAGAATCGTGCATTTATCACCTTTCTGGAGCCAGTCGCACTTGGCACGTTGGGCAGCCGCCACCTCCTCGGCGAGTTGGAGATTACCCACCTCTTCCACAAGAGACCGCTCTCTACATGCGAGCTCCTCGTTGAGTAGGTCAGCTTGTAGTAACGTTTGCACATGATGTAACTCCATTCTCTTCTTTGCTAATTCATTACTTGGCCGCTCCCGAACCCATAGTTTTAGTTCTTTCTTCACCTGCTTGAGTCGGTGGACCAATTTGTATTGTGCGTTGCCCATTACTGTCGAGCATAAGCATCTCTCTACCGCTTGGTGGTAGCCTTGTGTGTGAACCCACCCATTATTATATCTAAATGGAGCCGCCTGTCATCGGGTTGAGTCCATGAAGGTGATTTTAATTGGGGAATGGTCATTCGTGCCTGCCTCAAGGCCGACGGCGAGGATGTGGGGAAAGGTCTCGAACCACCGATTATTGTCGATCGTCCGATCAAGTTGGCAAATGACTCTGCCCTTTGTCGCCTTGTTGTTCCATGTCCACTTGTGCCCGCTTCTTTCTAGTGGATTGAGCCCAGCGCGGAGTAGGATCTTTTGAAGTCATAGAGCAGCGACTCCGGCACTATTCTGCCTCCAACCTTCTCGCTTTGGTGAAGAATCGAATTGAAGTCTTCCATGAAAACTGCAGGAAGTTTAAATGTAGACTCCGCTAGGTGACTTATGTGAGCGATCTCTTCCCACAACCTCTCTCTTCTTTTCCTGTCATTGTGTCCGTATACGGCTCCCAATATGAACTGTAGCCCTCATCGATGGGAAAATGATACTGCAATGAGTTGGTCCGATGTCTGGATAACTTGACCTTCCCAATTAGCCTTGTCCCAAAGGAGCCAAATACGAGCCATATCACTTATCTCCAAGTTATTAGTCTGCGCCCAGTTGTACGGAGTCCTCCGGGCTAACATATTGTCAAATTTGATTTTTGTCTCCAACAGGGCACTAATAGTGCAGTGTCCAAGCTTCAGACGATTACGAACCTCCCTCCATCTACCTATAGAGCAAACACCACGTATATTCCATGCAATAATAGACATTAAATACCTGTTTGGTGGCCCAACATCTCTTCTTCGCTAGCACTTTGGGTAGGTTGCAGCGGTTCTCTTGGATCTCTCGTGTGCAGTGACTGTCCATCCTGAATGTGCTTTCGCCAAGCCGGGTTGTCAACGACTAATTTTAGTTGCTCCGTCCCTCTCTCATGCCTATTCTCTGGATCATGATTTGTAGTCACGACCCGCACCCATTTTTTTCGGATACGAGACGGGTCCAACCCGGCCTACGCCACAGAGTCGACGGTAGAACGCTGTCACGGCCATGATGATCAAAATAAATAAAACAATGCTCATTCACCAAACTAATTTAACTTACAATATTCACAAGTTTTACATTTGCAGAAAAATATAAACTTGTACAAATATTGGAATGACTACAACTCAGCTATCTAGCTAGTCTCTAGGCTTTTGTCTGCAAGTACAACCCGTATCTCCCAATGCTAAGTGAATCCACGGCTAACCTAAAAAATATTAGTTCCCAGTCAGAAATGGAACGAGTACAATTCACTGAATGCAGTTTCAATATATGAAAATGACTATACTATACAGATAAGCCTTTAGACATATGATTCATAAAATAAATGAAGAAAGACAGAATAAAACTAAATACCAAGAACCGAAAATGAAATACAATAAAATACTCACCGACTGACCGACTGAAGTACCTTTGATATGTGATCGATCTCGGAACAATTATGCGACACGGTCTACACTGTCTAAAGTTACACTGTCTACACTGTCTACTTTGCAATAATAAATCACTGTCTACTTTGCAATAATAAATCACTGTCTACACTGTCTACTTTGTAATAATAAATCACTGTCTACACTATATAAAGCAATAATAAATCACGGTCTACACGGTATAATGCAAGAATAAATCACGGTCTACACGGTCTAATACAAGAATAAATCATGGTCTACACGGTCTAAGGTCAGATCACACATCATTGGTACTTCACCTTCCCCGACACAAAGAATAAAATCAACATAAAGACTGAAATCACATCTCTATCGAATAACAATGATGCATATTAAAGATCAATACTGAAAACAAATAATAAACTGTACTCGCATGTGGTCCTTTGCTGGTGAAACCGATAATCCAAACCACTCGGTGTTCCACAATAGTCAAAGCTCGTACAACAGTCTCCAAATGTTGAAATAGATATTACCAATGTTCTTAGAATAGTCAAATTAGCTAGAATTGCCTGTTCTTAAGTCTAATTCTGGACACAGAGACCAAACGATAATTTTGGGTCAAAACGGTGTCCGCCGTTGGATCCGCTTTGCATCGAAAAGTGTGCCAGAGTCAATGGTCTCTAAAGTCATCAAACTACATGTCTACGAATTCGTTTTCATGATACGAATCCAACCGTATGTCCAAAGTTGGATTCCGGCGGGCCGTGCACAAAATTGCCCGTTGAATCGGACCGTAGGGCTCGCAAAACGGCGATCCGATCAACTGTCTCAGAATCGGACCAAACTTGGCATACAGGACCAAAAAATGATACGGTCATGTTGGCGCAAGTTTTGTCTCAATCTGATGAACGTGCACAAAGTAATTGAGAAATTTGTACAAAGGCCGATACGGTGAATTTCGACGGATACGCATCAAATTCGTCGCGCACACGCAACCAATTTGAATTTCGTCAAAGCCCACACGTCCACGAAACCATTACGCACCTTTCGATGATTTTGGTTCACGACCAAGTCGTCCGGATTGGCGGGACGCACGTCGTATCGAAGGTTTTTCTAAAGTTTTTAATATTTTAAAACAGGTATTTATCCATTTGGATGTCCGATTTCTCGACGCACAGTCGACAAAATCCGATTCTACAAGAAGTGATTCGAAGCCCTATAGGTTGTCTAGGATTTTCATCATTTGGTTTCTCAAAACTGGCGATAGATTGACGGGAAGTCGCCTTCCAAAACGAGTGTTTGAACCAACTACAGTTCTGTTTTTAAATAGATTTTTCGTCATCTTCGTATCTATTTTCTGGATGAACTAACGTACTATATCAAAATCTATTTGAATGAAAATATAGTCGTATGTGTTGTGGACGGACCGGAGAAAAAGATTTGTAAAACGAACCATCGCACGCGGATAAATCGGGCGACGAAGTAGGGCCGATGGCTGTTCTGCTGCTGCCATGGCTGTGTTCTGTTTTGTGCGGCCGGTGGCCCTGGTCGGCCGGCGGCGCGCGCGCACGCGTGGGGGTGCGCCCAGGTGGCTGGTGCGTGGCGAGGGTGTTTAGGGTTAGCGTTGATCTCCCCTCCTCTCGATCTCAATCTCCCTCTCTATATATACCAATATTTGCGTGTAAAGCAGGGTCAGGTCCCTGTGGTCTTTGCTCTGATCGGTTGTGTGTGCCTTTTTTTCTTTATCTTTTCTTTTATATACATATGAGTATATATGTATATATGTATATATACATATATCTAACTAAACACTCTCATATATTTATATATATACTAAATCACCATGAAATCTAAATAAAATTTCAATATATTCTATTATAGGGCCTATTTATATAAATACGAATATATATATATATATATATATATATATATATATATATATATATATATATATATATATATATATATATATATATATATATATATATATATAACGTTTATTAGACAAATATAATATCACCAATAATAATAATAATAATAATAATATATAATAACCTCAATAAAATAATAATAATAATAAATATAACGAAATTCAATAACACAATAATGATGTATATATATATATATATATATATATATATATATATATATATATATATATATATATATATATATATATATATATATATATATATATTATTTTATATATATATATATATATATATATATATATATATATATATATATATATATATATATATATATATATATATATATACTATTATGCGCAGTCTAATAATTCCAAAATGCACAAAGACCCATTTTATACAAGAGTCGCTGAATAACACTAATAATAATATTTATAATATTTAAATTACGAATACTTAGAAATATTCATTAAATCATTAAACGGAATACAACACACTCATACCAAATACATCAACACGCATGTCATCGGACGTCCCGTATGACTACATGTGCTTGGGCTTGTCTTGGGTCCTATCTGGACTAATTCAGTACAACCGGGTTTTCTAAAGCTCAATAATATAAATAATAAATAAATAAGTCTTCGGTAAGGGTTAAGTCGCATCTTGGCCTGGTTTTCCTAGTTAGGACATCACTATGGCTCGGCCTTCCCTAGCAGGGCTAATACACTAGTCAAAGCACGCCATTGCACTATGCGTGTCACGATTTCTAGTCACCTTGTACCCCAAAACTCTAATATGGCTAAAGTCATCTATCATAATAATTAATTAAGTAATTTATTTATAAAAATTCTAAAAATCACCATTTAATTCATTATAAATAAATGAAATATATTATAAAAATTTTGAGAAGAGGGGTTACAATATCAACTTGAGGGTAATATGATGGTCGTGCTTCTTCCATTGTGGCCGTGGCCTGGCGTTTCCGGCTGGAACTGGTAGATGTCCCATTGTATGCTTTTGCATGTGGCTTGGTACCCTTCCCTGCTCCGGTAGCTCTTCGCTTGGGCGTTGCTATGCTTTTCATATTAAATAGCACAATTTCTCCGCCCAAAATCTCTTTTCCTTTCCTGGTTCCAAGCGACTCTTCGTAGCTGTTCTCCTCCATCTGATTTCGATTTCCTTCCCCCATAGGCGTCTGTATAGACGATGAGGGGGGATTTCCCATATCCATCGTCCTTTCTGTTGTAGGGACCTTGCTTCCTTCCTCGACCATCGTCCCTTGGGTGTTTTCTGTGATGCTTGTTATCGCAACAGGAAATCTGAGTTGTATGGCTCCTTCCTCTTGCATATAGCTAGTTTTGAGTTGTATAGCCCCGTCCTCTTGCATGATGTTAGTCTCTTCATGTTATGTTCCTGCCCTCGGTTGTTCTTCATTGACGTGGCAAGCTTGCGTCAAATGGCCAAAGTGTTTACATTTGTGGCAACTCGGAGGGACCCATTCGTAGTCGACAGCTTGATAGTATACCTTTCCATTTGGTATTTCATATGCGACCTCTCGTGGGAGTTGAGTCCCGGCTTCAATTTCAACAAATATTTGAGCATATTGTAGACGAGAGCGCATCCGAGTGGCTTCATCATCTTTGATAGGTCGGCCTATCAAACTGGCCAATTTCATCATCATGGTCTTATTCCAATATTGGATGGGAAAACCTGGAAGTCGAATCCAGATTGGGATAGTATGTAGCACTTCGCGCTCGCATTTGGGATTAGGTTGCCAGTTTTTTATAATGATCAATCTCCCATCAAAAGTCCACGGTCCTCCCTGTAGGATCCTTTCCACATCCTCCGCCAACCCAAATTTGACAAAAAAGAAGCCATCTTCTCGGGCAAAGAATTCCATATTGCCCCGAGGCCGCCAGACTCGCATTGTGTACGCTCTTATTTGTCCATAAAATGGTCGGTCTCCTAGCACGTATAGTATTAGCGTGTTAGACCAGTATGCTACTGTTTCATTAATCTCCTCGGCGGTGAATATAGCTCGGCTACCTCCTTCGGCTTGCTTTGGTGTAATATACTCCATCGACTCCTCCGATTCGCTCGTCGTCGGTTTGCAAATCTCCGCCCAAGATCTACTGCTTCTCGGCGAGGATTGTTGATTGAGAGAATCCTTTACGGTGGCCATATTTTCTCCTCGGTTCGTGCTAGCAGCATTCCTTCCTCCTTGAGTTGCGACTGCCCCTTCATGTCTTGCCATTGGTGTTATGCCTGTATCCATATTAGGCTGCCTCCCGGTTGCTACCGGGCCTCTTGTTGGAGGTTGCCTCCCCAGATATTTTCGACGGGCTCCTCCACATCCAGGTTCCGTTCTCCGTTGGTATTGTCGTCTCTCTGTCAGTCTGCCGCTCGTGTTCTCTCTGATTCGTGTGTCTGTACCTATGTTTGGTCTTCTTCTCCGCTGCACCGTTGTCCATCCGCCCCCCATCTCTTGTGGTTGTCCTCCTGCCACCGGCGCCAAATAGTCGGCCGTTCGACTAGAGTCGAGATAGTCAGGCGGTATATATATGTATATATATATATATATATATATATATATATATATATATATATATATATATATATATATATATTTGAAACCAGGTAAATTATTTCTGGAATCGCTCCCACTGGGATTCGAACTCCTGACCACTCGGCCCGCATGCATCTCTCTTAACCACTAAGCTAGGGGTCATTTGATATATATATAAGAAAGGAAAACTTTATTGAAGTATCAGGCGCAAAATGCCACAACCTATACAAGTAAGAGCGCCAAGCGCCAAACGACTACAACTACAACGAAAAAGTGCAAAGCGCCAACAAAACGACATCCCCAAAAAGGGGACCCGAGGCTAAGACAGGGCCTCCCAAAAGCTATCCGAGGAGTACGAGTAGTGCCTCCTGACTTTATGAATCTGTCTGATAACCTCCCTGTTTAGTTGGGTTAGGAAAGTGTTGGCGGCCTTCGTATCTGAATTTGTTCCGATTCTTCCACAAGACCCATATCCCGACGGCTGCGACGATCTGAAGCCCATGAGAACTGCTCCAGCTGGCCAGGAGATTGTTGAAGCTTCCAGGAAGATGATCCTGCCGGCACTTGGAGTTGAGGCTAGTCCACATTTGCGAAGAGAGGTCTCCGGAAAGAAGGACGTGCTCCGCCGTTTCTGCTTGATGAGAAGTGCAGCAGTGGCATCTCGATGCTAGGCTGAATCCGAAAGAGGTGATATGGGGTCGTCGGTGGGAAGCTTACGGCGTTGGGCTCTCCAGATCAGTATCGATCATAAATGCATGGCTACCAGTAAGGTGCGATGAAGGAAGACAGCACTCCGATGCTTCTCATATATATATATATATATATATATATATATATATATATATATATATATATATATATATATATATATATATATATATATATATATATATATATCGTCCCGAGGTCGTGGCCCGTTGGGAACGACGAGGCACCCCGTGTGGATGGCACGGGTTCGAGCCTCCTTGGGAGCGCGCTCCCAAGCTCCGGTAAGAAGTGGACACCCCAAAAAAAAAAAAAATTATATATATATATATATATATATATATATATATATATATATGAGGAAGCAAATGACCTCTAGCCTAGTGGTTAAGAGAGATGCATGCGGCCCAAGTGGTCGGGAGTTCGAGCCTCAGTGGAGGCGAGTTCGCCACAAGTACCCACTGCTTCAAAATATATATATATATATATATATATATGAGGAAGGATAGGCATCCCCACAATTTTTGCATCCCCACAATTTTTGCATCCCCATGCATCTCCATGTTCACATCCGTTGGATGTGCTTTAAGTCATCTAATCTTAACCATTGGTAAATCAACGGTTAAGATTAGATGACTTAAAGCACTATATATATATATATATATATATATATATATATATATATATATATATATATATATATATATATATATATATATATATATATATATATATATATATATATATCAATTATCTATTTAGTCATTGCTACTCCACATCAAATAAAACAAAAATAAAAAAGGAACTGTAGATAAAGTAGTTTCTTATGAACTATAGAAATAAAAAGAGTATGCTATATTGTAGATAGCGGGTTCCAACTCTTCCGCCCATGAAAACTATAAATATAATATATAAGTAAGAGCATCCACAATTAAGACACTCCAAATATGTACTTCAAATTATTAAAAATTGTGTAAATTATTATTTTTGGAGTGTCTCCTTGATAGCACACAATGGTACACTCCAAATAAATACTCCAAATCAATATCTTCCATCTTTTTTTCATTTTTTTTCTTCTCCATGTTTGGCAAGAATTTTCCTCCCTATTTTTCTATTTATTTTTCTTCCATGTTTGGTAAAATTTGTTAATATTAGTGGGTCCAGAAATTAATGTAGTGGAGTTAGCACACGCTCCAAATCTTGAGTGTCTCTTAACTTTCTAACAATTTTTAAGTATGGACAAGTATCCACTGTAGTCTTCAAGTGCTACAAAATTTGGCTAAAATCAAAATGTAGCATATGAAAACTCTTCCATTGTAGATGCTCTAATATATTATAAGTAGTATGGGCCGAGTTGTTAAGACAGACTTATGCGTCAATAGAAAAGAATATAAAACTAATGTCTAAGTAAACAAAAGCAACGCTGCTACGTTGTATGCGATTTATAACCGTGGGCAAAATATCATTTTAGTTGTTCACATGAACTAGTTGGGAAGGAAGCAACATAGTTTTTGTTCACGTGAAATAATTAGGAAGGAACCTGTGTGGCACTATCACCATTGAAAGCACAAACAAGAACAAAAAAAAATCCTAAATAAGGAAGAAATTTAGGGTATTTGCACGAGTTATGTTATTCGTACCTCTAAAATGTCCCTTCAAACTATTATTTCATATGTGACAGCTGATATGTCATGTTACATAATATTATGTGTCATCTAACATGGCAGCTGACAGACAAATTTTAACATACAAAATTAATTACCCAATTTTTTTATGTTGATATTAATATTAATATTAATGTTAATGTTAATTTAATATTTTTGTTAATGTTAATATTAATTTTAATGTATTAATGTTAATATTATTGCTAATATTAATATTAATTTTAGTTTTAGTTGTAACTTTAATTTTAAAATATACTATGTCAGTTGTTATATCAACATGCCACATCAGCTACCATGTAAGGAGGAATGGTTTGGAGGGATAAATAGTATTATTCTATTTGCAGTGAGGAGGAATAATTTAGAGAATTTACAAATGGGAATGAAACGTTATTAGAGATGACGCCTGAAGGCTGAATTTAGTCAGACGTCACTGGAGTTGGCGTCTCAAAGGAAGCATGGACCAAGCACCAACTTTAATGAAGTCCCACATGGAGAGGAGTGAGACGTCAACAGAATTGGTGTCCCTTAGGAGAGAGGGTCATGGTGCATACTGGGCCGGTTAGCCCGGTACCCGACCCAGGCCCGGACCGGCCCGCGGTCAAATCGGCCCGGCCCGGCCCGTCCGAGGCCCGAACCGGCCCGGCCCTCCACCCCCCAACGGGTCGGGTCGGGCCTCCCCCCCAGCCCGAGCCCGAGCCCGGCCCGGCCTGGCCCGAATTTTTTTTTTTTAACAGTTGTAGGCCCGGCCCGAAGCCCGGCCCGGTTGGACCGGTCCAGCCGACCGTTGGCTGTTCATTTTTTTTTCTGCCGACCGTTTGGGGGGTCTTTTACCAAAATGCCCCTCCCATATAGCCGTTTTTAAAACGTTGGGAGGGGTATTTTGGTCAATTTGGGCCCAAAATTACCAAAATAACCCTGAAAACTTTCTATAAATTGGGCAAAAATTCCATTTTTCAAACACAACTCATTTCAAACATTTCTCTACAGTGTTCTACGGCTTTCCCTTCCCGGTGCTCTGGTGCTCTACGGCTTCCCGATCTCCCTCACAACTCCATTCCGGCTCTACGGCTTTCCGATCTTCCTCTCAATCCCTTACTTTCTTCTAACAAAGTTTTACTTTATTTTATTTTATATATGGCTGGTGAAGGTTCTAACCCACCTGATCTTGCTGGACAGACTTACCAATTTTTTAATACTTTTTATGACGGTACTCAAATTTCACATGAGCAAGTAGCAACCAATCCGATTCCGGAGGGGTTCCAACCATCTCCTCCGAAAGTCGCTAGTTCCACCCAACGTCCTGAAAAGAAAAAAAGGTCTAAGTATTGGGAATATTTTACTTTGATTTTTGAAACTAATCCTGATGGTTCGCTTGTTTTAGATGCCAAGGGTGAACCAATACCGTACAAGGCATAATGCAAAAAATGTTGCAAACAGTACGCATAGAAGAAGGACGGTAGCACCGGGATCATATCCAGACATTACGACACTTGCTACGGGAAGGACACACTTCAAGCGTCCCAAACCCAAATAAGCTTTGGCACCACCGGTTCTTCAATGGGTAACTTTACTTACTCAGCTGCTCGACATAAAACTGAATTAACTAAACATATTCTTCGTGAAGAACTTCCTTTCACGACGGGTGAAAGCGAATCTTTACGAGATTATGCATCAATTTCTCTAAATCCCTCCTTTACTAGAGTGAGTAGACAACAAGCTCGAAATGAGTCTATTCGTCTCTTTAACGAGCGGAAAGCCGCTTTGAAAGCGGATTTTCAAAATGTTAGTAAGTTGTCTATTACTTCTGATATTTGGACTACTAAGTGGAGTTATGCTTACATTTGTATTACTGCGCACTATATAGATGCACAATGGATGTTGCAAAAACGCATCATCTGTCTTAAAATTATAGAATGTCCACACACGGGCGCTGTAATTTCAAGTGAGATTTCAAAACACGTGCGTGAATATGATATTCACCATAAAAAATTTTCTATCTCTTTGGACAATGCATCAAACAATATTGCTGCTATGTATTATTTGTCAGTAATTTTTCAGCCTATTTTAGAAGGTAGACTTTTGCATGTTAGGTATGCTTGTCATATAATTAACTTAGTTGTTAAAGAATGTTTACAATTTTTTGATCCCCATTTAGACACTCTGCGACAATGCTTGCTCCACCTAAACTCGTCTCCAAGTAGACAGCAAAGTTTTGCATGCACGTGCGCACATTTTGGTATTACTTTAGAAGATTTGTGAAGGATATACCAAATAGGTGGAACTCCACCTACTTAATGTTGAAATCTGTAATTCCTTTTAAGAATGCTATTACATATTATTGTACTTCGGATGTCAGCTTTGACTATCAAGTTACTACTGATGAGTGGGTAGCAGCTGAAAGTGTTTGTGAATTTTTAGAAGTTTTTTACAATGCTACATGTATTCTTTCTGGTGTTTATTATTGTAACTGCCTGTTTTCAAAATTTACGGTAAATGGTCATTTTTGCATTTTTAGGAATTTTAGAAATTTTTATTTAATTATATTGTTATTTGGGAATTTTTAGAGTCGGGTTCGAATTTCAGCTCATTCTGACTTGTATCGGGGACCCGGGGTAGCTTAGACTCTGATCGGGACCCAAACTTAAGTTAGATATGGCCCATAAAATCCCACAAATTAGTCTGGTACCTTTAGACAATTTTTTCGTGACTTAATCGATCAATTTGCAGATTTTAACTTGGTTTTTGCGACCCCGAAAAACTTGTTTAAGTCAATTTTGACCTAGAGGAGGCTTGGAGGGCATTTTGGACATTTGCCAAATGCCCCAACCCCCCTACATGGCCGGCCACAGCAGCAAACACCCCTCCATTCTTCTCATTGCAAGAAAAACTTTCTCTCTCTTCCTTTCTCTCATTCTACAAGGACCCCTTTCCTTCCCCTTTGGATTTTAGGCTCAAAAGTAAGTCAAATCTCTTCTAATTCTCTTCTATACTCTAGATCTCTCCCTAATCTTGGTGCTAACCCTTTTTTATCTTTTATTTGTGATTTTTATCTAAGTAGAACCTAGCATGGAGGGGTTGGAAGCTTAGATTTGGCTCTTGACCTAAAAAAGAACCGATTTTGGAACTTTTCCTTGGGATTCCAACTCCCAAGAGGTAAACCCTAACTCTAACTCTTGTAATTACTCCTAATTAATATTATTTGCATATTAGAGGATACCCGAGACGTAGGACAACACATTAGAAGAGGTTTGGAACCCATTGGACTCAATTCGGGACTTTCGGGCTAGGTTTAGTGCGAATTTTGGGAAAAATCCTAAATTGACATGTTTGGATGTTACCCCTAGCCTAATTAGACCCAATTAGGTTAGTTTGGGTGAGATGAGGCTAGGTACGTGTCCATATTTGGATACGTGGGATCGTTTTGCGAGAAATCATAAAAAAAGACTTTTTTGGGGTTTTCGGGTTCCAACACACGGGTGACTTTTTACACCGACACTAGAATCGGCAAGCTAGTACTTAGAATAGGTTCTAATCATTATTTAGAACTCATGGGTAGAGTTTGGGTCGAATTCGGATAGGTTTGGTGTCCGTATCACGCGGTATCGCGAATCGGACACCCCGAAGTCGCCAAAATGGCCATTTGGCCATTCGGGCCTCGTTTCTCGTTTCCGCTCCCGTGCGCGAGTTAGATTGCTTATGTGGGGCACGTGTCTAGGCCCTAGAGGGTAGAATTTCAAAGATTTGGGTATTCGGATAAGGTTTTGGGTCGTTTAGGAGTATATGTGTGTGTGTGTGTGTGTGTATGTGTGTGTGTCCACATATATGTGTGTCAATGTGTGTGAGTGTGTGTGTGCCCATATATATAGATATCCATATGTGTGTGTGTCTATATATATATATATATATATATTATATATATATATATATATATATATAGATATGTATGTGTGTGTGTGTCTATATATAGATATAGGTATCCATGTGTGTGTGTATATATATATATATAGATATGTATGTGTGTGTGTGTCTATATATAGATATAGGTATCTATGTGTGTGTGTATATATATGTAGATATGAATGTGTGTGTGTGTGTGATATATATATATAAATAGGAGAGGGATATATATATATATATATATATATATATATATATATATATATATATATATATATATATATATATATATATATATATATATAGTGGGATAGAGGAGGACTTATAGAGAGGAATTAGAGGGAATGAGAGGAAGAGATTGAGGGTAAGAAGACAGGGAGAGAGTAGAGCATTAGCAGCAGCTAGGGGGGAGTTTGGGGCTGCTGTCCCCCCCTGTAAGCCCCTGATTTTTCAAATTCATTTTTTATTAGTGCTAATTAATTTTTAATGTCATTTATAGCCTTAAAATAATTATTAGGATTTTTAGGAATTTTTCTAGAATTTTTAAATGATTTTTAAATAAGTTTTATATATAAAAAATATCAATTTGTAATTTATTTAAATGTTTTAATATCATTTTGCAATTTTTAGAATTGTTTTAATATCAATATGCAATTTGTTGAATTGTTATTATAACAGTTGCAATTTAGGAATTGTTTTATTTCTGTTATGCAAATTCTATTTTGCATTTAGACTCTGCTAGGGACCTATTTGCAATTACCTAAATTACAAGGACCTAAGTGCTAATTTCCTACCCATCCCCCTGCCCGACGACCGACGGCTGACCGACGACTGCCCCCGCCATTTTCGGCCAGCACACAGCTCTCCGACCGCCTCAAATTGCCTATAAATAAACCCCCTCTCCCCCTCGACTAACCCTAACCCTAATTTCCCCCACGACCGCCAGCACCGCCCCTTCTTCCCCAAAACGCTTCGCCGGAACCCTAACCCCGACGAAGCCTCGATCTCACCATCCCGACACCCTCATCGACCACCACCACCACCCGCAGCTTCGCCCCGACGAGACGAAGCGATCGCCACCGGAGCGCCGCCTCGCCGACGCCTCCTCCGCCGTACACGACCCCCGAAAACCCCTTCGACGACGGACACGTGAGTAGCATGACTCAAACCGTGTCGTGCGTGTCTCGTTTTCACGCACGAGACTCGCCAGGACACGGGGATGTTCGTCCAGTAGCTGGACACGCGATTCAGTGTTCGTGCGTGTCGTGCGTAGCACGGACACGAGAAACCCTGTGTCCTTAACTGTCAGGACACAGGACAAATATTTATTTATTTTTTATTATAAATGCTAACCTAACTAAATAAAACTAACCTAACCCTAATCCTAATCCTAACAGACGGGCCAAAATGGCCCACTGGCCAGCGGCTCCAGTGTTAAATCCCCCCCCCCCTGCGCAGCTCGAGTTCGAGCCCCTCCTTTCTGTCTTCTTTTCTTTTTCTGTTTCTTTTCTTTTTCTTTTTCTTTTTTCAGTTTTATATATATATATTTATATATATATGTATATATATATTAGTATATATATATATGTGTATATACTATTTTTTTTACAGTATTTATATATATGTATATATTTTATAATTAGTAAAATTTTATATAAATATGTTTGTATTTATATATATATTCATATATGTATGTATATGTATATATTTTCATGTATATATATATTAATATATATATACACTCTATTGTGAAGTATTTTTCTATATATGTATATATACTTATACATATATATATATACCTTATAAATTAAGTATTTTTCCTTACATATATGTATATATACTTTTAAAACATAGGTAGGTATATTTTCTATTGCATAACTTTACCTTATTAAAATAATAATATTTATTTTGCACTATCACCAAATTGTATTTTTATTGTATTTAAATTACTGCAACCATTTGGTGTCCAAGCCTAGCATGGGTATTTGGGCTCAAATATGTTTTCACACTTTCAAGACCTGTACAAGTCATATTGGACTTGATTCATGGCCTTGGGTCCTGTATTTGAACTTTGGTTCAAATTATATACATGGACAAAATACGCAGATAAATTAATTATTGTGTGCATTGCTGTTTTTGATCTTCTAAAAATACTTAAAGTATTGCTAAAATTATGGAAAAATAGTATTTAGATACTATGTTAAGTTGGCTATTTTAGTATAATTTTTGTAGTATTTAATTTACTGTTTTGCCACTAGTTTGGCATATGAAACCAAAACTCATTTTCTGTATACTTAGGAAAACTGATTTTTTATAAAATATTTGTACTAGTTAATAAATTCCAGAAAAATTATAATAAATTCTATAGTTAGCAAGGATCGTTTTGGTACTTTGTTTTATGCAAAACTAGGCTTTTTGTCTACTTTAAGAATTGTTAGAACACAATGATCTTTTGATTTATTTATTGATTAATTACGACTTGTAGCTTTTTGTGTTATTTGGAGTTTTAGTCGTGTCGAACCCCATCCCTCACTAGTGTAAAGATCCTAGAAAGTTAGTTAACATAGTGTGTCACCCCACATTGGTCTCCTATGCCAAGTCATCATTTTGGCTAGGTGCCCAATCACAAGTCGTGTTTCACCAATTAGTGTCCTAGTGTTTTAGCTTAGTGTAAAACTAAGTTATTATATTTTACTTCTACAGCGACGAGTTACTGGACATCCATAGCACTGTTATCGCAGCTTGTTTTGTTTTACTTTGCTAGAGGCAAGTACTTTCTACAAATTTTACATGTTGTTACATAAATGAATTGCAAAACCCACCATGTTAAATGCTGACCCTTGGGGTAGCAAGTTAAAACGTCACATGTTGTACTTTCCATTACTACCATGCTTAGAACAGTCTTGATGTATCTCTCACATGATTTAGAATATGGGTTATGGGGAAACTGTTAGTAGCGTACGTGATCATGCCCCCCCTACTCGTACGTACGTACGTACCGAGCAAGGTTGACATTTTATGTATACCTTGTCGTAGGCGCATCAGCTGTATTTGTACGTATGTACATCTATCGCTTGTTTTACTTGTACGTATGTACATTTTATTTACATTGTACCTCGGTACATTGTACATCTATTGACCGATCACGTACTTGCTACAGTTTTAAACATTACATATACATCTGTCTTTATGACATATGTGTCCTTGCCATGATAGACTATGTGATGCCATGCTTTCCAGTTATTCCTCTCATGTTCATTTCCATGTTTCATATGCTATTTTGCTAGATTTAGTACTTGCTCCCGTCCTGACAGGATAACGTTGTAGGTGTCCTTACTGAGGAGGAGTTACTCTGCGACTCATACTATGGAGTTACTGCCGAGGACCCGGCTCTGCTTTACGAGGATGTTCCTGCGGGGAACCTCGCCTAGTTGTCTTTTGTTTACTTAGACTTTTGAGAGTAGACATGTATTAGACTATATCATTTGTAACTGGACATGTATCCAGTTTTACATTTCAGTCTACTTGTACTTGGACATTTTACTGTATACGACGACTTTTGTGTTTGGAGCATTTATGTTTCTTCTTCACTTATAGAACTGTTAGCACATTTAGTCTTATCTTGTTGTCTTTAGAACAGCTTACTACGTTTTATCTCAACGTAGGCTGGGCATGACTCGGCCTGGCCCAACAATTTGGGTAGCGGGTCATGACACCCCCCCCCCCAAACAGCAGTAATAGCAGCAGCAGTAGCAGTCTTTTGACCCCCCCTTTAGCCCCCTTAAACCCCCATTTTCCCCCCTATATATACACCAATATATACCTACATATATACTCCTATATATAACCATATATATTCCCCCCTAAGAGGGCCTATGAGTGGGTATGTGGAGTGGGATTAGAGTGGATTAGAGTTTGTGGGTTAGAGCTTAGCAATAGTGAAAAATAGGGAATAGTTGGATAGCGAGTGGAAGGGCGATTTTGAGTTTCGAGTGTCGGAACGCGTCCAAATTTGAGATGGGACTTAGATATGTAAATTAGATTCTGTGGGTAGGCTCCTAAGTTAAAATCGGAGTTTCGTTGGAGATTAGGAGAAGGGTATCTCAAGATATCATTGAGTATCTTACGATACTCAAGATAATGAGATTTTTACCCTTTTTGACTTTTAGATATCAAGATACCGTGATACGGTATCGAGATTCTAGGAGAGGGTTTAAATACCATAATAGAGAGTGGGGGAAAGCTTAGAATGAAGTAGGAAAGCCTAGAGTGAGAGTTAGAAGCTAAGGTGAGATTTTGCCAAGATAATGGATAATTAGACAACATGGACCGTAAGATGGACTGGATGTCCACTTTACCTAAAAAACTTGGTAGGTAATGTTAGTGTAGGCTAGTATCCTACTAACCTAGGAAGCCGGGAGTGAAGCTCCTAAGGTAAAGCTACTTGGCCTTAGTACTAGAGTAGAAGGGTAAACGGGATAAGTAGGGATAATACCCATTTCACAACATATGGGTTTAATACCTTAAGATATAGCTAAAATTAGGTTATTATGGTTGGTAATGGTTAGGAATAGTGGACTTGGACTAGTTTTGACCTTGGTTGACCACGGTTGACTATTTTGACCAAAAGTCAACCGAGAGTCAACCGTAGCCTAAAATTTACTAGAACTTGACCAAACTTGACCAATTGACCCAAAGTCAACTGTTAGTCAACGTTAGTCAAGTTTGACCTAAAGTTGACCTAGAGTTTACCTAAGATTGACTAGAGTTGACCAGTTGACCAAAAGTCAACTGTAAGTCAACCTTTGACTTAAATCGACCTAGTTTAATTCTGTTTGACTTGCTTTGACCCAGTATGACTTTGTTAGACCTAATATGACTTTGATTGACCCTGTACAATCTTGTTTGACCTTGTTTGACCTAGATTGACTTAGTTTGACGTGTCTTGACCTAGTTTGACTCAGTATGACTTAATTTCACTTTCAAACCATTATATTGATACAGTATTCCATCTATAGGTCCTCGAGGCACTATTCTTGGACTCAGTCGACTTATCCATCACATCACAGGCGAGTACATTCTCTGATAATATTTCTGTTTTATGATATCGTCTTTATTTCTAGTATTTAGTGTAGATATCCTTGTTCTCTTGACACATTGTTCACACGGATTGGTATTTGTCTGGATTTCGTCATAAGATGTTATTCCTCTTATATATGGTATACCTTGTGCAAGTCTTCCTAGTTCCTTGTGCATTGTATAGACAGGATTTCTGCGAAGACTAGCTACCTTCTCGGAGAATCACGTGTCATGACGTGTCATGACTGGATCCACTATATTAGTCAGGGATGGGGGTGTTAGCGTAGATATGTGATCAATACCCCACAGTATTATATTGTATCATCATTGTATAGTGTTAATCATACACTCACGTATGATTAGCCAGGCCAAACATTGTATCAAGTTCTAAGCCGATCACATGTTGAAACTAGTACTAAACTCACATAGATAGCAGTTCCAGATTTTTCGTACATGTTATACACTGTTCTCTTGTCTTATCTTATTACAGTTTTGGATATACCCTGTTAGGATGCATGTACGCTCTACTTTACCTAGTATATTCTCTCTATTTACTGCTATATTTTCAATATCGTCTAACTAGAACTGTTATTTGAGATTTGTGCTCGTTTCATCCTGACTGGATATGTTGACAAAATATTACAGATGACAGTGAGGAGGATTGATGTACCTACTACGGTCTGATTGACGTAGTGGGCTTAGACTTGGAGACCTTGGTTCAGCAGGGCTCAGCTCCGCCCGACGAGCCTCTAGCTTAGTTTAGTTAAAATAGACATTTTGGACTGGACCTTGTCTCCAGCTTGCTACTTATGTTATTATATTATATTTGGGATTGTATAACCATATTACTTTGTGAATCTCTCTCTTTCTCTCATTGTTGAGCTGGATATTGCACTTGTGGTTTTTATCTATCTAGTTTTCGTGCCATGATTCTTCCTTCTAGATTGTGATTGAGTTTATCAGTATTTCATACTATATTCCTCCGTGCGGAGATGACAGGTTATTATATACTGTTTGTTGGCTAGTAGAGCTACAGCGTTCTACGTCATTTTTACGGTGTAGGCTGGACGTGGTCACGCACTTGTGCCCCTACCTAGGGTGCGGGTCGTGACAATTATCCCACATCTTGCTTAGCTTTACGTGAACTTTGTAACATGTCTTATTTATTTTCTAAATATAGAGATCATCCAAATTTTGAATATGCGGTGAGAAATATGGAAGCCAAATTCAAGAAATATTGGGGTGAAGTACCTCTTTTATATTGTTTGGCTTCCATATTTGATCCTACAATCAAAATGGATGGCGTAGAGGTTTTATTAGATGGATATGGAGAATATATGGGTATAGATGTTACTGACATGAAAATAGAAGTTAAAGTTGCGTTGGACAGGTTAGTTATACTGTACGAAGAAGGAGCAACGTCGACCCGACCAACTCAGGGGGGGCTAGTAGTAGCTCCGGCTTGACGTCTAAGCTATCAGCAGCCGGTCGCATACTACAAAGGAAGAAACAAAAACAATCTTCCCAACCTACTCAAGAGTTGTCTCTTTACCTTAATTCTTATCAAGACGAAGATGAGACTCCAGATCACTTCGTCGTTTTAGAATGGTGGAAGAGACACTACAAGAGATTTCCTGTTCTTTCTACAATAGCACGTGATCTACTGATGGTCCCGGTGTCTACGGTAGCATCGGAGTCCTGTTTTAGTGCAAGTTCAAGGATGTTGAGCGATAGGAGGAGCCGCTTGAAGTCCGATATCTTGGAAGCACTAGTGTGCGTACAAGATTGGATGAAAGTCGATAAAAGAACCCAAAACCAGAAAGATGAAGAAGATAATGATATCCACGAGCTGGATTTGGAATCGCTTTCACTGCATGAAGGCGAACAACAATGAGGCTACGGTGCAAGGTATTATGTATGTACATTTAAACTTATACTTTTATACTTAAAATATTTCAATTTTAACTTATACTTTTAAATTTTAACTTATACTTTTCAAATTTTAACTTATACTTTCAAAAACTATTTTTTTTTTTTTTTTTTTTTTTTAACTCCGCCTATGCCAAGCAAGCATTTGTCGATCCCAAGCCCGGATAAAGGAAGAGGGAGAAATATTTTTTTTTACTTTTACCATTTTTTTTCAAAATTAAATTACAAATTTTTTTTGAAAATAATTTAACAAAAGAAAGTTAAATAAAGTAAGGAAAATTAAATAATTTAGCAAAAAAAATAATTAAAATTTTTTTGATAATTCCTTTTAACAAAAAAAAAGTTAAATAAAGTAAGGAAAATTAAATAATTTAGCAAAAAAAATAAATTACAAAATTTTCTTGAAAAAATTTTAACAAAAAAAAGTTAAATAAATTAAGGAAAATTAAATAAATTACAAATTTTTTTTGAAAAAAATTTAACAAAAAAAAGATAAATAAATTAAGGAAAAAAAAAATCCATATAAACCGGACCGGCCCGGTTCAACCGGCCCCAACCGCCCGAACCGACCAAGGCCCGGCCCGACCCATGGACAGGTTCGGCCCGGACCGGCTGCACCATGGTCCGGTCCAGTGGGCCGGGCTGGGCTTACATGTGCTGGACCGGGCCGGGCCTCGCCCGGCCCGTTTGGACCTAAGTGCCGGTCCAGGACCGGTCCAAGCCTGATCTGGCCCGTCGAATTCGGCCCGTGGGCCGGCCCAGACCGGACCGGACCGTTTGCAACATGACAGAGAGGGTGTGGAGGCGCCAACTCTACTGGCGTCTAATAGTAATTTTTTTTATTGACAGGGAAGACTCGGAGAAAAGAATGGGGAGTTGTCCAAAGAAGATGGTCACAAGGGAAGCATATATGCTGTTAGCTGGAGCCCGAAATAGTAAGCAAGTAATATATGCAATATTTTCCTGTTTTCAAATTTCAACTTTGTCTGTTACCCTTTCACAGTTCCAACAACGTAATATAATCTCATGCCTAAATAAAATATGACACGCATAAATAAATTTTGAAGACTGATGTGCATGGTCTCATCAATAGATTTCAACATTTACCTTCTCATATCATATTTTACCGTCACTTCAAAATGTACTCACTAGAAAAGACATGAGATAACAAATTACAACGAAGGGTGCCACAACGGTGTTTGCGCCCTACACCCTCTCAGGGACGCCACTTCGTTGTTGTCTCACTCGTTTTTTTCTTTTCTTTGGAACATCATTATGGTTGATGTCTCCCCTTATACTTCTTTAGTGGACGTTTGGTACGCGGTATTTTTTTTTTTTTCAAAAAAATTTTAGATGTGAATTTATTATCACGTTTGTTTAGTTTATAAAAAATTTATTTTCGAAAATTATAAATACCCAGATAAATAGTTTATCCACAAAACATGGAAATTCTATTCCTTGAGAATAGGTGGGTATTTTTTTTTTGTCCGGATAAAAAAAAATTGTCTAAATTTTTTTCTTCCTTTTTAATCAATTTTGATTAGTTTTGAACATTTTTTCTTTTTTTATCGTTTTTATCACTTTTTTGTCATTTTTTGTCATTTTTATCAATATTTTGTCGTTTTAAGTGATTTTTTGTCGTTTTTACCCATTTTTTGTCCTTTTTGGTCACTTTTTGATTATTTTTTGTCATTTTTAACCAATTTTTGTTTCTTTTGTCGTTTTTTGTCAATTTTTTGTCGTTTTAAGCGATTTTTTGTCGTTTTTGTAACTTTTTTGTTGTTTTTACCGATTTTTAGTCGTTTTGTCGCTTTTTGGTCATTTTACTGATTTTATGTCTTTTTTGTCGCTTTTACCTTTTTTTGTTGTTTTTGTCGCTTTTTGGTTATTTTTTGTCGTTTTAACCGTTTTTTTGTCCTTTTGTCGTTTTTATCGATTATTTTTCATTTTTGTAGCTTTTTGGTTATTTTTTGTCGTTTTAACCGATTTTTGTTGTTTTTAACCGATTTTTTGTCGTTTTTAACCGATTTTTTGTCATTTTTTGTCGTTTTAACCGATTTTTTGTTGTTTTTTTTCGTTTTTGCCGTATTTTGATTTTTTGTCGTTTTTACCAATTTTATGTCATTTTTGTCGTGTTTTGGTTATTTTTGTCGTTTTTAACCCTTTTTTGTTTTTTTTGTCATTTATACATTTTTGTCGCTTTTTGGTCATTTTTTGTCGTTTAACCGATTTTTTGTCGTTTTTCATCGTTTTTGTCGTTTTTTGTTATTTTGTCATTTTTTTCCGTTTTTTACCATTTTTTTTCCCCCCGTTTTTTCCGAATTTTTTGTTGTTTTACCGATTTTTTATATTTGTTCATTTTTTTGTTATTATTATTTTTTATTTTTTTCCCGGCAATATTTATATTGTCACCAAACATGGGAATATAATTTTTCAGGAAATTTAATTCCTTGGAATTTGATTCCCGGGAATATAGAATTCCCGGCTATATAGTATTCCGCATACCAAACGTCCCCTTAGGGTGCTAATTCTAGTGACACATTATTCTATTTTATTTTTAGACGCCATCTCTAATGGCATTTCATCACCTATTTGCAAATTATATAAATTCCGTTAGATTAAAAAATATGGAAATTGCTGAGAAATCTAATTTCTGGATTGGTTTGTATGAAAAATCCATCCGCATGATGGATTTTATGAAATGTCCAAAATTATATATTTCCACGTTAAGTATTCCAAGATTTCCTTTAAATGTTCTGTATTTACAAAATTGCCAACTTTATAATACCATAACTACCCTTCGCACAAACTCAGATTTGGATTGCGATTTTCGTCTTCTTCTTCACGAGAAATCTTAATTTCATTGCTCTCATCTTCAGCAGAGATCGCAAAGATCGTTCGTAGTTCACTGTGCTTTTCTTCAGTCGAACTCCGATCATCGCTCATCATCATCATCATCGTGGAGAGATTTGAAGTTTTTCGGCGATTAGGTCAATTGTGGAGAGAAGATCTTCTTCTTTTCCATAAGAGTTAGTATCGTTTTGAAATAAGAACGAAAACTCTTGAATTTTTGTTCCTCGCAAATATTTTGTCACAAAAAAAAAAAATAAAAAAAAGATTTTAGGTTTCTGTCGACTGTTCTCCATCATTCTCCGTGTTAAAATCACGAAGAATGACCATTCTCTGTGCTAAAACCACGGAGAATGGCCTTATCCATGTCAAAATGATGGAGAATGATCATTCTCCGTGTCAAAATGACGGAGAATGGCTCCGTGATAAAATGACTGAGAATGGTCATTCACCGTCATTTTAACACGGAGAATGGCCATTCTCCGTGTTAAAATGACGGAGAATGGCCATTCTCTGTGTTAAAATGACGGAGAATAACATTCTCCTTGTTAAATTGACGGAGAATAGTCATTCTCCATCATTTTAACACGGAGAATGGCTATTCTTGGTCAATTTAACAAGGAGAATGGCCATTCTCCGTGGTTTTAGCACAGAATGACCATTTTTCGTGGTTTTAAACACGGAGAATGACCACTCTCCGTACTAAAACCACGGAAATGACCTTATCCATGTTAAAATGATGGAGAATGGCTATTCTCTTGCTAAAACTACGGAGAATGGCCATTCTCCGTGTCAAAATGACGGAGAATGGCTCCGTGATAAAATGACTGAGAATGACCATTCTCCATCATTTTAACACGGAGAATGACTATTCTTGGTCAATTTAACAAGGAGAATGACCATTCTCTGTGATTTTAGCACGGAGAATGACCATTCTCCGTGGTTTTAGTACGGAGAATAGCCATTCTCTCCTTGTTAAATTGACGGAGAATGGCCATTCTCCGTTATTCTAATACGGAGAATGGCTATTCTTTGTCAATTTAATAAGGAGAATGGCCATTCTTCGTGGTTTTAGTACGGAGAATGACCATTCTTTATGGTTTTAGTACGGAGAATGGCCATTCTCTGTGATATTACCACGGAGAAGGATCATTTTCCTGCATTTTATGGCCAGTTGAAACTTTGAAGGGTCATAACTTTTGACTGGGAGGTCGAAACAAGGTCCGGTTTGTCGCAAAAGGAACGTATTTCTGAGAAGACGAAGATTAAACAGCTTTTTTTGTTAGTCGGCCTTTTGAAATTTAGAATCGCGAAAAAAATAATGTTTGGACCTCCGTTTTAACAGTTTTACCGTTTGTCGACCTTTTCGAATTTTTTCGACGAGTTTTTGAAGTAAGGTTTGAAGGTTTTTGAGGAGAAAATCTAAATTCGAAAGTGAGCAGCGTATGGAAGAAGAGGAAGTATCGAAACATTTTTTAAGAGTAATTTCGTGGGTGTTTTCAATAAATTAGAATGAAGGGCAAAAAGGTCATTCGGAACCCCCTTTATAATTTTTTGCTAATTCTGGGCACGCGATGAAATGTTATTGTGCGGTGGGTTGTTCATAAAACTTTTTCGTTTTTTGGCCATTTCATAAATTTTCCCTTAAAAAATAGTCTAAATGAGCCATCATAATTAAAAATTAAGTACAAAAATATTGTAACTAATAGCTTTAACTACATGATATTAACTACCTACCTACCTACACACATATATATATATCTATAACAAATTACAATTAAAATATAAATATACCTGTAACAAAACCTAATTAAAACATAAACATATATGTATAATAAATCTTAATTCAAATATATTCAAATATTTTAAAAAAATTAAGAAATATTTACACTGATAGCCCCCTATATTTTGTGTTTATTATGCGGATATCTCCTAGTTTAAAAATAAATACACTGACACCTCCTATATTTTGTGTTAAATACACAACTACACCTAAGTTTTATAATTATGTAAATAATTTTACACTGACTACCCTACGTTAGGTAAAATATATAAAAGCCAGGAAGTGTCAGTATATTTATTTTTGAAGTGGAGAATATCCGTTCATTAAGGGTTTTTCTAAAGCCACACCTCATTTTACTTGGGGCTATCACTTACTAGGGGACAGCCCAAGTTTGAGGAACTTTTACTGGGGACAGCCCAAAAATTACTTGGGGCTATCCCACCCCCCCAAACCCTCTCTTTCATTTCATATTCTTAAAAATATTTCTCTCTCTTCAAAAACTCCAAAACCCTACTCTCATTCTCCACAACTCCAATCCAAACTCCTAACCCTAGTTTTCTTCTACATTTCTTCAAATCTCATCAATGGCACCAAAGATGAAACCCTCATCACAAGCTAGGTATATTTTTCCTAATTATTGTATATTTTATTTACAATTCAAAGAATCTTCTTCAGAATCTCTTAAATGTTATGATAAATTAGGTTAGAAATTTTTTTTGTTTGTGAAAGTACTTCTCGAACTCAGAAAATCTCTGTTTTTTTCGTTTAAAACCTAACCCTAGAACACGAAATGGCCGTTCGGTTGCTGCTCGTAGGCGTCATCTCTGAGGATTGCCGAAGAACGGACAGTCCTACTGCCAAAGTGGACTGCCATGTTCCAGCCAGTCCTATTATAAAACATGACTGTAGGAAGCCTGACAGTCCTTTTATAAAACATGACTGCCATCTCTTTTGCAGTCCTGAAAGAATGATGGACTGCCAGGAACATGACAGTCCTTAAGGAAAACCGTCTATTTTCATTTACATCCATTATTTAATAATACTAACCCTATATTGTCCTACAGTCCTGTGGCCGCTCCCAAAAGAAAGCGACCCCCCACCGCATCCTTGCGCAGGGAACGTATTGAGGGGCCTCGTCCTCTTGAGAGACCAATAAGAATTTTCGAACCGCAGCGATCAACGAGAACAATGACACCCCCATACTCCTTTTGTCATTTACAGGCTACTCGGGTGAAGGCTTTGGCGAAATCCCTCCGATCGGGCTGCCAGAACGAGGAATGTGTCAATATCGCGAACCAGTTGGAGCACATCGACGACACTGTCGAATTTTCTTTCGTGCAAAATCGGGAGGCGCGTACGAAGGCCCGGCATGATAACAGCTAGATTATGTTTTGTATTATGAAAATTGTATTTTGGATATATGGATGTTTAAATTTTGATGTTTAACTTGTTGGCTACATTATGTTTTATTTTTTGGGTGTATTTTGGATGTTTGTATTTGTGTCGACGACACTGTTGAATTTGGATGTTATGTCATGGATGTTTGTGGACATTGTCGAATAAGGACTGCCAGTGATATGACAGTCCTAATGTGAATAAGGACTGCCAGTGTTCTGGTAGTCCCGATCAAAACTCACTGTGAACGAGTTTTGATCAGGACTGCCAGATCAATTGCAGTCCTAATGTGAACAAGGACTTCCAGTGATCTGGCAGTCCTAATGTGAATAAGGACTTCTAGTGGTCTGGCAGTCATGATCAAAACTCACCGTGAGTGAGTTTTGATCAGGACTGCCAGGCCACTGGCAGTCCTAATATGAAAAAGGACCGTCAGTCATCTAGCAGTCTTGATCAAAACTATGAGGATAATTGCTGTTGATATATTTTGCACAGAGATAGACACATATTGCACACAAATAGATATTTTTTCACACGTATAGCAGACAGGAAAAAGTAAAAAACAAAAAACATATATTTGACTTCACATTTCAAAATGATATACTTTAATGTTTACAAAATGGGTCATCCATATACAAAATGTGAAAACTTCATTTCAGTCGTAGACGGTTTCGGGCCGATCGTTAACATGAAACCACCGTAGTTTGTTGTCCCGGACGGTTTCGGACCGATCTAGATATCACAAGAACTATGTTGTTTGCCCGTCCAACTTCTCAGCACCAATTTACCGCACATTCGCTTGATTCAAACCACATATCGGTCCAGAATAAATGGCCTACATCGACGCCAATTAGAGCAGCTACCTCGATACCGGAAGATAAGTCATACAATATAACTGAAAGTTAATAAAACTAAATAACACAACACCAAAAATGTGCAAACTGCTGCCAAAAATGTAGGACTGCAGAGGGAAAGGTAGTCCTTGCAATAATCAGGACTGCCACCACTCTGGCAGTCCTTCTGGTCTAAAGGACCGCCGCAGTTTTGCCAGTCCTGTATTTAGAGGTGGACTGCCAGAGTAGTGGCAATCTTGTGTGTCACAACCCCGAATTTCATCCGACATGAATGTTAAAATTTACTTACCAAGAGTGCATTCGAAGCAAAAATGTGTTCTTCGGATATAGCGGGACGAGAGTCTACTACATTCGATGACCCGGGTTCTTCCATGTTCATTTTTTCTAAATTAAACACATATAAATCATAATTTATATGTGAAATTATTGTTGAAAAGTCTACAAATATATTAATTAGATGACATACCCATTAACGGAAGAAGTCAATGACACTATAACTAAAATTTGGACCCAAAATCTTCACAATGGCTTGGTTGGGAGAAAATTTGGGTTAGGGTTTACAATTTTATGACCTAAAAATTTTGAGGAGAAGAAAAGAGTAGAGGGAGAGAAGAAGAGTTGTGAAATAAAATGAAGTTGGTATTTATATCATTCTTTGGGCTAGTCCCAAGTAAACAATTTTGATGGCAAACTTGTAGTTTTTTTTTAAAATTTTTGGGATAGCCCCTAATAATATGTGTGGTGCCCTTAGAAAAACCCTATATCTTTACCAGACTTTGCCGGCCGGCTCCCTTCCCCCCCAAAAGTCCCTTCCAGAGAATGATGAGCTCTTCCTCCCCTTCACGAAAGGTGCGATTTTCCTCCAATTTTTATTTCTCCCTCTTCCCTCCGAATCGATTTCTGACCTAATTTTTGATCCCCAGGTCCTGAGCAAGATCGCGTGCAATCGTCTCCAGAAGGAGCTGGTCGAATGGCAGGTCAATCCCCCCTCCGGATTCAAGCACAAGGTCACCGACAATCTACAGAGGTCAGAGAAACCAGGATTAGGGTTTTTATGATTTCTAGGGTTAGGGTTTTGGCGCCTTGGGATTATTTGATCGAATAGGTGGGTGATTGAAGTCAGCGGGGCGGCGGGGACGCTGTACGCGAACGAGGCGTACCAGCTGCAGGTGGACTTCCCGGAGAACTACCCCATGGAAGCGCCCCAGGTTATCTAAAGATTCTTTGATGATTGGGGTGTTGTTTTTCATTTCTGGATGGTATTTATCTATGTGAAAGTCGAGATTTTTCTAAACATTGCTTCATTGAAGCACCACCGTCTATTGGAAGAGGATTTTGATCACGGGGTTTTGTTTTCTCTTCATTGTTTGGTCTATTTTTATGGAAAAGTTGAGATTTTTTCCTAGCATTACACCATGTAAGCAGCATTACACCATGTAAGCAGGGGCGGATCCAGGATCTAAAGTCGGGATGGGCTACAGGAGTTGATAGCAAGAGCAATAAAGTATAACAAACATGTCCAATTGACAAGAGTTCATATCAAACATGTCCAATTGACTAGAGTTCACACAGACATTACAATCTCCTACACACAGTGGTCAAAATACTACAATTTTTTTTTTCAACATATGGTTCCATCATAATGGTTGCAAACACAACGACAACCCTACAAATAGAAGACTATAAAGCAAATAGAAGACTAGAAAGCAAATAGAAAATTTTACAAAGAAAATTGTAAAAGAAGACAGATAAAGCAAACCCCACAAATAGAAGACTATAATGCAAAGAAAATTAACCCTACAAAGGGCTGAAAAGAGTGAATAGGTAATGTATCGGCTCAGAGTTTAGCAAATGCTTCTTGGAAAAAAATGAAGACTGATAAATGGCTGATACTTGTATCAGTAAAGACAGATACTTAAAACTGAAGTGCATCATTCAAGAATGACAGATACTTAAAAATGAAGGCTGATACTTAAAAAAGACTGATACTCAAATAATACTGCAGTGCATCATTCATAGCCAAGTGTATCATTAAAGACTGATACTTAAAAATGAAGAATGTATCATAAGACTGAACCAACATAGCCCAACACATGTAGTGCATCACTCAAAAAAACACTACAGTGCATCATTCCAGCAGATGTATCGGAACATGTATCAAAACTCATCATTGCCCCCAAAAACTGATACTCAAACAAGTGAAACCGAGACTCAAAAATATATCAAACAACATCATAGGCCCCAAAACACATATACAAAAAAGTAGTTCGTGAAGAACAGATGGCAACTCTAGAGGGGGGTGAATAGAGTTTATAGCGATAATAGCCAATTAAAAATTAAACTCTTTCACAAGCTAAAAATAATCAGAGTAAATGCGAAAATAAATAAGGAGCAAAAAGCATACGCAAACACAGCCGATTTTGACCTGGTTTTTCTCGTGGAGGACTAGTCCAGGCCTGAGAACTCAAGCTCAGGATTAAATCCACTATTTGTGAAATAGTAGTTACATCCCGTGCCTTTTTTTCAGAAGAGCACGTCAACTTCTTACAAAGATCGCAGTGGCGATGCTTGGAATTTTTCAAGCGATTTCTTGAACTCTTGCACAAACTCCTAACTGAAAAAATGCTGAGCACTTGAGGCTTAGGGAGCTTGTGGCTAGTAGATGAAGAAGGGTATGGCTTGTATTGAGCTTTAGAGAGAAGAGAAGAGAAGATTGGATGAATGAAAATGAGAGAATTCATGGCCTATTTATAGGATACCAGGTAGGCAGATTTCGGCCAGAATTCTTGTTGGATCATTCAAAAATTTGGCCGTTGGACAACTTGCAACCAGCCAACCCTAAAAATTAGGGTACTGATTTTTAGGGGACAGAGTTCGGGTCGAACTCTGTGTGGAGGCAGAGTTCGGCCCAAACTCTGTCTCCAGAGCACAGAATGGGTCAATGGTCCAATGGGCTAATTTTTGGTTTGTGTGGAGCTTTTGGATTTTGGGTATGGGTATAGGTAAGTCTCAGATGCTCAGCACAACTCAGTTTACACTAGTCTAGACTCAATAAAATTGTAAAATACAGACTCAAAAATAACTTGTATTGCAAATCCGAGCTGTCGTCTGACTTGTACTGGATGAAGTCGTCATGTGTCGTATTGAATGATCATAAGTATCATATAGTCAATTTTATCAATATTTGGTTGACTGTGATTTTGTGTCAACAATCTCCCTCATATTGATAATTGACAAAATGATAATTGTATATTCAATATTCATACCTGGACACATTTAAGAGCAAAAAGCATAGCTCCCCCGTAATCAGTACCGAGCTTAAAATAGTTTTCCCGTAAACATTGCTTTGAATCCTGTTGGCTTGATAAGAATATTCTCCCCAAAGCACAGACACAGATACAAAAAGAATATCGAATATACCAGAATCTCTCCTCCTTTTGGCATTTAGCAATTAACCATAAACATTAAAAAAACTGGCAATCACACCAAAAGATAATAGAAGAAACTGCATAAAAACTGATAAAAACAATTGAATGTCTCAAGAGTCACAACTCATAATAAGTCTAATACAATCAAAGTGCATAAAAGCAACTATATCAACTAAAATCCAAAATGCATAAATCATAAGCTAAGATCCTCAGTAGCAGCAGCAAGTAGTAGTCCATATCCATCATCGAGCTCGTGAAGGCCCAGCGTCGTCTGATGGATCAGTGAAGGAACGACGAGGGTCCACGAAGGTCGCATCCGGATCCAAGTAGCGAATAACCCAAGGGTCATCGATACAATATCCCTCACGACCAGGGTCCCGCTCCATAGGAATAGGCATGGAAGGATGGCGAGACATGGAGTACCGAATATCGTGCAGCGAGTTGCTGATGGCACTCATCTGCATGGTGGTTCGGTAATCCAGCTGAGTCCAACGATCATCCTCTAAGGTGAAGCGATCGCGGAGCATAGTCTGAAGAGACTCGAGAGTGGCAGGAGGAGGAGGAGGATCCTGTCCAAGAGGAGGTGCATCGGGCTCATCGTCAGAGTGCTCAGACACGACTGGTGAGCCAACGGCTGCCTGAAGCCTCCGTGCCTAGAGAGGAAGGCAGGGGCAGGTAAGAACTGGCACTCATCAAGTGGTATGCGAAACGCACGAAATACCATAGAAAGATACAAAGCGTAAACCAAGGATCTTGGTTTCTTTCTACAATTAATCATCCAGTCCATCATGGTACGTGGAAGATTAAATGGTACATGAAAGTGGAGGTGATACAAGGCCGATATTTCAAAGTAGGTGACTTCATCGGTGGATCCCGCTTTGGGTAGAATAGTGTTAAAGATAATCCGATGAAGTTCATAAAAGTAGGAATTGAGATACTTTGCCAAAAGCTTACGAGGACATGTGTTAGGGGTACACAAGTCCTTGAAGCTTTCAAGTGAAGACCCATCGGGAAATTGAAACGATCGAGCTTCAACAAGCTTTTCCCATGAGTTTGGCTCTTGGAGTTCAAGGTGTTCGGCCAAATCGAAATCATCAAAAGAGATGTCAATACCCGCAACCCGTGAGAAAATATGTGTCATCATGAGTTAGGTTGCAGTAAAATATTTGAATAGCACTACGATAAATGACCGAGTTGATGGTGACAAGTTTGTCAAGGCAAAGGTCATGAAAAAGTGAGTCATATTGAGAGAAAATAGTAAAATTAATAGGGTGACCCGCAAACACCGGACGTGTCCGAAAATCACTAAACCAATCATTAGATACGTCGAGTAATACAAATATTCGGTCGTCAAATGTGTTTGGGTCAAGTGGACGAGGTGGGTTGAACAACGGGTGGAAAGGTTGTTGTTGTTCAACGGACGGTGCAACGGGCGGTTCAACGCGAGGAGGAGCATTCGAAGAGGACGCTCCCTCGGTTCGAAGTCTCTTCCCGCGATTGAACAAACGTGGAGCCATGAAACAATAAAGATAATGGAGGAAATTGAGATATAGAAAAGTGTTGAGATATACCTCAAAGTGATGATGAACAATGAAGGAGAATGGTGATAGAGGCCTTCTCCTTGAGTTTGGGGAAGAGATGAGCTCTAGAAAGGAAGAACTAGGATTAGGGTTTTGAGAAAAAGTGTTTGGAGAAGTGGAAAAGGTGGCAATGGAGGAGAAGGAGAAGGAGAAGGAGAGCCCGAATATATGTGAAGGGTTCCAATTGGTCGGAACAAATATGGACCATTGGATCTATATTTGATCAGCGGCTAAGGCTGTTCCCGGTTCTGGAACAGCCAGACCGAATTCGGCCCGAACTCTGGGTAGGGCAGAGTTCGGCCCGAATTCCGGATTCTGTTGACAGAACAGAAATCAGGCTGTGAAGAAAAGTGGTTAAGTGAAAGAGACCAAAGGAAAAATATAGGTGAGTACATATGCAAGAAAGATCCAAGTGGAGAATGACATAAAGTTAACTTTGAAGCAGAGTGAAGTTTGGAAAATTTTCATTTCAGCATGTGATAAATAAAAAATGAACCATGTAATAAACAAGGAATTATGCCATAATTCAATATTTTGAAGCTGCCATGGGTTACCTGCAGGGGCCGGATCCCAGCTAGCGGCAGTCCTGAGGACTAGTGCACCGTGTCGCTTAGGCTTTTACGCCTTATTGTCAGAAGGACCCTTTCGGCTTGTACCCATAGCAATTTCATCATAAAAGAATCAAGACATACTCGATATTTGCGCAGGTTTATTTTAATTAATAACAGTTTCATCCAAAATTCCAAGTTCACGACAAAGAAAATTGAAGCGCTCTTCGGATGATGGTTTTGTGAAGAAATCTGCTAGCTGATGATCAGTGTCAATAAATTCTAAGTTAATAGTGCCATTTTGCTGATGATCACACAAAAAGTGGTGACGTATTTTAATGTGCTTCGTGCGTGAGTGATAAATGGGATTCTTAGTGAGATTTATAGCACTAGTGTTGTCACAAAAGATTGGAATGTGCATAAAAGATAAGTTGTAGTCTTCAAGGGTCTGCTTCATCTACAGAATTTGTGCACAACAATGTCCAGCTGCGATGTATTCAGCTTCTGTTGTGGATAGTGCGACAGAATTCTGCTTCTTGCTAAACCAAGAGACTAAAACTTTTCCTAATAAATGACACGTACCGCTCGTACTTTTACGGTCGACCTTGCATCCAGCGAAATCAGCATCAGAGTAACCAATGAGGTCAAATGGTGTTGACTTGGGATACCATAGGCCCACTGTAACCGTACCCTTAAGGTATCGAAAGATACGCTTAACAGCAGTCATGTGTGATTCCTTAGGATTTGCTTGATATCTAGCACACAGACAAACGCTAAACATAATATCAGGACGACTAGCAGTTAAATAGAGTAGACTGCCTATCATACCTCGATACTTACGTTGATCCACGGGTTTGCCGCTTTCATCTGGTTCTAGTTTAGTTGTAGTAGCCATTGGTGTGCTGATTGGTTTGACGTTGTCAAGGTCGAATTTCTTCAGCATGTCCTTTGTATACTTTGACTGACAGATGAAAGTTCCATTTGACATTTGTTTGACTTGCAGTCCAAGAAAGTAGTTGAGCTCTCCCATCATGCTCATCTCAAACTCGGTCTGCATACACTTGGCAAAATCTTGACAGAGGGTTTTATCAGGAGAACCAAATATAATATCATCTACGTATATTTGGACTAAGAGAATAGTGTCTTTAAAAGATTTTATGAAAAGTGTGGTGTCAATTTTTCCTTTTGAAAAACCTTTCTCAAGCAAGAAATTGCTTAGCCGTTCATACCAAGCTCTAGGGGCTTGTTTAAGGCCATATAGCGTTTTCTTCACCTTGAAAACATGGTCGGAAAATTTGTGATTTTCAAAGCCAGGAGGTTGTTTCACATAAACTTCCTCCTTAATAAATCCATTCAAGAAAGCACTTTTAACATCCATTTGAAATAATTTGAAATTTTGAAAATTTGCAAATGCACAAAGCATCCGAATGGATTCCAATCTAGCAACAGGAGCATACGTCTCATCGTAGTCGATACCTTCCTCTTGGTTGTATCCTTGGGCTACTAGACGAGCTTTGTTGCGTGTAACTGAACCATCTTCATTTACTTTGTTTCTAAAGACCCATTTGGTACCAATAATCGAGTGATTTGCCGGTCTAGGAACAAGTTCCCATACTTGGCTCCTCTCGAATTGGTTGAGTTCCTCTTGCATAGCAGAAATCCAAAATTCATTATTAAAAGCTTCTAAAAAGTTTTTCGGCTCAATTTGTGAAATAAAGGCAGTACTAGCAATAGAGTCTCTTAATGATGATCTAGTAGTTACTCCACGTGAAACCTCACCTATTACCAAATTTTTTGGATGTGAAGGCTTGAAAGAGAATTTCTTTGGCAAGCCCTCCAGAGAACTGGTTTCGGTTGTGGTATTCATTGGAGTAGAAGTCGAAGGATCAACGTCATCATCAAGAGTAGCTGCTGTACTGTTATCTTCATCAAAAGTCACATTGGTAGACTCTTCCACAATTAATGAGCGTTTGTTAAACACTCTATATCCCTTGCTCTTGGCAGCATAGCCAAGGAAAATACCATCGTCAGCTTTGGCATCAAATTTGCCTAAGTTGTCTTTGGTGTTAAGGATAAAACATCTACAACCAAAAACTCTAAATAAGAAACATTTGGGGTTCTCCCAAACCAAAGCTCATAGGGTGTTTTCTTCGTAATAGGACGAATAAGCACCCTATTTAAAATGTGGCAGGCTGTACTAACAGCTTCAGCCCAAAAGTATTTCGGAAGTGAAAACTTGTTCAACATGACTCTAGCCATATCGCCAAGAGTCCTATTCTTCCGCTCCAAAACACCATTTTGTTGAGGAGTTCTTGGACAAGAAAACTCATGATCAAAGCCATTAGAATCACAAAACTTTTCAAAATCTGTATTTTCGAATTCGCCTCCATGATCACTTCGGATTCGAGTAATCATGTAGCCTTTTTCGTTTTGAACTTTCTTAACAAAAATCTTGAAAACCGAAATAGCATCACTTTTATTTGTAAGAAAGAAAACCCATGTAAATCTAGAAAAATCATCAACAATGACAAAAGCGTAGAGTTTTCCACTAAGACTGGCTACTCTACTAGGGCCAAATAAATCCATATGAAGCAATTGCAAGGGTCTAGTAGTGCTTACAGAGTTTATGGAATGAAATGAGGACTTGGTTGCCTTATTCAATTCACATTCGGCACATACCGTGTCCTTTTTGAATGTGATGTCGGGCAAGCCTCTAACTAGTTTCTTAGTCGATAGCCTGGATATAGTATCCATGTTGACATGACCAAGACGCTGGTGCCATAGTAACCTTTCATCCTTATGAGCAAATAGGCATCTACCTGCATTGTTAGTATCTCTAGACAGATAGAAAATATAAATATTATCCTCTTTTATCCCTTCAAAAGCGATGTCTCCTGTTGACCTATCATAAATAAAGCATTTATTTTGTCCAAAGTTAATGTCATATCCATGGTCAGCAAGATGACTAATGCTGAGCAGGTTATGCTTTAACTCGGTCACTAGACAGACATCCTTTATTACGGGAGAGGGAGGATGACCAATAATACCATTACCTATAATATACCCTTTTAGGTTGTTACCGAAGGATACATATCCTTCTCTCTTTATCGATAGTGATGCGAAAAAATTTGCGTCTCCCGTAATATGCCGCGAGCATCCACTATCGAGAATCCACTTACTCTTAGTTGATGAGGGAAGGTCCACCTACATTAAGAGTAGATGTGACCTTTGGTACCCAAGTTCTTGAGGGTCCTGAAAAGTTAGTTTTCGGAAACCATGCATATATCTTTCTATCTACTAATCTTCTAATTCTACATTGGGGTGAGATGTGTCCATGTAATCCTCAATAAGTACATATAGCATTCCTATTTATGTTAGGAGCATGCTGATGATATTTATAAGTAAAGTGATGAGGAGTAGCATGATGATATGTAGAGTTAGCATGGTGATGATGACTATATATTGAGTGATGTGGAGTGACATGGTGATATTGTCTATATGGAATAGCATGATGATGATGTCTATATGTAGAGTGATGGTGACTTTGTTTTTGTGCAACATAGTGATGATTGTATCTATGTGTAGCATGATGATTCTGTGACATGAGAATTATTTCTACGTGCATGTGGTTTGTGTGCTTTGTGAAAGTGTGTGTATATGTAAGCATGATTACGTGCTGCAGGTGGATGGCGTGGTTGACTAGTATGAGTAGTGTCATGCTTTGTGTGTCTCATGTGATTGGGTTTGAGATTGAGTAACCTGTTTTCCCAATTTAGTCTCTAATTTCTTAGAGACAGCCTGCAGTTCAGTAACCTTAGCATTCAAACCATATATCTTAGTAATAGAAATCTTGTGTCTACTCTTTTCTTCAGCAAGCTCTGTGTTGAGTGCTGTGATTTCTTGTGTTTGTTGTTCAATGCGTGCTTCGGCATCATGTAGGCTTATTTTAAGCTTAGATACCTCATTTGTGACTTCCGTGGGTGAAGTGTCTCTAATGTTATCAAGCAATAAGGAAAGTCTTTGAATTTCGACTTCATGACTTTTGATCTTTTTCTTGGCATGTTTGTATTTACCAATGACCTTTTTGTGATCATTAAGTAAATCGGTGAAAGCATCGCCAAGTTCATCAAAAGTGAAGTCATCAAGAGTTTCGTTTGATACCTTGTCGGACGTTGCCATTAGGCATACGTTTGCCGTGTCTTGAGGAGAGTCTTTTTCTTCCTCGAAGTCACTAGCCTCGCTTTCATGCCAAATGCTTGTGTTGGCATATTTCTTTGAGGAGGCCTTCTTGTATGGTTTCTCATAACAATTGCTCTTCTTTAAGAATGGACAGTCTTTTCGGACGCGTCCCGTCTTCTTGCAACCGTAACAAGTTGGCTCTTCTTCGTCGTCTTCTTGTGGTTCCTTCTTTCTTCGGTTGAAGCGAAGGAATTTCTTGAAGTTGCGGACAAGGAGAGCTTGATCATCACCTTCCGAGTTGTCGTCATCCGTCTCTTCGGGGTCAGCCCTTCGTCGGTGAGCTTTGAGGGCGATCTCCTTAGACTTAGGAGCAGGCTCTTCGAAGTCTTTGAGGTCAAGCTCATGAGTCATCAGCTTTCTCATCAAAGTCTCCATGGACATGGTTGTGAGATCATTTCCTTCTATGATGGCTGTCACCTTAGGGTTCCAAATCTTTGGTAGCCCCCTAAGTAGCTTGTGAATCTTCTCGTGATTTGTATATTGTTTGCCGAGCGAAGATAGGGGATTGATGATGTCGAGGAATCTTGTGAACATTTGCATGATCGTCTCATTTGGTTTCATCTTGAAAGCCTCATATTCTTGAGTGAGACGGCTTATCTTCGATTCCTTGACTTGGGTGGTTCCTTCATGCGTCACTTCTAGAAGTCGCCATACTTCGTGAGAGGTGGTGCATATTGAGACCATGTTGAACTCATTCCTGTCTATAGCACAGAATAAAGCATTAATAGCTCTCGCGTCTAGACTTGCCTGTTTCTTCTCCTCGTCAGAATATTTGTCATGTGGTTTCTCAACGAGATCACCATTGACAACTATCATGGCGGGCTTTTTGTAACCATCGGTGACGATGGTCCACAGGTCGAAGTCTAGCGACTTGAGATAAAATCTCATCCTTGTTTTCCAATAGGTGTAGTTAGTTCCATCAAATAGGGGAGGCCTATGAGTGGACTGCCCTTCACCGTGATTGGAAATCATGGATTGTGTGGTTGCCATAGATCAGCTCTAGGATGTTAGTCCTTGTAGAGAGAACAAAGCTCTGATACCAATTGAAGAACAGATGGCAACTCTAGAGGGGGGTGAATAGAGTTTATAGCGATAATAGCCAATTAAAAATTAAACTCTTTCACAAGCTAAAAATAATCAGAGTAAATGCGGAAATAAATAAGGAGCAAGAAAGCATACGTAAACACAGTCAATTTTTAACCTGGTTTCCCTCGTGGAGGACTAGTCCAGGCCTAAGAACTCAAGCTCAGGATTAAATCTACTATTTGTGAAATAGTAGTTACACCCCGTGCCTTTTCTTCAGAAGAGCACGTCAACTTCTTACAAAGATCGCAGTGGCGATGCTTGGAATTTTCCAAGCGATTTCTTGAACTCTTGCACAAACTCCTAACTGAAAAAATGCTGAGCACTTGAGGCTTAGGGAGCTTGTGGCTAGTAGATGAAGAAGGGTATGGCTTGTATTGAGCTTTAGAGAGAAGAGAAGAGAAGATTGGATGAATGAAAATGAGAGAATTCATGGCCTATTTATAGGATACCAGGTAGGCAGAATTCGGCCAGAATTCTGGTTGGATCATTAAAAAATTTGGCCGTTGGACAACTTGCAACCAGCCAACCCTAAAAATTAGGGTGCTGATTTTTAGGGGACAGAGTTCGGCCCGAACTCTGTGTGGAGGCAGAGTTCGGCCCGAACTCTGTCTCCAGAGCACAAAATGGGTCAATAGTCCAATGGGCTAATTTTTGGTTTGTGTGGAGCTTTTGGATTTTGGGTATGGGTATAGGTAAGTCTCAGATGCTCAGCACAATTCAGTTTACATAAGTCTAGACTCAATAAAATTGTAAAATACAGACTCAAAAATAACTTGTATTGCAAATCCGAGCTGTCGTCTGACTTGTACTGGATGAAGTCGTCATGTGTCGTATTGAATGATCACAAGTATCATATAGTCAATTTTATCAATATTTGGTTGACTGTGATTTTGTGTCAACAGTTCGTAGTGACAAACTAGTGAAGTTGTGCCCTTCGCGCTTTCAAACAATCGAACTCATCTATTATCGAATTCACATCGATATCTTCAGAAAGTTTTTTTTTTCAATGTAGACAGTCATGCAATCCGAAAGAAACTCATCTTCCATCTTGTTACGAAGTTGCGTCTTGATAAGCTTCATAGCTGAAAATGCTCATTCCGTTGTTGCCGTTGAGACGGGAAGAGTCAATACAAGACGAATCAACCTATCAATCAGATAGAAAACCTCTGACTTCCTTGTCTCAACTAATCTTTGACATAGTTCGGCAATTGTAGCTATATTCTGAAACTCTGAATGATAGGAATATCAACATTATAATGTTGCAATTGGCTTCTCAAAATGAAAATCTCTTGCTCAGTGAAATCTTCAGGATAAAACTCCTCCGCAAGTTTACAAATATCATCAATTTTAAATGCTTTGAAGTTATCCCTTGGATCCAATGCCGAACTAAGAGTAAGGAGTCTCATTGTCCGTTCATTGAATCTTTCTTCCAACTCCATATCTTGTTTATCTATTGCCTCATTAAAAATATCAAAGTGATAATGATGCTCTAATGTAATGTGACCCCGTTTTTGACATAAACGACCACTATCCTCAAGATAAGGAGTACTTAGATCGGGTATATTTATAATCTTATGTTTCTCACAAAATATTTTCACTTCTTTAAAGAAAGTACTCCATCCATTTTGTCCCAACTCTTGTAGGAGTTTCCTTGTGGAAGAGACAAGGTTTATGGCATTTAATATGTCTTGAGATTTTTGTTGAATAGCTTGACAAAGTATCTATGTGGTTAATAACCGATTTAAATCGGATTTATAACCGTTTTATATCGGTATCGGTCTTCAACCGATAGTTTTTTGAAAAAAAAATCGAAAAAAATCGGCCGATACGACCGATATTTTCCAAGATATCGATTTGAGATATAACCGATATCTCACGGTTCATTGTTTATATGTTAGGTTACACATCTCAAAAGAGGGAGAGGAAAAAAAAGAAAGAAAAGGGATGGCCTCTGCTGCTGCTTCAAACCGGTAAGTTCTTCTCCTTCTTCTTCTTCAGTTTTTTCAAACCTGTTGCTGTTTTTTTTTTTTTTTTTCTGCTTCTTCGTTGGATGGCTGCTTTTTTTTTGGCTTCTTCTCCTTCTTCTTCGGATCTTCTTCTTCAGTTTTGTCAAACTGCTGCTGCTGGTTTTTTTTTTTTTTTGCTTCTTCTCTTCTTCTTCACTGCTTCTTCTTCGATGGATTTTTCTTCCTCTTCTTCTTCTTCTTCTTCGATTGCTGGTTTTTTTTTGTTCTTCTTCTTCTTCTTTAATGCTTCTTCTTCTTCTTCTTTTCTTCTTCTTCTGTTCTTCTGGTTTTTTTTTCTTATTCTTCTTCTTTACTGCTCCTCCTTCTTCTGTTCTTATGAATTGGGCTCTTATTGCATATTTTATGATAGCTAACTATTAATGTGTTGTTTATATATATATAAATTGTTAAACATGTAAACCGATATTTATCGTTATAAAACCGATATATCAATAACACTACTGGACATTATCATAAAAAATCCGTTATTAACTGCATAGCAAAGTATATCTGTGATTCCCATGATTGAATTGACCAAATGTAGAATGAATACAAATTCAAATGATTTCATCTCCCTAGTAGCACCCCTAGCTTGTCCACGTAAGGATTGACTTATTCCGTTCACCCTAATGCTCTCTAGAACTTTATAAGTCGCATCAAACATGTGTATTAAACTGTTCTCTGAAGCAAAATGAGAACTCCAACGAGTAGCTCCAGCTCGTTGCAAATTGCCAATCTGATTAGCCTCTCTGCCTGTTTCAAGTTCACCAGCTTCTAATCTGAGGTAGTGATAAGATTGACAATAGTAGTGATAAGATTGACAATGGTGTTCAACATTGAAAAAAGTAGTGATAAGATTGAAAAAAGTAGTAACCTCATTGCAATTTCTGAAACTTGAGCAGAATATAACTCATTGTGACGCTTAGAAGAAGTAGTGATAAGATTGACAATGGTGTTCAACATTGAAAAAACAACAAATATTTTGGACATCGTTGCAAGCAGCAACCAATGCTAATTTTAGTCGATGGGCAAAACAATGCACATAGTATGCATGGACAATCTCGGAGAAATAGCGCTTGTAACCCTTTCCATGCACCACGCATATTGCTAGCACCATCGTACCCTTGACCTCTCATATTGGCAGTATCAAGATTGTAATGAGCAAGAGCATTGTCAATCTCAGTTTTCAGTGTTAATGCGGTGGTGTCTGCAACACCAACAATCCAAAAAAAACGCTTTCGTATAAACCTCCTATCATCCACAAATCTCAAGATTATAGCCATTTTTTCTTTATGAGCTTCATCTTGTGATTCGTCAACAAGAATACAAAATTTATGATTCCCAATGTGTTCACGAATCTTCTTCACTCTATTTGCAAGAATGTGCAAAATCTCCTTTTGAATAGATGGTGCGATGTACTTGGCATTTCCCGGAGCATTTCCTAAAACAACTTCCTTGACTTTCTTATCCCAATATGATGCATACTTTATCAATTGGATAAAATTGCCTTGATTTACCGAAAGCAATGACTCATCATGGCCTCTAAATGCACATGCTTGATATACAAGCCATCGAACAGCTTGAATCGTTGCCTCGAGCCACCAACCTATTCTTCACCACCATTTCTTTAGATTGTGCATCCAGTAAATTGCGAATATGTAGAGATGGTCTCGCTAAATTCTCTTGAGATGCTACAGCATAAAAATGTGGTGAGCGAGGACCTCCTACATGGTGCAAAAATGCACATCTCTGGCCATCATTAATTTTCTTCCAGTTCTTAAATCCATCAGCTGTAAATGTAGCATGCTTAGGTGGATGTGTCTCAAAAAGAAAGCATGGAAAGCAAAATGCTTTATCCTTTGATGGAAAATACTCTAGCCATGGAAATTTCTTGAACCAAGAAGCTTGAAACCGCCGGTTTTGATCTTCCGACGACTGAGAGGCTGGATATTCTGGAAGAATGATTTGATATGGTCCAGCTTTAATATAAGCCCGTCGAACATCATCCCGTTGATTAACATTATGTTGACATATTGGATGACGCATTCCGGGATCACGTTCAAAGCAAGTATGATCAAAGTTCAATGGCTCGACTCTTTGAATTATTGTAGAAGGAGGTTGTCCTTCAACTAATTGAGAAATATGTTGTCCATGAACTTCTTCAGTAGGATTTTGTCCGTCATCTTCTTGAGAAGGATGTTGCTCTTGAACTTCTTGAGAATTGTCTTTTGATTTAAAGAAAGAATGCAATATTTTTAAACGCTTGGGCGGTTGACTCATATTCAGATCTTCTTAAGTTTAATTTCTAAGTAAATCAAAAAAGTATGTATAAGCCTCAACTATGATTTATCACTTCATAATATATAAGTGATAAACAATCAAAATAACTAATAAGTAACCTTCGAATTGTAGGAACTATGAACTAGCAAGATAATTGATAGATAATCGACATTTCTCAATGTAAATTAAAAAAGATTGGAAATATCCTTATAGAACAATTTTCAACAGCTGCATGGATAGCGAATTAGCGAGTCACTGGCTCACAGTCAATGCACTATACTTGGGTGGCACTTCCATGCATGTTGGTCTTCTATGAAAATATGGAATGTTTTCTAAAAAATTGAAACTTGGGCATTTCATAATTATGAATCAAAAATTGAATCAATAAACTGAAACTTCTAAACCGACAAGGTTCCAATACGACAATACACAAATCTAAGCTTCTCCCCTGGGCCCAAGCCGAAGCCCCAAACCAGAAATATCAAACAAACCTCTAAAATTAAAAGAAAAAACAGAAATAGCAGAAACATTATATTTCTCCTCAAGGATGTTTTCGGATGTGTTGAACACACAAATCCCAAACCATAATCCACCATCTGACAATCACAGATATCATTATCTCCTATAATCCTATTCCTAACATTTTTCAAACCCTAAAATTTCAAATCTCCTAATTTTCCCCAATCCCCGTACCCTAAATCAGGCTAAATTCCTTAAAAAAATCTCTATTCTGATTTTCGAAGAAATGGGAGCAAATTGAAGTACCGAGGAGTAGGCGAGTACGACATTTAAAAAAAAATCAGAAAAAATAATAAATTGCAAAAAGATTCGAAGAAACTTACATCTCCTTGAGAATCTCCTGTCCATGCGATTGCGAAGAGCTCGAGCTGAAATGCGAAGACGGAAGAACGGAAGGAAGAAAGAAGGAAAATGCAAAACCTATTTTTCTTTCCTTTGACTCTCACAGACTCTCTCTCTCTCTCTCTCTCGCGTGTTACTTGTAACTTGTATGGGGCCAATTGCAGCTGGGTTTTTGTTATGTGGGCTGTGGGCAGCGGGCTGAATCAATGGGTGGGCTAATTTTTTTTTTTTTTTGGCTGATATACATATCTACTTAAAAAGGGGGGGGGGGGGATGGGCTACAGCCCACCCAATGCAGGCCTTGGATCCACCCCTGCATGTAAGAATCATAGGTTATTGAAATTGTTGGACGTATTAATTATACGAAGGCTTTAATTATAGAAAGTCTTGTTATAGAAAATTTTTAATTATGGAAAGTCTTGGGTTGGATTTGTAATTGTAATTACTCGGTGTACTAGGGTTTGTATCTCCATACATACGTGCCTCCAAGGAGAGAGGAATACACACTTAATTCTATCAATTCTTCTTGTATCAGTGCGAGTTGCCAAGAAGGAAAAAAAAAATCAAACACTAGGCTGTATAGCTCTTATTGAGCTGCAAGCCACCGAGCCGATCGCCAATCCAACGTCCACCGTAGCCTTTGACACATGTTGTAGCTTTTCTTTGTCTCTTCTTGATCCGTAAGCCGTCTCCTTCCAACACTGACAACCGATATGACATTTACTCGATTATCCTATCCGATGGATGCTGAAATTCATGACAACTACGGACAACTCTCATTTAATATTGAAGTGTTGCTGGATGAGAAGAATTATGATCTATGAGCACCACTCTTTGAGATGAACATAGTCCTTGAGAAAGAAGATGGGATATCTTCGTGGTTCGATTAAGCCTACCACCGAAGACGATCCTACTTATGATGATCGGTACTCTGAGGATCAGAAAGTTTAGAGTTGGCTTCTATGATTGTATCCTCTATGAGGCTAGAATCGATAATGAGTTATATCCGCTTGCCGACTGCAACGATGATCTGGGAATCCTTGAAGACTATTTTCTTTGATGCGAAAGTTCAAGTTTACACTCTGAGCTAGAAGGTGTCTCGCCTTTGACATGATGGGAGGTCTGTTTCCACCTACTTTGGTGAACTATCTGAATTTTTTTAGGAGTTGGATTACTTTGTGATAAGGATCTCAAGATCTATCAGCAATTGCAAGAGCGCTAATGTGTATACATTTTCCCGTGGAGGCTTGATGAGCAGTTTGAAGAAGTCCGTGGAGAAGTCCTGCGCAAGGATCCACTCCTAGATGTTCACGCGTCTTACGCATATGTTTGTCGCGAGTCGGACATGAAGAACATGGGGGATATTGAAGTCATGGTGGTTCGTAACTGGCCTTATCAGAAGAGGTTTAATTCATCTGGTTCAGAAAATCGGCCCTACATCGACTCTTATGCTAGTTGGTCAAACGGTGACCACTCTATCCGTCCTATTGGAAAGTGTGGCCACTGCAACATCTCTGGTCATTCGAAGGCCAAGTGATATTCCTGAAGGATGGACAAAACCCGTGATTCCTACTACAACAAACAATGTGATGTCGTTGCTGAAACGAATGACGAATTCGAGCTTGTTGCTGAGCGAACCTTTGCTTTGGTTATTGTTGCAGATAATGAGGGTAAGGCCTTAAAGATTTCTGATTCTGTTTCGAATAATACTTAGATAATTGACCCTGGTACTACGACACATGACATTTGATTCTAATCTTGTTCAAACCATTAAACGATCCAAGCAAACCGATGTCACCACAACTGACCACAATACAACTCCCAACTGACTACAATACAACTCCCATAATTAGAGAGGACATTGTCTCTCTTACTGACAATGTCAATCTAGATAATATTCTTGTTATCCTTCACTTGATTATAATCTTCTTTCTATTTCTCAACTAACCACAGCCTCACCGTGTTGTTATTTTTTGGCCTAATTGTTGTGTGTTTAAGGACATCCGGATTCAACGGAACATTGGTTATGGGCACTAAGAAGGGGAAGCTATATTACCTGGACTTGACATCCGACAGTACTCGTCATTTGACTAGAGCTTTGTCGGTTGATAGTCGTCAGGGAGAGCTAAAATCCATGTCTGATATTTGGTTATGGCATCATCGCCTAGGGCATCCCTCATTTGGATATTTATAAAAACTTTTTCCAAAGTTATTTGCAAATTGTTATGTTTCTAGCTTCAAGTGTGATATTTGTGAACTGGCTCATAGCCACCGTATTCCTTTCTCATCCAATTTGAATAAGAGCTCTCTACCGTTTATGATAGTTCGTTCTGATGTTTGGGGTCCGTCTAAATTTGCCACCTTAGGTGGTGTCCATTGGTTTGTGCCCTTTATTGATGACTGCACTCGCATGACATGAGTTGTTCTAATGAAAAAGAAGAGTGAAGTTTGTGTTGGATTTAATAAATTTCATAAAATGGTGAAAATTTAATACAAAGCTCAAATACAGGTACTTAGTAGTGATAATGGACGTGAATATGTGAATGGTGGTCTTCAAACCTTTCTGGATGCTCATGGTATTGTCCATCAGACTACATGTCCATATACTCCACAACAGAATGTTGTAGCAGAGTGGAAGAATCATATCTTTTAAATATGGTTCGAGCTTCCTTGCATGCGAAAAATGTGCCACTCTCCTATTGGTGTGAGGCTTTTGCTTCTGCTGCTGCTTGATCAATAGAGTGCCTTCTCGTACAGTTCATTTTTAGGCACCACATCAAACTCTGACTTCATTGATTGTCACACCACCTACACCGAATTTGTCACCTCATGTTTTTGGTTATGTTTGCCTATGTAAACCTTCATAAGCACCAACGCAGTAAATTGGAACCTCGAGCGCTGAAGTGTATTTTTGTTGGGTATGCAATATGCATCTCTCCAGAAATGATATCTTTGCTATCATCCCCTAACGAAGATGTTTGTGATCATGGATGTGTCATTCCATGCATCAATCATGTACTATTCTTCACCTGGGTCTTTACTTTAAGGGGAGAAGCGAGAAAAAAATGCAGAATCGATTATAGAAAAGTGCAAGATATTATTGTTGTTGATGATTTGGATTTAAGTGGTAAAACATTGGATATAAGTGGTGATGATCTACAAAATGATCTAACGCTGACAGCTAGCACCGATCCGACAATAACAGTTCCACCAACAGTTAGCAACGAGCCAACAGTGCAGCCTGAGCCAACAGTACCAGTAGTGCAACAAGAGCCAATATCGGATCAACGTTGATGCCAGTTTCTTCCTCGCTGAGTTCTGAGAGCCATAACCGATCTCCTTTAGTACCGGGAGTTCCTTCACACCACGTCTTCCACTACGAAATAATCGAGGTATTCCAAAACCTACCTTTAGGCTTGATCCCAAGTGCAAAGTAAGATACCCTATGAGTAATTATGTGTTCAGTGATCATTTATCTGAATCAAATAAGTTATTTGTATGTCAATTATCCTCTGTATCTATTCCTACCAGTATGCAAGAAGCTTTATCGGATCCTAAGTGGCAAGCAACAATGCATGAAGAGTTGAACTCATTAAAGAAGAATGCCGCTGGAAGATAGTTGACCCGTCGGATGGTAAGAAGCATGTAGGATGCAGATAGGTCTTTACTGTGAAGTATCGAGCAGATGGATCAATTGATCGATGTAAGGCGAGACCGTTAGCGAAGGGATACTCACAAAAATATGGGATTGATTATACAGAGACATTTCTGCCGGTTACGAAGATTAATACTGTTTGTGTTTTACTATCTTTGACTAGTGTCTACACCAGTTCTCTGTGTAGAATGCATTCCTGTATAGAGCGTTGACAGGAAGTTTATATGGATCTTCTGCCTGGATATAGTATTCCAGGCTCTGGTGGCAAGAAGGTTTGAGGTTATATATATCTTTGTATGGTCTCAAACAATCACCTAGAGCATGATTTGGGTGATTCACACAGGCTATGAGACAATTTGGTTATAAATAGAGTAACTCTGATCATACATTGTTTATAAAGCTAACAAAAAAGAAAATTACATCACTTATAGTTTATGTCGATGATATGGTGGTCACTGGAGGCGTTATAAGGAGTGATTGACACTTCAAAAATATTTGTCTAAATAATTTGAAAAGAAGGATTTAGGTGCTCTGAAGTATTTTTTGGGCATTGAATTATCTCGGAGTTAATCATGAATTTTTCTATCTCAAAGGATGTATACTTTAGAACTCTTAAAGGAAACATGTATGATTGATGCTAGCCAGTTGCCACACCATTAAAGGAAGGTCTTAAACTTGCAATTGATCCGAACCAGGTGCCAGTAAATAAAGGGAGATATCAGCGATTAGTAGGTCGTTTGATGTATATGGCAGTAGCACATACAAGGCCGGACTTGGCACACGTTCTTGGAGTTGTCAGTCAATTCTTGCATGATCTGGGAGAACAACACATGGATGTTGTGATGAGGATATTGAGGTATCTGAAAGGGAGCCCTAGAAAGGACATATTGTTCAGAAGAATAATGACATATGCAGATTGGGCAGGAGCAATAGATGATAGGCGGTTTACATCTGGTTATTTACATTTGGAGGAGGTAATTTAGTTACATGAGGGGCAAGAACCAGAATGTAGTTGTTCGATCTAGTGTTGAGACAGAATATCGTAAAGCTTTCTAGGTATTTGTGAAATATTATGTATTCAAAATCTATTGGAAGATTTGGGTTACAGAAATTCTCAGTCAATGAAATTGTTATGTGACAACTTGAAGTTGTATGTGATATTGCACATAACCCAGTTCAACATGATAAAACGGAGCAAGTGGAAGTTGATTGGTTAAGATAGAAAATAAAATTATTGAGGTACCACCAATCAAAACAGAGGACCAATTAGCTGACATTCTTACAAAGGCTATGGACACCCACTTGTTCGCAAGTTTCTTGTCCAAGTTGGACATGAGTGATATCTATGCACCAACTTGAGGGGGAGAGTTGGACAGGTTAATTATAGGAATTCTTCTTATAGAAAGGAAGTCGTTAATTATAGAAAGCCTTGAGGTAGATTTGTAATTGTAATTACTTAGTGTACTAGGGTTTGTATCTCTATATATACTTGCCTCCAAAGAGAGAAGAATACACGATTAATTCTACCAATTCTTCTGAAATAGGGGATTTTTTTTTTCTTTTCTGAAACTTTGAATTGTTACTTGTCGGCAGGTGATTTTTCTCAATCCAGCGCCAATACATCCACATATATATAGTAATGGGCATATCTGCTTAGGTAATCTCCTCTTTCTAAAGTAATAGATTTGTGTCTTTTGGTGATGTTATTTGCTTGCATGATAGGTTGTCTTTTCTGTTCTCAGTTCTTGCTTATGCCTTGTTAATTGTGTCAAGTTGATAGGCTTTTTCCATTTGTTGTGGTTACTTGAAGCTTTTGGTATTGCATCACTAAATCGTCCGCTGAGAAATAAGAATTTTCTAGCGATAGATACAACAACAACAGATCCTTTATCCTTACATAGTCGATGATCGTGGTATTCGGTGTTTAAATTCTCGAACTTTTTTGTTTGTAGGCTCTGATTTATTCAATCGGATAAGCGTGGTTTTGAAAAAAAGATAAGAAGTACCTACTAGTACCTTATTATGGTAGACCGGGTTGAAGCAACTTGCTACTTCTATCAACATTGAAAGGTTTTGAACGCAGCCCTTCCATTTACTTTTATATGCATGAATTCTTCAATCTTCTATTTTCTTGCTTTTTCCTGCACATCCAATTCCAATTAACAACTTGGAGAAATGCCCGAGAGGCTTAAGGCATTGGTTTGCTAACTCGACATACAAACAAGTTGTATCACGGGTTCGAATCTCCTCTGGCATGGGAGTGGAACGGCCAGGTGAAATTACTTGAGAGAAAGAACCTCTTTTTGATGGAGTCCCTCGGGGGACAAAATAGCACTACTTACTGCCTAGGCTCTGCAAGACCTGGCCTGGCCGGCTCTCAGTTCTTTTATTATGTTTGTGTGTCAATGCTTAGTATATCTACGTACTATTTCTTTAGTCCCAAATCGGTTATGTACTAATGACGAAGGCTGTACTCCTAAAATATGTACTCAAACCATCTCAGTAATGCATCCCATTGGGTTGAACTACTTACTCAACATGGTATCAGAAGATTCAGAACTAGGTTCACTCTAAACCTAGCTCTCCCAGTTCCACTAAAATTTATGGCCCAAACCCTAACCCAACAACCCCAGCTACGTGTTCCCCCTCCCTCCCCCGTTACCACTTCCCTCGCCTTGCTTTGCCTTGCTTTTGCGCTTTGCACCTCGGCCCTGAAGGACCTTGGCACCTAAGTGCGCCTTTCGCAACTATGGTTCTTAGTATTATATATTGTTATCTGTTACTGTTTCTACCTATTACAACTTATTCTATTATTGTCTCTATTTCTGATGACTGCTATTTCTTCTAGGGCCTCCTGTTTTACATCTTTGTCTCATGGATCTGATCCAAGACACCACTTGGTGCAATCGTCAAGTTGGATGGCATCTCTTATGTCAAGCCTTTTGACTCTTTATTGGTTATCAAAGTTGCTTCATCTTATCAATCCCCTTGTCGACGACTTGACCAAGATTGTTACATGGTAACCAAATGACTAGTGTGTCATGAACTGTTTGCTCAACAATATGGTGCCTCAGATTAGCTATGATATTTCTCCTTACTACTACAGATTTTGGGGGCCCCTCTTGCGCATCAATATGGTGCCTCAGATAAATGATACTATGATGTTTCTCCTTATTACTCGAGATATTTGGTGTCCCTCTGAGATGTATTTTCATGGGCCAAATGTTTTTTCACTTTTTTTTATCTATATGTGCATTTTCTCCATAACCAATACAATTTTCCTTCCATGTCGAAATACTATGCTCCTTGAATGGGATGTGGAATGAAATCAATGTGTACCATCCTCTTATTGTCGATATATTCACTTCTAAGCGCCAGAGGGAAAGGTTTTTAGTCACCAAGTTCTTATCCGGATTTGGGTAATTCTTTTTTTATAGCTCGGACCTAGATCCTTAATGGTGATATTGTTTCCAGTGTTATAGATTTCGCTAGACGGAATCGGTGCGTCGGAGGGCCGCCTAGCTCCTAGGCCGCCGAATTGATTTTTTTTTTTATTTACATAATCATAGATAAATAAGTTATGTTTACATGAAAAACATAAGGCTTCATGTGGTCTTCCGGCTAGAAGGAATGGGTTAAGATAGGTTCCCTATGGAGAGAACCTGGGTTCAATTCCTACGCTTTTCTTCAAATAGTTTTTTTTTTACTTAAAGGGAAGAGAGGAGAGAGAGAGAGAGTCACTCCTCTCCACAACTCTCCTCTCCTCTCCTCAGCTCTCCTCTCCTCCCCTCTCCTCTCCACTCCACAGCTCCACCACCACCACCATCTCTCCTCTCCTCCACCACTACCAACTCCACCACTACCGCCGCCGCCACCACCACCATCTCTCCTCTCCTTCTCAACTCCTCTCCACCACCACCACCACCACCATCTCTCTCCTCGTCACCGCCGCCGCCATCACCACCACCACCGCAGGTAATTTTTTTTTTGTTGGATTTTTGAGCCGTCTAGGGCCGACTACGGCCGCCTAGCGCCTAGGCTGGCCGACTAAGGAGTTTCCGGTGCAGCCGGAGGCCGCCTAGCACCTAGGCGCCTGAGTTGACCGAAATTTAGAACACTGATTGTTCCTTCTTTGAGGAGTGCCTTCCCTCGAATTATGCATGTCTTCCCTACTTCATCATCAACTAGAGCTACTACATATTCATATGCACATATAGTGGCTCGTGGTTATAGCTGCGGTTGTGACTTTGTGGTGGTTCGGGGGGGGGGCATGGGGGGAAGGCATGCTACTTATGTAACTCGGTGTTCTAAATGGTGGCCGCCTAACCCGTCTAGTCCGCCTAGGCGGTAGGCGGTCTCTCACCGCACCTTTTTTCGGTAGACGGTGGAGTGGACAGCCAACGGAGGTTGGTGGCATAGGCGGAGGTGAGGCGACGTAGGCGGACGCCTAGGCAGAGCAATACCTAATAAGATATTTTTGGCCAGAAGTATTTTGTAAGCATTATGGGCCTATGGTTCACTTTTACGAAACTAAAACTTTATAAAATTTCGTTCTACAACTTAGTTATGCATGAAACACCCTTAAAGTAGTAAAAAATGTTCAAAATGTATCGACCGCTTAGACGGTAGGCGGACTCTCTCCGCCGCGCACCCGCCTACCGCCGTTTATTGCCATTCGGTCAGCCAGTCTGTATACATTGGAGTATTTGAATGCGAGGCTTGTGAGTTGGGCGAGAATCATGCTTCCATTCCTTGTACAGATGACCGACGAAGCTTATTTACGTTTGCCTTGGTTCATTATGAGATTTGGGGTTACTCGTGTCTCGGCTGTTTGGTTTTTGCTCTTTTATCACTTTTATTGATGATCATTCTCGCTTGACATCGATGTATATGTTGAAAAATCGATATCGAGCTTTGATATTCTTAAACTTTTCTATTCCTATGATCTGTCTTTTTCATCGATAATGCCTTGCAATATATGAAAGATGATCCACCTATTTATTGTTGTTCTCATGGTATTATTCAGACTTCTTGCTCATACATTTCAACAAAACGGTGTTGTTAAAGGAAAAATCGTCATTTAACTTGACATTCCTTGTGCATTAATGTTTCAAATGGAAGTTCTAAAATGCTATTGGAGCGATGCCAATTGCTGCTTGTCATTTGGTGATTCCTATGTATTTATCCATTCTCAACTGACAGATACCCTTTTCATGTATTTATTCTGGTCAGGACTTGTTTTATGTTCCTCCAAACATTTTTTGATGTGTTGCCTTTGACCATTTCTTGAGCCCTGGCCTTGATAAGTTTACCCTAGGCCTGTCAATTATGGTTTCGTTGGATATTCTCGTACTAAAGAGGATATTGTTGCTATGGTTTTGTTGCCTGTCGTTCATCAGTATCTGCAAACATTACCTTTTTGGGTTGGAAGGCACTCCGTACTTAAACCGAGTCTTCTCCTTGTTTTCATGCATTCCTCTACCGAGTTTATTCATTTGCTTCTCCGATGTTCCCCTGCTACAACTGAGACGTTGTCTTATGAGTATATTCACACTGTCCTCACTGGAAGGTTCCTACAACTCAACCATCATGTCACCCTACTGTTGTTCATCAAATCCCCGATGACGATCCCATCTTGCTTCACTCCCTGATCTTGACCCTCTTTGTCCTTCACAAACACGAACAGATATGTACAACTTAGTCTATTGATGACTTTGTTTCCTTTGCTGGACTCGGTTATTCCTATCATTTATTTACACATCTATTTATTCTATCTCTATTCTCAGGAATTATACGGAAAACTGGAAATAGACAATTAGACTAATATATGCGCTTCTATCCCGTGACACATGATACTTGGTTTTTCGTTGTTTCCATGATGCGATACAGATGTTGCTTGTCAACGACTATATATTGACAAATAAATATCCATCATCTGAAAGGCACATTATGAACCGTGAGGCATACACTGTCAGTATGCCTTGTCGTTGAGGCATGTGGTTTCTGATGGCAGATGCCTCATCAATGTGCCTTGAAGCACTTCTCTCCAAAATACTTCATAGCGCGTTTCGTTTGATGATTTGGAGGATCACATTACTGACAAACAGGTACATAGCAATTATATAGATTCAATTATATCCTTGATAAATGATTGATGTACTTAGCAATAAATTTAATATAAGTCAGCTTGGCAATAATAATTAGTAAAAGCAAAGAGCATAATGGGCACTTGGTTATGGCATCAGATATGTGTCATGGTGCTCGTTGTTATCAAGATAAATAATTATATTGGGTGATTTCTATTTCGAATAACTATTAGTTTTTCTTATTTCAAGTGGTTAAACTACAAATTTCAGTTTAATACAAAATCTGGCGCTTGTGATTTATGCATTTGTCAAGGTTATAAACGGCGGTAGGCGGGTGCGCGGCGGAGAGAGTCCGCCTACCGCCTAGGCCGCCTAGGCGGTTGATACATTTTGAACATTTTTTACTATTTTACCACTGTTTTTTTGCATAATATGCATATTTTAAGGGTGTTCCATGCATAACTAAGTTGTAGAACGAAGATTTATAAAGTTTTAGTGTTGTTAGGCCCATAATGTTAAAAAAAAAACCTTTTTGGCCAAAATATTTTGTAAAGTATTTCTTCGCCTAGGCGCTCGCCTACGCAGCCTCACCTCCGCCTATGCCGCCAACCTCCATTGGCCGCCTACACCACCGCCTACATCAAAGCGGTGCGGACAGGGACCGCCTACCGCCTAGGTGCCGCCTAGGCGGCCTAGGCGGGCGCCATTTAGAACACTGGCATTTGTGATGCATTTGTTAGTTTATTGTGGGCTTCCAATTTCTTAATATGTATATCATTGTGTGGTTTCTGGTAGAATAATTATTTTGTTCTACTTGCATACATGGGCTACTTAATGAACATGGAAGACAATATGAAAAACCAAGATAGTGCTCCATGATATAGATTTTTAGCTATTACTTTTATATAAAATAAACTGTTCGACATAACAAAAGGTTGAACGAACTTTTTGCTTTATTGAACGTATAAGGTATCTGTGTACAAAGAAGGAAGTCCTAAACATGATATTCTAAGTACAGGGAGAAGAGGTTTCTGGGAAAGTGTGACGGTGGAGATCGAGCACTGCAGCGGCTCCTTTACTCCGTTGACGATCTGACGACGAATCAACCTTGCTCTGGCTCTCTGGCGCCTTTGATGGAACTCTGGGGTCACCGATCAAGAGGCTGTCTGGAGGAGAAGATCCCTTGGAGGGGGTTGTTCTTCTGTTGGTTGGTTGGTGGATTATTCCTTCTTAGATGAAGGTTGTCGCTCCCTTTAGTTGAAGGATAACTCCTATTTATAGAGAACCGAGCACATATGCGTGTGCATTAGGGTTCCTGAGATATGAAAGAATCTGTCGTCATTGTACGGTGTGGGCTTCTGCGACGCTGACACGTGACGGACATCGAGATTTTCCTCAATCGAGATCTCTGGTGGTTATCAACATAACCGAAGGAGGTAACACGTGGCGCGTGCCGATTTGCTTGCTCGGATACAACCAAGTAAATTTTGGGGTTTCATCCTAGATTTGGAGGCTAATTGATACTCGTCTAAGATTTAAATCAATTTGATATGATATCAATCATGATTTAATTCCAATCTTTTCTGCAAGAGGCGGTTTAAACAAACCAATTGGGGTGGACCCATGCTTCCTGCGCCTCTGGTGAGGACTAAGTACTGCTGTGCTTCTGGAGCGACGAGTAGACCGTGCTTCTAGAGACGACGGAGCCTCTGTTCTTTCAGGCGACGAGTGGACTTGGTTTCGAATGACGACGAGACTTTTGTGCATTTAGAGCAACGATGAAGCTGTGTTTCGGAGTAACAGAGTCACTGTGCTGTAGGCGACGATTAGGCTTGTGCTCCAGGTTGGCGATGAAGCCGTGTTTGGAACTTTGGCCTTCATTCTTCTTTTGAGCTAATAAGACACCAAGAGAATGATCCATGGCTCGAACGTATAGCAGGAAGGGCTTCCCCACAACTGGTGCCACCAACACAGGTGGGCTGGTGAGGTATTTCTTGATGTCGTCGAACGCGTGTTGGCACTCTTCCGTTCATACAAAGGTGACCCCTTTCTTCATTAGTCTGGTGAAGGGTTGACATTTACCAGAGAGATTTGCTATGAACCTCCTGATGTACGCCAATCGCCCCTGCAAACCTCGAAGCTCTCGGAGGTTCTTTGGAGGAGCCATGACCAGAATCGCCTTGGTCTTCTCCGGGTCGATATTTATCCCTTTTGCCGTGATGATGAAGCCTAAGAACTTACCGCTAGAAACACCTATAAAGGACTTGGTCGGGTTCATCTTTAGTTGATGTGTCCGCATTAGATCGAACACCGTTCGTAGATCATCCAAGTGTTGGATTTGTACTTGCTTTTAACGGCGATGTCGTCAACATAACACTCCACCGTCCTTCGGAGATGCTTGCGGAATATGGTACTCATAGCCCTTTGATAGGTGGCTTCTGCGTTCTTTAATCCGAAAGGCATCACTGTGTAACAATACATTCCTTTTGGAGTCCGGAACGCCGTATGCTTTTCATCTTCAGGGAGCATCTTGATCTGGTTGTAACCGGAGAACCCATCCATGAAGGACATACGCTCGAAGCCGCAGGTGTTGTCAATAATTACGTCGGTGATCGGGAGAGGGAACTCATCTTCAGGGTAGGCCGAATTAAGATCTCTGAAGTCTATGCAAATTCGTATCTTCCCGTTCTTCTTAGTGACCGGGATGACGTTTGCGACCCAATCCGGATGCTGCTCTTCACGAATGAAGCCGCTCTCAATGAGTTTGTTAACCTCCTCCTCAATAGCATCCATGATGTTGGGGTGGAACCGACGTTGCTGTTGCTTGACCGGTTTGGCATGGGGTAGGATATTGAGGCGATGCATGGCCACTTGCAGGTTTAGACCTGGCATATCTTAGTAGCTCCAGACGAAGACGTCGATATATTCGCGGATGAGCTGTATCAGAGACTGCTTGTCATCTTCTGTTAGACTTTTGTTGATGAAGATGGGCTTAGGTCAGGCCTCATCCCCTAATTCGACTTGGACGACTTCATCATCTGTAGGGGGGTCATGCTGCTCAAAACGCCACTCCTACTGGGATCCTAAGCGATGCGCCCAGGGTTCGTCTTCGGAATACTCGAATGTTTGGTCTTCGTCCTCGACTGGAGGGTTTAGAGAAACTATGTTAGCGGATAGCGTCTTCTCGAAGTCCTAGCCGGTACTGGTATCAGAGTACGGGGTGCACCCTTGCTCGTCGTCCGACGCTAGTGGAGGGTTGGCCACTTCCACTGCTGCCTCTGGGACAGGGATGACATCGTCTTGCGCCTCTGTGGCTGGACAACTCTCAGACTGGAGAGTAACCATATTGGTCGTGACTGTCTTCTCTTCATAATCCAACGATATGACGTTGGCGTTGATGAGGCGCTGGATTTGCCTTTTCAACACATAGCAATCTTGTGTTGAGTGGTGGACGTACTGGTGGTAATGGCAGTACTTGGGATGGTCCACCTTTTCCACTTTATCAGGACGTCTGGGTGCCAGGATGGACAGTTTGCCACTCTTCGTAAGCATCTCGAAGAGCTCCAGCGTATCTTCGTCATTGAAGGAGTAAGTCTCCCTCGGCCTCTGCGTTTCTGCGGACTTGGGGTTCACGGATGCTGAACCTTTGGAGAGTTGGCGGTCATGGCCTGCTTTCCTTTTCCGTCTTTGGGGTTGCTGCTGGACGTGTGTCTCCCCTTGTCTTCAGGCGCAAGAAAGTGTAGCCCCAGGAGCTGCGCGTCCTGGGCTTTCCTCTGTGCGGCGTCCGCCTCTCTAATTAAAGGCGTCCACTTCGTGCAGGGAGCACTATGCCACAATTTAATTGCGGGTAGCATGTTCTTGTGGCATGAGTCCATAAGCATGGGCTCAGGCATGCCGAGCGGTAATCTGAAAGTTGCCTGGCGGAAGCGCTCGATGTATGCGCGGACATGCTCCTTTTCCCTCTGGACAATCTCCATGAGGGTCGACATCGTCATGTCCATCCCTCCTTCGTAGAATCGGTCCACGAACAGAGTCTTCAGGTCTTCAAATGACGAGATACAATTGTCCGGAAGACTGCAGAACCATTCATAGGTTACTTCCTACAGGGCTCCTATAAATATGTTGGATAGGAGGGCGTCATCCTTTGGCAGGTGTCCAGTTATCGAGGCAAAGAACCTCAAGTATTGTCGAGGAGACCCCTTCCCTTCGTAAGGTGTAAGCGTCTGCGGATTGTATTTGGGAGGGTAGACGACGTTGTCCCACTCGGCAGGGTATGACTGCCGGATACCCATCTTCCGGAGTGCTGCTTGCTTCTCCTTGGCATCATGACGAGCATACAGCTCCTTGATGGCCTGCTGTATTTCGGCCGGCATTGCAGAACCTGTAGCCGATGGAGTAGACGTGGAGGGTCTTGCTTGGTTCGCGGCAGACAGCCTGCTGGATCCGTCATTGGTTGGCGGATCAAGCGCAGGTGTAGAGGCAGCGGGGGCTATATTGCTCTTGAGGTCGATTATGGCCGAGGACAGAGTCTTCATGGTGTCCGTTAGCGTATCTTTGTCTTGAGTGCTTCGATACGTCTGAGAGCTTCGTTGTTGTCTTCCTCGTTGCCATCGGCCATGAACACGGACCAAGTGTGAGGATGAGTCGAGGGAGCCGTGGATCCTTCGCTCTCTGGCTTAGACGCCTGAGCCTCGCTGTCTTGAGGATACATCGTAAGATTGTGATCTTTCTCGGACTCAGCACGGTTGCTACCCTAGTATGGTGACTGGCTGCGTCGATGGAGGCATCCGTGTCGTATTGCCCCTCCTCAGATCGGAACACAGGGTTGTCATGCATGGTATGAGGCTGGCTACCCCCAGTATTTGGCATGGCACCAAATGCAGATCTGGAACGGGTGCCTTGGAACACACCTGCATCGGGTACCTTAGCTTTGCTGCTCTCCGGCCTCCTCTTCGGTTTAGCGACCGACACGGAAGGATTTTGGGAGGGTTTCTTGAAAGCTCTGGAGCCCTGCGCCGCGTAGCACGTGACGATGCGGGGTTCGTCTTCTCTATGGCTCACCGACCCCCTGTTGAGCCTCTGGCGTGGGGTCGACGTGGAGTGAAGTCTCTAGAAGACGGAATGCCGGCTCGATGATGGCGCGGCCGTCTGCTGGCAGCAGCAGTTGATGGTAATCTGGGTGCAAGAGTGCCTTGATTTAGGCACGCCTTGCGCCACAGATTCTTCTTCCGCTTGGGAGAGGGTCGGATCTTCCGCCATGGCACCCACATTATACGTGCAGGGAAGCTGCACGCAAGTACGGTCAGAGCGGCGGGGAAGCCTCCTGTCGCTTCTGCGGGAACGCTGCTCGCGTGGTTCCCTCTCCGTAGGACGTACCCCCTGGCTTGGCTCTCGGAGCCGTGGATCCTTCGCTCTCAACGCGGGCCTCTGGTCTGCCATAGGTACCGTGTGCTTATTGCACGAAGCACGAACCACCTGGGATCTCTTCCTACTACCCCCAGCGGGTGAGTAGTATTCAGAGTCCGTCGAAGGCTCGCCTGAAGGGAAAGCGATTCTGTCGAAGACAAATCTTCTTACCGACAATGCTCCCGTCGTAAGGGGTTGGACCGGTGTGCGCTTCCTTTAGCGTCGTGCCTTCGTCAGATCAACCATAGAACCACCGTCTTCCTCGCCATGCTTTTCCAGGACGGGAATCGGGCGAGGGGATAAGGCTGTAGTAGCCGGAATCTTCTCCGTGGCTTCGACGTTGAGGGGGTCCCGAGACGCAGTTTCCGTCGTCATACTGCTAGCTGCAGCCGCTTTAGGCCTCCAGACACGTCGAGTCTTCTTCGGTTGTACGAACCGCTTCGAAGTCGACTTTTCATCAAAGAGATCTTCAAAAGCTTGCTGGTCGAAGCGTACGACCAACATGTCGGGAAGATCCCAACAAGTTGTCATCAGATTGCGTCACTGCCTTCTCGTTGGAGGAGAAGGTAGTCCCCAGCAAAGTCGTCATTTTGTTCGACATAACAAAATGTTGAACGAACTTTTTGATTTATTGAACGTATAAGGTATCTGTGTACAAAGAAGGAAGTCCTAAACAGGATATTCTAAGTACATGGAGAAGAGGTTTATGGAAAAGTGTGACGGTGGAGATCGAGCACTGCAGCGGCTCCTTTACTCCGTTGACGATCTGACGACGAATCAACCTTGGAGGGGGTTGCTCTTTGGTGCCTTTGATGGAACTCTGGGGTAACCGATCAAGAGGCTGTCTGGAGGAGAAGATCCCTTGGAGGGGGTTGTTCTTCTGTTGGTTGGTTGGTGGATTGTTCCTTCTTAGATGAAGGTTGTCGCTCCCTTTAGTTGAAGGGGAACTCCTATTTATAGAGAACCGATCACATATGCGATGTGCATTAGGGTTCTTGAGATATGAAAGAATCTGCCGTCATTGCACGGTGCAGACTTCTGCGGCGTTGACACATGGCGGACATCGAGATTCCCCTCAATCGAGATCTCTGGTGGTTATCAACATAACCGAAGGAGGTGACACATGGCGCATGCCGATTTGCTTGCTCGGATACAGCCGAGTAAATCTTGGAATTTCATCCTAGATTTGGAGTCTAATTGATCATCGTCTAAGATTTAAATCAATCTGATATGATATCAATCATGATTTAATCCCAATTTTTTCTACAAGAGGCGGTTTAAACAAACCAATTGCGGTGGACCCATGCTTCCTGCGCCTTTGGTGATGACTAAGTACTGCTGTGCTTCTAGAGCGACGAGTAGACCGTACTTCTAGAGACGACGGAGCCTCTGTGCTTTCAGGCAACAAGTGGACTTGGCTTCGAATGACGACGAGACTTCTGTGCATTTAGAGCAACGATAAAGCTGTGTTTCGGAGTAACAGAGTCACTATGCTGTAGGCGACGAGTAGGCTTGTGCTCCAGGTTGGCGAGGTTACTGTGCTTTTGGAGCGACAGGTTGACTTGCATTGGTTGCAGTGAGAGTTTCCAAGTCTCTTGTAGAGAAGTGACTTAAGCTTCTGGATCGGAGCAGATGACTGCGCCGTGAGAATGGAGATGGTGTGAACAACATATCACCATCCTGCGCCTCATGTGGACGCATGTAAGTAGTTGTGCCTCTGAAGTTTGAAGGCGTTGGCTTTGGAGGAAAGGGTATAACACCTTTGTGTGTCTGGGGTTGGCGCAGGCAGGTAGCTGCGCCTCTGGAGTGAAGACACTGGTTTCTGAAGTAAAGGAAAGGGCGGGGCCTACCACCATCTTGCTTCTGAGGTTGGCGCAGACAAGTAGCTGCGCATCTGACTTGAAGGCTTTGGCTTCTGAAGTAAAGAGCGATAAATACCCGCTCTTTAAGGACTTTCCTCTTAATTGCCACCGTAATATGGAGAATTCTAAGGGTCTAAGACTGACACTCGTCGTGCTGAGTCTTAGGTTCATCCCATTAATGCGGGAATTCTGACCGTCGGCCATGTGGCGTGCACTCTGGGCCATTCTCGGTCCTATAAAAGGGGAAGTTCTCCTCTGAAGAGTCGCTGTCTTCTTCTTGGCATCTTTCACTACCATGCGAGATCCAAACTCAACTTCGAGCAGCGATCGCCTTGTATAAGTTGGCTGTTGGTTGAGGCTTTTCTCGTTCATAGGAACTATGTTCTTATAGAAGAACTCTGTGTAGAAGGAGCCATCGTTGCCCTTAAGTACGTAAATGTCCTCCATAGAGAGTTTTCCTCTGGGCGACGTCTGGGGGATCTTCGAGGTCCTGACGACCTAGGTCATGGGTGGATAACCAACCTGAAGAGCCACAGGTTGTGCTATGTCCTTCCCATTCAGGGTTTCGCGACCTGCTGCTCTCTTTGAAGGCTCGGGCCAATGACTGCTTCATGAAGCTGCTTGCTTTGGCCGAGTAGCTGATATGCTTCTGGGAGGCTGCGCCCATAAAAAGGTCAGAATACGCCTCGATGGAGGTCAATCTTCTGGCATGAAGAAGAAGGACTGCGCTTTGACGAAGACCGAATCCCTTGTAGACCCTTCTAGGCTCTGTCGAATCTGTACCAGATCCTTCGTAGACGAACAGAATTAGTCATTTTTGTGTAGTCTCGATGTATCTGTACTAGACTTTGGTAGACATGACACATAAGGGACTTCTTTGCATATCTTCTGTTGTCTTTTTAGCACTTGGGCTGAGCCTTTGTATTATCTGCTCTGTGACGAAGGGATGTCATCAGCTGAGATTTTTCATGCTTCTACATGAATAACCTTGATAGTACACAAAAACTGCTATTTTAGTAGTATTGACGAGTTCACTCAACTCAATGGACTTAATTCATTGAAGTTGTGAAGAGTATATATTTATACGCAATGGTTTGCACCTCATATGTTTTTTCAATGTGGAACTAAAAGAGCAAAACTAGAATAGGCCATGCAATTAACAAAGACTACCTTCTATACTTGCCTGCAGGCTGGAGCGTAGATGTTGAGAGCTCCAAGCTTGGATAGAAAATGAAGATAAAGTGCGCGAGGCAAGGCCTTGGTGAGGATGTCGACAATCTCTGACGTAGCTTGAACATGCTGGAGTTGAACCTCAAACTAGACTTTCTCTCGAATAAAGTGACACTCATCCTCAATATGTTTGGTTGACTCATGGAACACTGGATGTTGGACAAATGTTCGACAATATGAATAGTTTGTCTGGTTATCATGTTAGAAAACTGCACAAGGAGCAATACCAAAATCTGTAAGTAAAATCTTGAACCATGTTACCTCGGAAACCGCATGGATCGTCAAGTGATACTCGGCTTCACAGGAAAATTGGCAACAACAGTCCGTTTCTTGTTCCGCTAATTCACAAGGTTTCCTCCGAAATAAGTATAAAAGCCAGTCGTAGAACGGTGGTCATCCACTTAACCCATATAATCATCACCGACATAAGCAGCTAGGGAGAGATAAGAGGAAATCGGATAGACGAGACCCTGACGAGGAGATTCTTTCAGATAACGAAGAATACACTCAACAGTCTGAAGATGAGATACCCGAGTAGAATGAATGTACTGTCATACAGTGCTCGCACTAAATGAAATGTCTGGACAAGTGAGAGTCAGATATATTTGGTTCCCAACATGACACCAATAGTAATAAGGAATAGGTAGCAACGAGTTGGATGCATTACCAGGGAGGAGAGATTCAAATTTGCACCAATAGGTGTATCAACTGGCTTACACCCAAATAACCAACATCATGCATAAGATCCATACAATACTTATGTTCAGATAAAATAAGGGAATTATCATGTCGAGCAACTTCGATTCTCAATCAAAAAATAACAAAGAAGATCCAAATCCTTGATTTGAAAATGAGAGGACAACTGCTCTTTGATCGTAGAAATCGCGACAATATTATAACCGATAAGAATATTATCGACATAAACCAAGAGAATCATCATCCGCTGCTGATAGCAATCTGGCGGCTTCATACTATCGCTCGGCTTCGGGGAGGATTGTGTAGAAGATGAGGAGGGGGGAAGATGGGGATGAAGACGAGGAGATAACATGTTTCGAGGGGAAGCAATTTGTCCATCCTTTCGTGGATATCATGGTAGGCAGGAAGGTGACTGTATTTCAAAAATATGAGGTCATCCCATATTACCACTTTCTTCTCTTCCTGTCTCAAACCTCCGCCTGCGCCTCTTAGTCGCTTGTGGTTGTGGTGGTGATGGCACTGATTCCGATGAGGAAGATGGTGGTGGCGGAGTGTGATCTTCGCTGGATGATGAGTTGTTTCCCCCCTTTTTGTGAGAAGGGTTGATGTGCAATTTACAATGAGGAAGTGGAAGGGAGAAAGGAGTTATATAGAGTGTATTGTTGGTGTATCTTGGGGTTTGGAATTCCAAAGGACTTATGGAGTGTGCTTTGATAACCACACTGGGATAGAACAAGTAAACTATATGTGGGGGTTGGGGTGGGGGGGTGGGGCACTTGATGATAAGATAAATTTAATGCAAGTTTATCCTTGGCTGTAGATTTTTCCTTGCTATGGATAATTAATAGGAAGAGGGAAGACACCCAATTTATAAAATTTTGAAATTGTTCGTAAATGTTTGTAAATGGGTTTGGACTTTATTAATGATTGTGACTTGTGCTAAACCCGACAAACTTTTATCAAAGCACACTCGAAAGTTTGTTAAAGCACACTCAAAACTTTTATTAAAGCACACTGTCAAACTATTACAAAAAATAACAATCACTTCCAAAACATATTCATAAACACACCCAAAATATATTTCAAACATATCCAATACTAATCCTTGACCTCCATCTGTGTTCCCCTTCAAGAACTCGTCATGGTCGTAACACCGAATATCCAATACTAATCCTATGTTTCTTCCCACACCATCTTGACACCAATTTACAACCAACTGTGTATCATCAATCTAAGAAGAATTTGGATCCTTGTATCCTGCTGAAGAATAATGGCGCCAAGGAAGGAGAGGAAGAAGTCGCGTTTGGCCTTGATTAAGAGGGAGATTTGGGGAAAACTATGGGAAGGGAAGGGAAGGTAATGATAATCTATTATTAATCCCAGAAAAATTGAATCAGTTCACATTCGTGGCCAAGTGTCAAGTTCTTATTACGTATAATGAGTTATGTTAAGTGTTATATTAGAGTTATTGGGCTTTAGTCCCACATTGCTTAGAATAATAGGAGAGGAGGCTAGTCTCTCCTATATATATGTAATCTTTCTCTCAGTAATAATCATCCATTTTCCATTCTACATGGTATCAGAGCCAAAATCTTAGTCGTCACCCACCACTCTCCTTCCCTCCATAAAACCCTAATCTCCCATTCCCCCCCCCCCCCACCCCGCTGCTACAGTAAACCCCCCCCCCCTCCCCCCCCCCCTCCCCCCGCTGCTACAGTACCCGTACCCCCCTGCTACATTACCCCCCTCCCCCCCTACAGTACCCCCCCGCCCCCCATGCTACAGTACCTGCCCCCCGATGCCTACAATACCTAACCCTAACCCTCTACTTCCATCAGCCGTCACCCACTCCCTCCAAACCAAACCCTAGTTTAGATTAAAAAAATTAAAAATTAAAAAAAAAATTGTTGGGAATCTCAGATGGGAAACACTTGTATGAACCTCTGCCCTTCAATGCTGAAAATTTAACAAAGAGCACACATATGGTTTGTTGTGCATGAATCTTTGTTTCTTTCCTTGATCTCCACACCAGGATTTAACAGAGGATACCATGGGCTATCTCTCTGTCCTGGCTTGTGATCCACACTCTGCTTTCTATGCGCGTGTGCCGGTTCTAGGCTCTGTTTTTAGCGATTTGGCAGAGTTGCTGTGTTTTTTAAGAGGAAAGAACAAATCGACAGTCGAATCTCTGATAAATGGCAGACTCTACGGCAAATAGCAGCTCTATAGATACTAGTGTCATCAACACACTAGCAGGCACTAGTAAAACGATTTCCTCCATTCGACTTGTCGATCGACGGTTGAAAGGGCTAGTGGGCTACTCCACATGGCGCAAGAAGGTCGAAAAGGCACTTCGAGGAATGCGGTTGTCCAAACATCTGAGTGACAACCCTCCAGCAGAAGATGATCCCATCTTTGAGCAATGGGAGACGGATGACAGTAGACTGTTTACACAGTTGATGAATTCTATGGAACCATCGGTAGAAGAAATGGTTCAAAATACGGACTCCGTGAAGGAGTTATGAGAGGTACTGGCGGCGGCATTTGATGGTAAACACGATTTGTCTCGTATCTATGACTCGATCGTTGGTGTATACCGAGCAAATCAAGGAGACAAATCCCATAAAGACCATTTCCGGGCCGCTATGACGGATGAGATCGATCGCGTTTTACCTCTTACGTCGGATATTAATGAAGCACGGGCTCAACGTGTGCAGCTTCATGTCATGATTTATCTTGCCTCACTCCGTCCTGATGCAGACTCTGCTCGATCTCAGATTATTGCTGGATCTGATGTATCGTCTCTGTTGGAAGCACACTATCGTGTCCTTCGGGCTGCCAAAGTAGTTGAAATCACTCCGGGTGATCCTCCTGCTGACCGTTCTGCTCTCGGGACCGCACGTACGGGATTTCGTGGTGGTCGTGGCGGCCGACGTGGTGGCCGCAATACTGGTCGTGATGGAGGATGGGGCAATGGCGATCGTGATGGAGGACGACCACGCACATGCTTTAACTGTGGTCAGCTTGGCCATTTTTATTGGCAATGCACTAAATCACCTGCTGCTAATATCATCATTGATGCCCCTGATGATGGTGTACGATCTATTCAGATGACTTCAGACTCATATACAGAGTTCCTTGATTTTCAGGCTCAACGTCGTGGTGAAGCATCCACGTCTGGTTCTACAGCTGGATACTCAACAGCGTGCTTAGTGAAACCCAAGCAATGGGTAATTGACTATGATGCATCCTCTCACATGACTGGAGACGCAGGTATGATACATGATTATGTACCTGTACGTCGTGCTTCTGGCATTACTGTTGCCAATGGAGGTTCCCTGACAGTCCGAGGACGTGGAAGTGCTATTTTTTCTACCGGACTGTCCCTCAACTCTATGCTACTTACTCCTGAGGACCCGTTCAGTTTACTTTCTATTAGTCAAATTACTCGTGAACTACATTGCTCGGTAACATTTTTTCCTGATGGTTGTGTTTTTCAGGACCTGAAAACTGGAAAGACTATCGGTAAGGGACATGTGGCTGGAGGCTTGTACCTGTTTGATGCAACTTCTTCTGTTGCCTGTGCCGGCATGAAACTCGATCATGTCAAGTTACATTGTCGGTTATGCCATCCATCGTCCCAAGCTCTCCAGAAAATATATCCATATTTAGATATTCCCTCTTCTTTTCATTGTGAGCCATGTAGTTTAGCTAAGCATCACCAGGTTCCTTATCCGGTGAGCCCAAATAAAATTGCTTTCGCTCCTTTTGAGTTAGTGCATTCTGATATATGGGGACCTTGTCCGACTGAATCTATCATGGACTTTAAGTACTTTGTTACTTTTGTCAATGATTACTCACGTGTCACCTTTATTTATTTGATAAAAAATCATTCTGAATTATTTAACATTTGGTGCAACTTTCATGCCGAAATAAAAACACAATTTGGTCTACCTATCAAAAATTTTCAGAGTGACAATGGCCGTGAGTATTTATCTCGTGATCTCGATAAACATCTGACCCGCAACGGCATCATCCACCAAACCTCTTGTGCGTACACTCCACAACAAAATGGTGTAGTCGAACGCAAGAATCGCCATTTATTGGAAACAACACGTGCTCTTATGTTTCAAGCACGTACTCCCAAGAGATTTTGGTCGGATGCGGTTCTTACTGCTTGTTATCTTATTAACCGCATGCCATCGTCCGTTTTCAATGGTAACACTCCTTTTTTTCGACTTTTTTTTCTGGACGAGAGCCATTTCCTCTGCCTCTCCGAATCTTTGGCTGCTTATGCTATATTCGGGATACCCGACCAACCCTTTCTGAATTAGATCCTAAGGCAATACAATGTATTTTTTTTGGGTATCCTAAAGATCAGAAAGGGTATCGGTGTTTCTCCCCCGTCTTAAAGCGATATTTTTTCACTCGGGATGTTACCTTTGTAGAAACTGAATTTCCACCACTCCTACAATCAAAAGGTCCGGCTCCTCTGGTCTATCCAGAAGATAATTTTTTGTTATTTCCTCCTCAAACACAACAGCCCCCCGTACGGGTGTCCTCCCTTACCAAGCCAGTCTCCCATTCAGATGGTCCACATACACCGATTCAGCCATTGCCAACATCGTCCACAGATTCATCCTCCTCTGGTTCCATCAGCAGTTCTGGCTCAAATGAGTTGCCTCCTTCTGTTCCACCAGCAGCTCCACCAGTTTCGCCAGCAGCTCCGGCGGTCCCGCCTCCAGAACGTCCTCGTTGTGCCTGTCGTGATCATCCCTTGTATGTTGACAGCTACAAAGGTCTTACCAGTCACAGTCTCTGGTGGCTACTATTGATGGGATTCAGATCCCTAAGACCGCTGAGGAGGGTCTCCGACATCCTGGTTGGCGTGCTGCTATGAACGAGGAGATAAAAGCTCTCCAGGAGAATCATACCTGGGACTTAGTCGACTTACCTACTGGTAAACGGGCAGTCGGCTGCAAATGGGTGTTCACGATTAAGGTAAAACCGGATGGCACTCTTGATCGACTGAAGGCTCGGCTGGTTGCCAAAGGATACTCTCAAACCTATGGTGAGGATTACTTCGAGACATTCTCTCCTGTGGCCAAAATGACATCCGTTCGTGTCCTCATGACCTCGGCCATCCGATATGATTGGCCGTTACTCCAGCTTGATATAAAGAATGCTTTCCTCCACGGGGATCTTGATGAAGAAGTATATGTGATGCAACCTCCCGGATTCGTTGCAAGGGAGGGTAAAGTGTGTCATCTGAGGAAGGTCCTCTATGGTCTGAAACAATCACCTCGTGCATGGTTTGGTAGATTTACACAGGTTGTTACTCAATTTGGAATGTGTCAATCGAAGAAGGACCATTCAATCTTCTATCGACACAAATCTGCTGGAAGAATACTTTTTGGTGTCTACGTTGACGATATTGTAATCACGGGAGATGACAGCCAGGGTATTGTAAGTCTCAAGAAGTTTTTTGGAGAACAATTTCAAACTAAGGATATGGGATCCTTGAACTATTTCTTGGGCATTGAGGTCACACGCGGTAAGCGAGACATTGTAATGTCTCAAAGAAAGTATGTGCTGGACATACTAAATGATGCAGGCATGATGCAAGCAAAGGGAGCAACCTCACCTATGGATCCAGGGACAAAGTTACTTCCAGACGAAGGGACCCTGATGACCAATCCAGATCAGTATCGTCGAGTAGTTGGAAAACTCAACTACTTAGCAGTCATGACGCGTCCGGACATTTCTTTTGCAGTGAGCGTTGCAAGTAGATTTATGGCTTCTCCAAGAGTTCCACACTGGCAGGAAGTTCTCAGAATTCTGTGTTATTTAGTAAAGAATCCAGAAAAAGGAATTCGAATGGAAAATAATGGACACACTCGCATTGAGTGTTTTACTGATGCTGACTGGGGAGCAAACCTGACAGATAGACGGTCTACATCTGGCTACTCAGTATTTATTGGCGGAAATCTAGTATCATGGAAAAGCAATAAACAAAGTGTGATAGCACGCTCATGCTCAGAAGCAGAATATCGAGCTATTGCTCATGGCACGTCAGAGATATTATATATGAAGCATCTCCTATAAGAACTGGGAGAAGACGCAGGATCTCATGTGGCAGATCTATGGTGTGATAACTGCTATTCACATTGCCACCAATCCAGTATTTCATGAACGGACAAAACATATTGAAATTGACATTCATTTTGTTCGTGATGAATATACAAAGGAAGTGATAAAGTTCCAACATGTGAGGACCGGCGACCAGATAGCTGATATCTTCACAAAGTCTTTTCTGGGTCCTCGCGTTCAATTTTTATGTAACAAGCTGGACATGATTGACATCTATGCTCCAGCTTGAGGGAGGGTGTTAAGTGTTATATTAGAGTTATTGGACTTTAGTCCCACATTGCTTAGAATAATAGGAGAGGAGGCTAGTCTCTCCTATATATATATATATATGTAATCTCTTCCTCAATAATAATCATCCATTTTCCATTCTAAAGTTACACAAAACTTGCCCCCTCTTTAATGAGCATGGGCTCTTTGTTCTTTTAATGAAGCCCACGTGGGATCTGGGGTACCCGTGTGATTTTTCATTCAGTATCCACTCCTTAATTCGCAAAAGTGTATAAAGTGTGGGTTGGAGGGAGCTGCAGGAACTTACCACGAGTACTGGTGAGGTCCACCACATTTTAAAAGGTTGAGGGAGCGACTCAAAATTTTGAATAGTTACAGGGAGCCATACAAAAGTTTCCCTTAATCTTATTTGATGATACATTTCCCTTGATTGTGTCATAAGTTCTGATGGGTTGTAGGGAGCCGCAGGAATTTACCGCGAGTACTGGGGAGCTCCACCACATTTTAAAAGGTTCAGGGACCCACCCAAAATTTTGAATAATTACAGGGAGCCGTACAAAAGTTTCCCTAATTACTTGGATGATACATGTCCCTGCTTGATTGTGTCATAAGTTCTGATCTGTTTTTGCATCTGTAACTTTTTTTGAGAACATAGGATCGCAGGCAAGGTGTATTATATATATTTTTTTTTCTGTGCTGATCAAATGCACAACTGTGTTCATGTGGGTGCTGCAAGCATTAGGATGACATTTAACCACAAGTTTTGAACAACCTAGGACAGTAGGAGCATGTGCTGTTAGGATTTTTGAAAAACACTTATCACATGATACATGAATCTTTATCATTGTTGATAGGCTTGTGATATGCCATTAAAGAGACTTTCTACTTATACTAATTTTTCTTTTATATTACTATTTCTCTAGAAATAGCTTTACTATAGCTTTCACTTTTTAAGACATAAAGGTGCAACTCTTTTCTATATGCAATTTAGTTTTTGTGAGTTATTACTCTCTTTTCCAGTGCATTATTTCTTCATTTTTTTTAACTGTTATTTTTTTCAGTTTAATTTACTTATTTCTTTTAGAAGTGTTACTCATTTAACTGACATAAAGGTCCAACCCTATTGTCTTGTTATATTATGAGTCTTAGGTGGCATGAGACACAAGACAATGTCTTTCTTAGGTGGCAAGATTACATTCACAAAATCCAATGAGATAGAAAAGCCTTCTCCAATGCAAAAGTATTTAGAAGACAATAAAAAGTATTTTTTCCAACTTCCAACACAACTCCTCCACTTCTACCTTTTTTTTACAAATATTTGTATTCATAATTGATGATGTGGAATAAAGTCATTGTGAAGTGCATTGTCTAGATCTAGACAACTAACTTCACATTGTCCTTGCCATGTCATTGCCCTGTCAACTTCATGATTTATTCTACATTTGCATTGGAGAAGGATTTTTGAAATGAAAGTTTGTCGTTGCTATGTGGCAACCATTTTTTTTTAAACTCACAATAGGGTTGGAGATGCTCTTATGGTCTCATTCTGGAAGGTGTAAACCAGTTTATCGAAACTGTCTTTTCAGTTTGCTAGCTAAATTGACAAGACCAGACAGTCACAGCTGTAGTTTGTTTGATTTTTGGGATATTATCATGTTGATCTAAGGAAAGTAACTTGTGTCTCGAGATCAAGATTGCATTACTTTAGGAGGTGTATGCGGAATACTATATAGCCGGAAATTCTATATATCCAGGAATCAAATTCTAAGAAATTAAATTTCCTGGAAAATTGTATTCCCATGTTTGGTGGCTATATAAATATTCCCCGAAAAAAAATAAAAATTTATTAAAAAAACCAAAAAAGAAAAAAAAACGAGAAAAAAAAGATCAAAAACGAAAAAACAATAAATAAAAAAAAACGACAACAACGAAAAAATTAAAGAAAAACACAAAAAACTAAAAAAATTGACCAAAAAAAGGAGAAAAAGAAAAAGACAGTCAAAATACGGCAAAAATGAAAAAAGATCAAAAACGACAAAAAAAAATGAAAAAAAGGGACAAAAAAAGGAACAAAAAAGCCACTAAAAAGCGACGGAGACAAAAAGCAACAAAAAAGGGACCAAAAAACGACAAGCGCGACAAAAAACGATTAAAATGACAAAAAACAACAAAAAAGATAAAAAGGCCCCAAGAGACAAAATGACGAGAACTAAAAAGACATAAAAAGACAAAAAACGACAAAGAGAACGAAAAAAATGACCAAAAACGACAACAACGACAAAAAACTACTACAAAAATGACCAAAAAACGTCAAAAAAGAGACAAAAAACAACAAAAAGAGAAAAATAAACTAAAAATGACCAAAAACGACAAAAGACGACAAAAAGACCAAGAAAAGGACAAAAACTAATAAAAAACGACAAAAAGCGGCAAAAAACGATAAAAACGACCAAAAAACGACAAAAAATGACAAAAAGCAAACAAGAAAAAAGGGCAAAAACAACAAAAAAACGAATAAAAAATGATCAATACAAAAAGAAAAAAATTTAAACAAATTTTTTTCCCAGGCAAAAAAATATAGCCACATATTCTTAAGGGTTTGGATCCCCATGTTTTATGGATAAACTATTTACCTGGGTATTTTTAATTTCCGGAAATAAATTTTTTATAGCCCAAACAAACATGGTTATAGATTCCCACCATAAATTTTTCCAGGAATAAAAAAAAACCGCGTAACAAATGCCCCCTTAAAGTAATACATTTAGGAAAACCATCATTAACTAACAACCATGCTCAGAGGGCAGTCACACATGTGAGACTGTTTTGACAACTGATAAAACAGTAGGTTAATTATGTTGAGAATATCAGTGGTATAACGGCTACCGTGTGGTTCCATAAGATATCCAAGGTTTGTGTCACTTATTGAGGATGGCATTGGTGATGAGTTAAGGTGAACACCAGTTCCTTGTATTATCACAACACAAAATCTTAGAATGTTGTTGAATGATAAGGTTTTTACTTTTTAGACTAAAAGCAGTGTTCTAAAAATCGCCCAACTCGGGCGCCTAGGCGCCGCCTAGGCGCTAGGCGGAGGCCCAACGAACCGATTATGCTAAAATCGGCCAGAAAAATCGGTGGCGGTCAAAATCGGGTCTAGGCGGTCCCTAGGCGGCCCTTAGACGGCCAATTTTTTTTAAAAAATTCAAAAAAAAAAATGAAACAAAATTATAAACTTACCTGCCGCCGTCGTCGCCGCCGTCGCCGCCGCCGCCGCCGTCGTCGCCGCCGCCGCCGCCGTCGTCGCCGCCGCCGTCGTCGCCGCCGCCGCCGCCGCCGTCGTCGCTGCCGCCGTCGTCGTAGTCGCCGGTGGCGGCGGCGGCGGCGACTGCTTCTGCTGCTGGTGGTGGTGGTGGTGGCTGCTGCTGCTGCTGCTGTTGGTGGTGGTGGTGGTGGTGGTGGTGGTGGGAGGGGAGGAGGAGAGGGGAGAGGAGGAGGAGAGGAGAGGGGAGGGGAGGAGGAGGAGGAGAGGAGAGGGGAGGAGGAGGAGAGGAGGGGAGGGGAGCGGCGGCTGATGCTTCTGTTGTCTCTCTCCTCTCCTCCCCCTAATTTGATATATATATACAACGAAAAAAAAAAAAAAAAATCGGCGCCTAGGCGCCCTAGGCGCTAGTCGGCCCTCCGGCGCACCGACTCCGCCTAGCGCTTTTTACAACATTGACTAAAAGGTGTGTCAGGCGTGCTAACTTGTCTAGTTCTTTGTGCTTACCTGATTTAACAACATTTTGGAACAAAATCATGGATTCAAATCATGTGTTATATTCTATTTAGAATGTTAGGTGAATACTGGATCTCAGTTAAGTTTTTGAGTTAAGTTTTAATCAAATCACCAACATAGGGTCTTTTAATCTTGAAAAGAACATCTTTTTATTCATAAGTTCCAAACCTCTATCTGGTACTGATATTTCGAGTTACCTATAAAGATTGGTGAACATTGGGCTTCAGTCATCCTCCAACTGACCATCCATATAAAAAAGTTGGTCTGCAGGAAAGGTGCAATTTGGTGCATGTTATTTGCATATGATGTATCTGGATTCATTTTAACAGTTTCAGGACATAACAATAAGAGTTCTTCAAAATATGAATATTTATGACCTGAAATTGGATTCCTGCTTTTAGCTGGTGATGTGACGAAACAACCAATATCAATAGTTGATTTTCATTAAGGAGGGACGACATGAATTATATAGTCTTCAAGATGTAAAAAGTAACTTGGGAGAAAAAGAAGCAGCAGCTAGATGGTAGTCTTAGAGGTTATGTTTATTACACAAATATAGCATCTAGCTGTTAGATATGTAGGGTAAAGCAATCCTAAGTTTGACCAAAGTCATAGATCTATGCTTGCTACAGACAGAAGCATAACTGAGCATGTCCCTACTAGACACATTAATGTGCGTTATTTAAAATCTATTCGTGTACTTCTTGTTATGTCAACAATTTTGGTTCTATATAGGCCTCATGCATTTGGTATATAACTTGTACCTTATGTATGTACACTTAAGTATAGATCTTTCTTAAGTTTTCTTATCTTCCATATTTGTTACACTTCCAACTTTTGCTGTTTTATTCTCTTTGCTACTATCTAATGAATAATGTATGAATAATGTGTGTTTTTTGTTGGACAACTAGTGTAGGAAACGTTCTTTAAATAAGCAAATGATATAATCTTTTCATTCCCATTCTTAATGCAAGCTGAAGAACTAACGTTTCATTTGCCAGTAACAATTGTAAGATATTATACATACAAACGAATGAGAAGCGAGCTTTCATTTTGAAATGAACAGCCTGTTGGGATAAGTTCTTTTTTTAATCTTCGTTGATGTAGATCACACATTAAGGAAATCTTTGTCAGTTGCTCTGGTTTCTTGAAAGAAAATTCAGATTCAATAGTTCATATATCAATGTACTTCACATGCATATGATAAACATATAATATATTATAATAACAGGAGATTGAACAGATTTCTTTAGCTGTTTGAAAGAAACTGAGATTTTTTATTCATCTAAAATACAACGATGGAGATTTTCCTACTAATCTTCTAGGCTTCGTTCTTATATAATGATTGTTAATAAGAAAGGTAAACTACGGATACTGTTGTGACAGATATGTTATACCAAAAAGTATTGTGTTGAATATGTAGTTCAATTTTCTAGTATCAGTATGCTTTTACAAATTGTACTGACCTTTTTACGTTAGTTATGGATGAAATTACTAGGTTCCATTGTGATGTTTGGTCATGGCTCATAAGAGTATGCGTAGAGAAGGGTTAAGTGGAGAAGGGTTAAGTGCTAAAATAGAAGTGTGTAGAGAAACTTTGGAATGTACGTGTTTTAAAAGTAGTTGGACGAAAACCAGTGTTCTAAATGGCAGTTGAGGCGGCCGCCTGGGCAACTGTATGCGGCCAACGGAGGTTTGGCGGCGTAGGCGTAGGCGAGATGGCGTAGGCGGAGCAATACCTACCAAGATGTTTTGGCCAAAAGGTTTTGCAAGTATTATGGGCCTATGATTTACTTTTACAAAACTAAAATTTCATAAATCTTTGTTCTACAACTTAATTATGCATGAAACATCCTTAAAATATGCATATTATGCAAAAAAAGTGGTAAATAGTAAAAAATGTCCAAAATATATCAACTGCCTAGGCGGTAGGCGGACTCTCTCCGCCATGCACACGCCTACTGCTGTTTAGAACCTTGACGAAAACAGAGAGATGAAAGTTAGAGAGAAGTGGGAGGAGTACATATAGATGGACGAGATATCTAGAAGTTTTTGGTATTGGATCAATCATTCATATGATCGAGAGATTGAGCTCAACGTATGGATAAAATTAAAACTTGATGGTTGAAACAGACAATTGTAGATGATTGTTGAAGTAAATTGTTATCGCAGGAATAATTTGAAGTTGAAAGGAGAGTTTTATAGTACAAATATAAGATTACTGGACCGGAGTGCTGGACAATTAAAGAACATGTCCAAAAAATTGGCATAGCTGAAGTGAGAATGCTAGTGTGGATGAGCGAAAATCTATGTTGCATGGACATGAAAAAATGGTGGCCTTATCCGTATGGTGTCTGTGCCTATTCGTGCAATAGGTGACTCTTTATTGTACTTATGTAAAAAAATGTCCATATCCCATGTCGTATCTTTATCCGTGTCCATATTTCTGCAACCTAGGTGGAAAGACATTAACAGATAGGATAATAAGTGTTCGTGTAAGATTGGAGGTGCACCAATTAAAAACAAGAGAAATTCATCTTAGATTGTTTGGACATGTTCTAAGCAAATCGATAGATGCACCGGGGGAGCAAAAGATAGTAGTTAAAAGAGCCGCTAGGCCAACATACATGGATTGAAGCTGCTAGGAAGGATATGATTTTTGTTAGTGTTACTAGAGGACATGGCCTTAACATAGCTGAATTTTCAGTTGTATGCTTTTAGAAATTACTGTGCACTTAATGGCGAAGTTTTATTCTAGGACTGGGGACTCCTGATCGGGTTTTGTAGGAAATTTAGAATGTTCTAGATAAAAATTTACCTAGGCGTTATATCTGTTTTGCATGTTTATACTAATATTGGGTTCTCCTCTTCACTTCAATTTTCAGTTGATGAAACATGATGTACACTTGATCCTTCTTTTGTGATAGTTCCACCATTACATGTGCTTATGCCCTTTTTCTGTTTCAATAATTTTATCTGTATCATATGATTTTTCTGAGTCCCATCAGGCATGTGGCAAACACAAAACACTACAGATTTATCAAATTTATTATGTTATTAGAACATTCTCTAACAATTCTGCTGTCTTGTACAACGCAATATATCATATTATAATCTATATTAACAATCTTTGTTGAACATCTTTAATGATATCTATAGCTCATTAATCCGCCACCAAAATCCTATCAACCACACATGACAGATTACATTGCTCAAGAGTGACTTGTATATTTCGCATTAATGGAGAACCCAAGGTTGGAGTAAACTGAGTTTCTAAATATATGAAGTATATGGGGGCAAATGCCTTACTAGGTATTCTATGTACTGTATTTAGTTTTCTATTGAGAACATCTTGTTTGTTTGTGTGTTTGTTATTTTAGTTCAGAATATTTTCCTGAGTCCCAATAGGTTTCCTCTATGCCTATATGTTTCATCTGTGTGTCCTGTGGCTAACGTAAATTATTTTGCAAACATGACTAGTTGCATAAAATAATAGATACCGAGTACTGTATATTAAGTGCAGTTTACGAGTACTATATATTGAGTGCAGTTTAACAGTTACATCATTCCCTATGTTTACACCATGCATTTCATGTATAGGGACGAAGGTTATGCTATTTGGCAGTGACTGTAGTTTGCAGTATCGTCTGATACTGATCCGATATGGTCGATAACGATACAATTTGGCATATTCCAATCCGATATCCGATACTAACCGTTGCCGACATTGAGTCTCTCTTTTTTGGCAAAGAAAATTGAACGGAAAAGACCAATTGGCAAGGGTGTAAAAGCATAGTAAGGTTGTAAAAGCATGTAAAAGAACAAAACTTATTTATCGCGTGTAAACCAATCGACAATGGTGACTACTATTTCATTTAATCTTAAAATTGCTAAGAAACAACACTAGAAATACTTAAAATTATGCCTAAATGTATAAAAAAATATTTTCAAAAATGTTAATAATTATTTGCTTTTTGATACCAAAAAATCTGATACTCCGATCCGAAACAGTTGATACTTCCAATCCCGATACTCATAAGAATTGCCTGATACCGATTCCGATACCGATACTGCGAACCTTGAATATGACATCTTTACCCATTTCAGTTATTTGCACATCGAACTTGTCAATTGCTTTTACTTTCCAGTATCAAATCTCTCTTCGGATTAACAATATGCATCATTTGTTTTATATGGCAGATATATTGTACGATTCCTGGTCCCCGGCAATGACTGTTAGCTCAGTGTGTATCAGCATTCTATCAATGTTGTCGAGCTCCCCTGCTAAGGTCTATTCGTCTTTTCTCGTTTCAGCTAAATTACTCAAAAACCTGTTGACAATTTTTTTTTCCCATCTTCTCACATGCAGCAACAACCAGCTGATAACGACCGCTACGTGAAGAATTGTAGGAATGGTAGGTCTCCGAAGGAGACGAGATGGTGGTTTCATGACGACAAAGTGTAGTAACCAGGGACGCTGACCACAGTTTAATGCGTGGCAGCTTCTTCCCTTTTGTTGAAGTGTACTCCGTGTCAATCCCATAATCCAGGAGTATTCAAGTGATCCATAGATCTTTCAAGGGTTTGTTAGCTGCTGCAAGCTATATAAATGCTGTGTTCTTTGTATAGGAAGGAGTAGATGTACTAATCCGAATTATATACTGCGATGGCCGAAAATTTATCCATGCGAAACTATTATGATGGAAGCCGTCAATTGTATTGACCGGATCAGCCGTCCCTGATCCGTTGTTCCAACCCTGTTCTCCCTTCTATGACATGTGGGTTCCACGGATAAAAATCAACAAAAATGCCCACATGTCACAGAGGGGGGACAAGGTTGGGACACCGGATGGGGACGTTCTCATATCACCTTAACTGTAAAATGTGAGGACATTATTTCTAGCTCATTTCTTAATTGCTATTGAAAGCAATTGCATCTGGTAACTGGTAAGCACTTTCTTTGAAAGTGAAGAACTTCCAGCTTGCGAATTACTGACTCTTGTAGACAGAAGCTGGTAAACACTTTCTTTTGCTTCTTCTTTTTTTTTTTTTGGTTACTTAAGAAAACAAAACATAATAGAGATTGAACTCAGTTTTATTTAGGCTTAATTAGGCTGGGTTTGGTTGCCATAAGTCTGTCTTCTTTTTGTTGGGTCGAGATGACTCAAAATTAAGGGTGACAAGACGTGGATGTTGTAAATGACATTAGACAGTCGAGACTATTTAGATTGGCCAAAAAAGATTGTTCGTAGCATGATGCTGGTGACTGTAATAGCATTATCAAAAAATAGTTGAAGACTTGGAGTTGGATCTAAATTTTTTGTGTGTGTAAGTTCCATCATTGTATCATTTTGTCACCATACTTAATTTTGGGGAAAGAGTACATAGGGATAAAGCGCTAGTTGTGGTGGTGTACGAGTTAGCTACTTCTTATTTCTTGTATAGTCTAGAATCTTTCACTTTTACTTTTGTTTAGTCCCACATCAAAAAGAAACATAAGCAATGTGAGCACACAATTCTCAATAATGATGTAGTATCCACGACTTTAGTGATTAAACTAGTTAACTTAGGCCAACTACTCGAGGTATTAGAATAAATTTTCATGGATAGCCCCTTCTAGCAATTTCTCGTTTTCCAATTTTCCAAATCCCCAATCTAACCATAATCTCCCCAATTTCTTCAAAATCTCTTACCCTAAACCATAATTTTCCATAGTTCCTTCCAAAGTTCCTAGCCCTAAAATAATTTCCCCCCAATTTCTCTATCCAAATCCTAGCCCCCACCCAGATTAATCTTAGTCAGCTACCCATTTCAACCCTAGCCGCCACCCATATCAACCCACTCGAAACTCTAGTCGTTGCTCCCATCAACCCTCACTCACCAATCCCGATTGCCATCGTCGTCCTCTGATCTCATCGTAGTCCGCTGATTCTGCTTGTGGGTACGCCTACGCCTCCATATCTCGTCGCTGATGCTCCCATATCTACTCCTCAAAATTCACTTCCTCTCCGACGATGACAACACTATCTTGTTGTTGGTCGCAACCTCCAAGATGACTCAAGTATTTTGCTTGAGTTAACGGTCTCCAAACACTATACTATTTGACTCGCTCTAGCCCTAACAGCGTGCCCCGAACCTGCTCCATTCCCAGGATTTGATTCACCGGTTACTTCCTTTTTGCGGTCCAGTTCAATATTCCTTGCTGCTCGAGCCAAATTTAAAACGAAAATGTCTTTATTTTGTATATTTTTTTATGGTTATTTCATTCTAACTTTGTCTTTATTTTTCTAATAATAGGTCCAAGCCCGCATCATTTCCAGGATGACTCCGTTTTTGATACGGTCCGTGTCTATAATTTTGGAAAAAAAATTCACTTTATTTTGATATGGTTTATTTTCACTTTCACTTCTGCCAAATTATGATCTCCGTTTTTTGTCACAGGTCCTTCATTGTCGTTTCACGCACATGTCGTGCTGATAAGGTTTAAAAAATTAAGAAGAAGAGGTTATAGCTGAATAATTGATATGTGTCTTCTCTTATTAAGACATACTAGCATGTGTGCACGTAACTTACACGTATTTTAACATTCTTTTAATTAACTTAGAAAGATTCTTTAGGAAGACCAAAGGGTAGTCTTCATAATTACTAAGTTGTCCTTATTAAAATTAATGAACCATTTTTAATTAGTATAGACATGTAAGGATATTTTCGGAATTCAAAAGTTTTACCATCAAGTTTTCCTATTATATAGTAGAATGGGAAGATTTATGAAATGCCCAAAAACTAAAAAAGTTTTATGTAAAACCCACCGCTAAAAAAACTTTCACCGCGTGCCCAGAATTAGAGAAACTTATCCAAAGCGGATTCCAAATGACCCTTTTGCCCTTCCTTTTAATTTATTGGAAACACCCACAAAACTGCTCTTAAAAAAAATGTTTCAATACTCCATCTTCTTCCATACGCTGCTCACTTTCGAATCTAGGTTTTCTCCTCAAAAATCTTTAAAAACACGTCGGAAAATTTCGGAAAGATCGGGACGAACGGCAAAAGTGCTAAAACGGAGGTCCAAACATCATTTTTTTTGCGATTCTAAAATTTCGGAAGGCCGTCTAACGATGAAACTGTTACTTTCAGTCTCCTCGACGATACGCTCATTTTGCGACAAACGGGACCTCGTTTCGACCTCCCAGTCAAAAGTTATGGCCCTCCAAAGTTTCAGCTGACCATAAAATGCAGGAGAATGGCCATTCTCCGTTTAGAACACGAAAAATGTTAATTTTCGCATGAGGGTGGTCATTCTCCGTATTAGTAACACGGAGAATGGCATTCTCCGTCTTAATTTACACGGAGAATGACCATTCTCCGTGTTAGTAACACGGAGAATGACATTCTCCGTCTTAATTTACACGGAGAATGGTCATTCCAGTGTTAAAACGCAGGAGAATGCCATTCTCCGTGTTAAATAAAACGGAGAATGTCATTCTCCGTGTTAAATAAAACGGAGAATGGCATTCTCCGTCCTAATTAAGACGGAGAATGGCCATTCTCCGTGCTAAATTAAACGGAGAATGACCATTCTCCGTCTTAATTTACACGGAGAATGCCATTCTCCGTGTAATTTATCACGGAGAATGGTCATACCAGTGTTAAAACGCAGGAGAATGACCATTCTCCGTGTTAGAAACACGGAGAATGCCATTCTCCGTGTTAAATAAAACGGAGAATGGTCATTCTCCGTCCTAATTAAGACGGAGAATGGTCATTCCAGTGTTAAAACGCAGGAGAATGGTCATTCTCCGTGTTAGAAACACGGAGAACGGCATTCTCCGTTTTAAATAAAACGGAGAATGGCATTCTCCGTGTTAGTTTACACGGAGAATGGTCATTTACAGTGTTAAAACGTTAATTTAGTTTTTTCATGAATAAAGAGTTTCGTTCTTCTTTCAAAACGATGATAATTCTTATGGAAAAGAAGAAGAAAGATATTCTCTCCACAATTGACCTAATCGTCGAAAAACTTCAAATGTCTCCACGATGAAGATGATGATGATGGTGATGATGATGACGAGCGATGATCTGAGTTCGACTGAAAAAAAACACACCGAACTACGAACGATTTTTGCGATCTCTGCTGAATATGAGAGCAATGTAATTCAGATTTCCCGTGAAGAAGAAGAAGACGAAAATCGCAATCCAGATCTGAGTTTTTTGAATTCAAATACATATAGATGACCAATTCGCGCGGAGGGGTAGTTTCGGTATTATAAAAATAGCATTTCCCAGCGGGTGGCATCTAAAAGGGAATCTTGGAATATTTAACGTGAAAATACTTAATTCTGGGTATTTCATAAAACTTATGCAGCGGGTGGACATTTCATAAAAGTCCACCTCGAAATTGGATTTCTCAGCAATTTCCAGTAGTAGAATAGATATAAGGGACAGAGAAAAAGGATTTGTATATATCTAAATAAGACACCCACTATTTGTGGTTAACCATAAATATATGATTTACAACAGTTTAATAGTACATGTCAAGAGCTGGTAGCTTATGTAGAAGGCAGTACCGATATCGAACAGAGTCGACAATCGTAAAAGGAACGTCGCTAAATTATAATGTTAAAGCCCAGCCCACGTATGCCTCCGGTGTCCAAACCAATGCCCCCAAATGCAACTCTGTTGAGTTGAAAAAAAATAGAGAGAGAGAGAGAGAGCAGATAGCGGTTGCTTCGAGCACGACGCGGCCGCCGCCGGCAGAGATTGTGTTCCATTCCTGAAGTATGTTTGATGTCTAGATTATGAAGTGCTTGATATAAAAAAATTGCTTTCTATTCTTCTTCTTCTTCTTCTCGTGAAAGTGAATCGAAAGAAGAAGATGACGTCACCAAGGAAGCAATGCAGGGTTTGGTGGCCTAAGCCCCTCTCGAGCAGCGACTCACCCGCGCCATCAAGTTCTCCTCTGCTTCTGTTCGGCTGGTGGTTCGATTCGTCGAGCTGCTCCGTGGACGTAGTCGTTGCAGCTGCATGCCCACAGCACCAGATCCCACCCCACCTCGCCCCTCGCTCAGATCTCCTTCAGGTGAAAAAAAAAAGGAAAATAATTTTTTGTTTTATTTTTGTTTTTGTCTACTACTCTTGTGTTATGATGCATCATGCGACACCGATTTTAGCGTGTCATAGTGTTTTTTTTTTAGTGGTTGTTCTTGGTAGAGATGGTTATTTAAGGGGAGTGCCCGCAGCCCATGTGGTATTAAAGGTTTATGGTCTCTTTTTTTTTGGGAGGCTCAAACTGCTATATAAGTTGTAAGAAAATTTTCATACACAGCAGTAAAGTTTAATGAAATTGTGCATACAACACAGTTTCGACGAAGAGAACGAAAATGCCAAACCAAACAATCAATAAAACCGCCCATCGGTTGGGCGTTTTGGGGTAAAAAATGCCCGACCGTTGGCATATTTTAGGCCCCTTCGAGAGGCTACAAACTCAGCCCGAAGGCTTACAACCAATCCAGTCCGAAGGCCTATATATACAATCCCTATGCCCAAAGGCACCATCCCAGCCCGAAGGCTACATTCCGGCCTGAAGGCATCACCCAAGCCCGATGGCCTCACGCAGCCGCAACCGCACCTGCACCGCTCCCGTTTATCCAAAGGGGAATTAAATGGAACCCCCGTTGCTCGAACTAGCAACCTCCTAGAGGGTGTGCATCACTTTTAACCACTAGGCTAGAGGTCATTTGCTTTTATATATATATATATATAACATCAAAATATGTGGAGATTTGTGGTTAGATTTGAACCTTCAACCTCCTCTTAGATCTTATTACTACACGAGCTAACCACAAATCTACGTATTCTGATGTTATATATACATAATAATATAAATGTATATGAAAATTTGGAATTTTTTTATGGAAATATTAAAAAAATGTAAAAGAAAGCCCAATGGTAGGAAGTTTTTTTTTTTACACAAAATACACCCTACCTATGGGCGTTTTTTCAACAAAATAAAAATAAAAAATGCAAGGGAAACGCCCATTTGTAGGACGTTTTTTGTTTTAAAAACACCCTTCCATGGGGAATTTTCTTTGATTCTTTTTATTAGTATAAATTAGTTAATTGTTAATGCTATTATTACTAGTAAATGGGAAACTAATTCCCAATCTCAAGAAAAACGCCCTACCATTGGACGTTTTAGTTCTTGATTTGCAATTTCACAAAACTTTGTACTTTCAGCTCAATTTCACAAAACTTGATGCTTCCTATGAAAATTTATGTACATTGTATGTTCTCAAGAGTCCATTTCTAGTTCTATGCCACATGGACAAAATAAGTCGCAACACCAATTTTGATGTTTCCTAGTGTATTTTGTAGTGTCTATGTCGTGATGGGTCAAGTATGATGACATGGATACGTAAGAGATTTGTCATCTATTATTTACTCAATGAGGGTCTCTTAAGTGCACATTTTCTTTTGCAGGAACCTAGCTGACACACATATGCTCGAGGCTAGAGATGTTTAGATGTTTCTTTTTAAGGAGTACCCATATAAAATTGAGGATTTAGGATCTCTTTGTTTGTTGTTAGAGGCTAGTCGAACTGCTCCTTTTTTCATAAGAGCTTGTTTCTTAATTTGTAATATTTTGAGGTTAGAGATTTCAAATCTATGTTGCACGGACACAAATACAACACAAGTTTCCAATGTGAAAATACACCAACTTTTGGAGTGTTTGCGCTTCCTACCTCTAAATTATTATTTCAACTCTGAAGGTGGCAGTTACATGCTCAAAGCTCGAAATCTCACCCCATAATCAAAAAGAAAATAACTCACTTTCCTTTAAGAACCCATTTGCTGTAATGGTAGCAACTGGAGTTTAGGGACTGTAGATGCTCCTTTGTAGGAGTACCCATATGGAGCTCACATGCTCCATATCCGACTCCATGAGCTCACATGCTTCATATCTGACTCCATTCTCATGGAGGTAAACTTGGATGGTGGTGATGATATTTTGTTAATAAATGACTATAAATGCTCATGTTCTTTCAATTTCCTTTTCTATTTGTAAGAACAAACTTGTCACATTTATGAGGTTTTTGAGCTTAGAGACTTTAAATGTTCCTTTTTTTACCCTTTCGAGAGTATCCATATAAACTCTCGTGCTATCATTTCTTATTCAGTTATTTTGTTAATATGAAATGGCACATACTCATTTTCTCTACTTTCTGAACCATGTTATCATATTTGAAATCTTTAAAGGTTGGAAGCTCTAGTGCTCTTTTCAGGAGTACCCATATGAAATTGAAGTTACAATCTCTTATTGTGTTAGTAAGGAGCACCTGATGATTATTTCCTAGATACTCCAAAAAACCGGGCCGTGTCCTGTTATCATATTTGAAATCTTTAGGTTGAAAGTACCCATATAAAATTGAACTTTACTCTCTCTTTTTTGTTGGCAATGGTCTCCCAATGATCGTGTCCTAGGATGCAAGTACACTCCAAAATTATGGGCCATGTCGTGTGGGATATGTATTGGACACAAGCCAGACCAGTGTTCTAAATGGCGCCCGCCTAGGCCGCCTAGGCGGTGCCTAGGCGGTAGGCGGTCCCTCTCCGCACCGCTTTTCTGTAGGCGGTGGAGTAGGCGGCCAACGGAGGTTGGTGGCATAGGCGGAGGTAATGCAGCGTAGGCGGGCGTCTAGGCGGAGAAATACTTTACAAAATATTTTGGCCAAAAAGGTTTATAAAACATTATGGGCCTATGGTTCACTTTTACAAAACTAAAACTTTATAAATCTTCGTTCTACAACTTAGTTATGCATGGAACACCCTTAAAATATGCATATTATGCAAAAAACAGTGATAAAATAGTAAAAAATGTTCAAAATGTATCGACCGCCTAGGCGGCCTAGGCGGTAGGCGGACTCTCTCCGTCGCGCACCCGCCTACCGCCATTTATAACCTTGAGCCAGACGCTTCAAAATACATTAGGACACGCCAATTGCTATTTTCATCGCGTTGTGTCTTTACATGTCGTATCCATGTCTGGGCAACATAGATCCTTTCTTTTCACCTTTAAAAAGTTTATAAAAACCCATGTCATATTTGTAACATGTCATGTTATAGAACAAATACTCTTTCCAGGAGTACACATGTGCAATTAAAGATTTATAAGAGGACTTGTTAAAATGGTTTCCTTGATTTGTTTAGACTTTAGAGCATTTTACACTTAATAGTTTTCTTTTAAATGTGACAACATCCAAAACATTATAATTTGATGATGCGAAGTGTATTAAAGTCCCACCCTCAAAGTTTTCTCTTGCGCGAGGAGAAATCCCAAAGTTTCGGTTGCTTCTTTATTTTTCCTAATTATGTGCTTATCATATCCCATTTATATATGCTAGTTGTTGGAATATTTCCTTTTATATTGACATTGAACACTATCTACACTGTTGCTTACATATAATCCTTGCTTGTTCAATCCTTCTATGTTTAAAATTGTTAATATGTTTATTTCAGGCGTCTTTTTGTGTATATTATATGCACATGGTGTCTTCCTTGATGTTTTTTATTATACATAAAAATTAGTGGGTTGTTTATTCTTTCCAAGTATTCTGGTTGATCACCTTATCTATAATTCCTCAAAGAGGATTGAACTGCTCTGCTGTAAAGCTATGTTAATTATAATTTTACTGATTTATCTCGGAATTACTTATTGGCAGACATTATTAGCTCAATACCCTGAATAGCTAAATTTTCTTCACTATAATTTGTGACGTGCATTGGAATTATTTTTAAATAGATTTGCGTCAGAATTCTTCTTAACTAGGAGCTTCTGTATTTTCACAATTCTAGTTTTCAAACATTTACGATCACCCTTCCTAGAGTTTTCCTGATATGGGCTAAACTAATGATAAGTGACAAATAGTGAAATATAGAAGGGCTATCTATATCTTCTACAACTAATATCCGCATCACAATACTTTTCATTGTTTTCACTTTCATTAGTAATGATCTAAAATTATCGATTTAAATTTCTCCATTGTATATATGTATTCTCATCTCTGCCCGAACTATTACTGTGTTGTACGAGTACAAATCAAAGATTTTAAGTATCTGCCAAAACCGATACTGAGACTGGCTAAACGGCCGAGACTACCAAATCTGACTGATTCAAAACCAGTGAAACCCTTGAAACTCCTGAAACCAATTCTCATGGGAAGGGTAATGAAACCGAGTTTTTTAACAACACAATACAGACATGTCTGGTTTTGGCATGTCCTAGTGTTTTTTTGATTGTCTGTGTTCTCTATCATATATATCTGACACGGATAGGATAGGATATGGTATTTATTTTGGAATATTGGTGCGTCTAGGCTGTAAGTTTTTTTTTTTTTGACATCTTTAGAAGTTTTATGTGAAATTTATATTCTCTTCTCCTTTAATTGAACTATCATCATTTCTACTCTCGTGGTATATTCCCTCAATAGTTTTAATATATAACTAGAGTTCCCTCCAGCCTTCTAGTTTGTAATTAGAATGCTCGTGTAGGTGTTTCCTATGCCATTATATCTACCATTAAATCAATGATTGTGCAAACAACTTTTTACTTCCTAGTTTTGCCACATATCGAGACGATTTTACATTTTCTACGCTTCTGTTGTTTTTAATTGCTATGTTAATAGAAAGCTGGAGAAATGGTCAAATGCTATAAGTATGACTTTAGAATGTTAGGTTCTATTACTACTTATGCCATTTCTTGTCGTGTGGTACTTTTTCTTAAGTTGTCTAGTAATAGCAGTAGACAAATTACTAGTGTATTGGGTAGTAAATTAGGTTATCATTGTTTGTTCATTTGAGCTTGATTTCTCAAAGTACCATGTCTTATGTGGTCTCAGGTTTATTTTTCAACTCATGTTAAAGACTTAAATATTTAGAGGATAATTTTTCCCATTTCAAATTATCATCTACAGAAATATAGTTATTATTAATTTCTAGAGACCTTTTAGTGGAAGAAATGATTGAACTTCTAAATGATGATATGTCACATTTAGATACTAGATAGTTACGAAGTACACCATATCTGCCATCAGGATGCCGTCATGTGCAGGTATTTTCCTACAATATTTTTTAATTGAAGTGGTGAATAGTGGGAACTCATTTATTAGGGAAGAATATGTTCTTTCTGTGAGATTCCTTTGCTATTCAGCTTCTTTTGTCTACACTGGCAGATCAATCTTATGGGGTAGAGTCAAAGGTGAAACCCTGCCATGTTTTATATTTATTGAAGTAAAAAAGAATTCTTCTATCAAGGTTTAATCAATAACCATTATTCCTGCTTAGCTTTGTAGATCCTCTTTCCAATTAATTGTCTTGGATCTGCGTCTCTGTTAGCACACACATGACTGGATTATCTTGATTCATAAAACCATATAACGGGAGCATGTATCTTATATCTCTTATGGTACAGGAAATCCTTCATTCTATCCATCTGAAGATGCCTATTACCTTACAAGAGTCCTCAACATACTCTATTCTTGGACAGTGCACTGTTGACTCTGGCAATCGAGATATTAAAACTGTGTGCAATCAGACCAGTGTTTCTTTCGTCAATGGTATGCAATATGAAGGAAAGGAAGAAAATGCTGTTGGAGAAAGTAATGATGTCACTACGGGATGCAGGAAACCATCAAATGTTGAAGCATCATATTCTCAATATTGTGGAAATTGTGACTGTGTATGTGAAAAACTAAATCAGATCGAACCTCATAGGGAGGTTTTGATTAAATATGGTAACTGGATCCAGCTACTGTCTAAATCCCAAGGTACCGTGTCTAAAGAGTTAAAATGGATCCCAGAATTTCATCACATGCATCAAAATGGCCATATACTGCCGATTTGTGACGTCCACGTATGTAAGTCAAAAAAAATCATCAGTTGCGGCCCTTGATTGGTTTTATTAGCTGAGCATATAAATTTTTTTATTCCATTTATTTCAGCTGATAATATATGAGTGCCCAACCTACGGTAGACATCATTTTCATTTGAGCTATTGGGGTTATTCTGAGCAGACAGTTGCCACATCAAAAAAGCCAAAGTGGTTTAATGACCTTCAGCAGAGTATATTACCTACTAATTTGGTAAGGATACCAATATTATACCTCTATTTTCTTCCTTCTTTTTAGAACTTAAATATTTTGACAGTTAAGTGAATTCCTCTGAAATTTGAATCTTGTTATAGGAAATGGTTGTGCTGGCACTTAACTGTACAAGTGCTTCTAGGGTTTATTTTGGAAGAAATTTTACTACTACAGATACCGAGTCCCACTCCAATATTATACCCAGGTGATCTCTTACTGCAAAATTCTAGTTCAGTAATATTATTTGTTTATAAGCCCATACTAATTCTGATAGCATGCTGGGATTTGTAGGTTGGTGTCTATAATATGGTATATGTTTGCAGCATCTGTGGCATTTATCTCTACTTTTACATATTTAGGCCTTCAGTTTTTGCATATATTTGTGAGTTTTGGTTCATGTACATTCTTCTTCATTCTGCTGCGGAAGTTATTTGCACATACATGGAATAACGTGCACATCCGCAGCTGTCAGTTTCTGTATTGGCCAATCTTTCTTCTCGATAGTGGTTTGAGGTAATTACTTCTATTAATTGTATTGGGGTACTTATCTTAATTTTCAAATTTAACGTATAAAGTTTTTGACCTGCAGAGCACAATCAAATGTTGAATATGCACACAGGGCTGCTCTAAGGAAGCACTTTATGTGGTCTAAAATTGCCATGGATGTAATTTTGGGAATTTCTTTTGGAGTGATACTGTTGATTAATGCTGAAGCTATTTTCTTTTGGATTTTGTTTATTGCTCGTTACATAACTGACAATCTGTTGCGATCGGGTTGTGTATGGCTGATGGGTGTTCCAGCAGGCTTTAAGCTGAATACTGAGCTAGCAGAGCTTCTTGGCATGGTTTCACTTAATGCAATTCAGATTGTCTCTACTTTGGGATTCTTTGTGGCTTCTATCTTTTGGCATATCATAAGAGGTCTTGCAGTGTCTGGAATCCTTTTTGGCCTTACTGTTCCTGCTTCCCTGTGCATAGACATACTTAGACTTGCTACCTTGCATATATGGACTCTCCATTGCTTAATGTCATTTCTGTATTCACGGCAGATCCATGCTTTGGCATCTTTGTGGCGACTCTTCAGGTAATATTTCTAGCTCCTTGGATAACAATTTTTGGATGACAAATAACAAAACATTTGGACCATGATGTGTAGGAAGCAAATCTCAAGTGGAGATTTAAAATTTTGAGTAACTTCTATAACGTCACATGGTTATAGGAGGTTGAAACCTTGAATGATAATGACTATAGTTGGGAAGTTCTATGATCAAATATTCGAAACTTATGAGCCATTTTGTTTAACATTGACCATAAATATGATGTCATACCATAATGTGATTTGTGTAGATTGTATTTATTGTTTCCCTCTATTTATGTAACTGTGGTAAATTGCTGGAAACCCATTTAAATTCCAGTCCACATAAGTAATCAATGTCAGATTAAAAAGATAAATAAAACAGAATCTAAACTAGCTAGATAGAAATCAAATGGTCCTGTCTTAGCTGTCTATATCTATCCCCTACTATTTTCTTGAGTCTAACTAGGCCTACAGGAATTTGGAAGATTGCTACATCATTCCATGGGCTTAAAGTCATGGTTCCGTTCGGTAGGTTAACTATTAACCAATGTCAGATTAAAAAGATAAATAAAACAGAATCTAAACTAGCTAGATAGAAATCAAATGGTCCTGTCTTAGCTGTCTATATCTATCCCCTACTATTTTCTTGAGTCTAACTAGGCCTACAGGAATTTGGAAGATTGCTACATCATTCCATGGGCTTAAAGTCATTGTTCCGTTCGGTAGGTTAACTGTTAACCGACTGGACTTGGAACTTCTATTGCAAAGCCCTCTCTTGCTCAATGTTTAGCATGGTCACTAATGTCACTGAGTTATTCCTTCTACAAAGATATGTCAGACATGATACTCCTCCTTGGACACTCTCAACAGCTGCCACAACTGGTCAATTATCCACTATTTTATAAGATATCTTTACTCAAGTCATGTAAGATAGTTTGGAGCCAAGAAAACTTGCTTAGGTTTGGCCGATTCAGTTGTTTTTCCTGCAATAACTTTTAGCACAGAATTCAATTTGGCTGGCATACCAATTCAGAAAGCCCCACTTAATGGAAGCCAAAAGTCCAATTAATGTAACACAAGATAATTTGGAATTTTTTTCCCCCAATTTTTTTTTTTAATTTTTTGCAATGTTACATGAAACAAAAGCCAAACAATCATTGTTGTGTAGACGTTTATTTATTAAAAAGAAGAAGAAATGTTGAGTCATTTATTTGTATATATATCTATTCTACTATATAATAAGAAAACTTGGTGGTGAAACTTTTGAATTCCTAAAATACTCTTAAGTATTTTATAAACATGATGTTATTATGTCAACTTGCATGTCATTTATGTTTAAGAGTCAAAACAATAAAGTTTGCATGCAAGTTTTCTTTTTCCATACAACTTTTCATGTTCCAATAAATTTTTTATATCCTTTACCATTTTTCAAAGATTATTATTTTCAATAGAAAATTTAAATAAAATAAAATTTGTACTTTGAATCCCTTGGCATTGTAAAAAAACACACATTTTTAATTAGAATATCATAAGGTCAATTGTCGTATTTTCCAGGTGATTATTAATGTGTGTGTGTTTTACAATGCCAAGGAATTTAAAGTACAAATTTTATTTTATTTTTAATTTTTATTGAGAATAATAATCTTTGAAAAATGGTAAGGATGGAAAGTTTTACCATTGGAATATGAAAAGTTGTATGGAAAAAGAAAACTTGCATGCAAACTTTATTGCTTTGACTCTTAAACATAAATGACATGCAAGTTAACATCATGTTTATAAAATACTCAAGGATATTTTAGGAATTCAAAAGTTTCACCACCAAGTTTTCTTAGGCTAATTATAAGGGCACATGTTTTTTTTACTCGGGGCTAGCCAGGATTAGGGCTAGCCAGGCTTTGAGGAACTATTACTCGGGCTGTCCAAATTTTTCATTCAGGGGCTGTCCAAACCCCACAGCCCCCCAAACCCGAAAAATCACTCTCATTTCAAATTTTCACTCTCTCTTCACAAACCCTAGCTTTCTTCTTCTTCTTCTATCCATCTTCTTCTTCTCCACCATTTCCATTCTCACATCTCCATCAAAACCCTAGTTTTTTTCTCATCATCATCTTCTTCTTCTCCACCATTTCCATCATCACCATCTCCATCAAAATCCTAGTTTCCTTCTCTTTCCCAATTTCGATGGCACCAAAAAAATTAAATAAACCCTAAAATGCATGAAAATAAAGGTTAAATACTTCTTTCCTCACAAAGAATGCATGGAAATAAATCCTAAAATGCATATTTCACTCTATTATCAAGATTGAAATAAACACTAACATGTTTTTTTTATTCGGGAATTTCGACTTTAGGACTGCCAGAAATTGTGGCAGTCCTGAAAGGAACTTGCTGTACAGCAAGTATCTTTCAGGACTGCCTCAATTTCTGGTAGTCCTCAATATGTCTAGGACTGCCAGAAATTGTGGCAGTCCTGCTGTAGAGCATATCCCTTTCAGGACTGCCACAATTCCTGGCAGTCCTCATTACTTCTAGGACTGCCAGAAATTGTGGCAGTCCTGTTGTACATCGAGTCTATTTCAAGACTGCCACAATTCCTAGCAGTGCTCATTACTTCTAGGACTGCCAGCAATTGTGGCAGTCCTGTTGTACATCGGGACTATTTCAAGACTGCCACAATTTCTGGCAGTCCTCAATACTTCTAGGACTGTCAGAAATTGTGGCAGTCCTGATATGAACCCAATTATTCTACAACTAGGATTTCTTCCATAGTTTTCTTCTACAACTAGGATTTCATGCATAATTCATCTATTAATAAAGAAAAATTGGTTAATAGACTAATAGATTAATAGATTTGATAGATTTGATAATCCAATTTCTTCTACAACTAGGGTTTCATCCATAATGCCCAAACAAGAAGAAGAAAAATAAAGTAGGGTTTGGAGAAAGAGATCTGAGAAATTAGAAGAGAGCAAAAAATTAAAATAAACTAGGTTTGCAAAAATTGATGTAATTGTTCTTGTTTTTTTTTTCTTCTTGTTCTTCTTCTTCTTGTGAGGAATGGAGAGTGAGGAAAGAAACAAAAATTATAACACTTATCTTTTATACCTACCACTTGGATAGCCCTGAGTAATTTTTTCAGTGGCAAACTTGTAAATAATGAAAAACTAACACTTGGACAGCCCTGAGTAAAATGTGCTGTGCCCTTATAATTTACCTTTTCTTATTATATAGTAGAATAGATTAGTAGGATAAATGACAAATAAACCCTCGTTAGATACCCGACTTTTGCAAATTAAGACCTATTAGTCATTTTTAGCAATTCATCCCTCCTTAGATTACAAATCCGCTCAATAAGGTCCCTCCAGTCAAAATTAAAAAATTTAATCCCGAAAATGTCCCTGCCCCCCTCTTCCCCCGGAGGCGGCGGCGACCCCCCAGCCCCGCCCGACCCCCCTGCCCTCCCCCTGCCGGCCCTGCCCCCCCCCCCCCCACCCCCCACCCCCGGTCCGACCCCCCTGCCCTCCCCCCGGCGGCGAGCCCGTAGCCCCGTCCGACCCCCCTGCCCTCCCCCCGGCGGCGAGCCCGTAGCCCCGTCCGACCCCCTGCCCTCCCCCCGGCGGCGAGCCCGTAGCCCCGTCCGACCCCCCGCCAGCCTTGCCCCCCCCCCCCCCCCCCCCCCGCCCTCCTCCCGCCCTCCCCCCGGCGGCGAGCCCCCAGCCCCGCCCATCCCCCGCGAGCCTCCCCCCGACCTCGTCGGCCCCGCACAGCCCTCCCTCGCAGTCGCCGGCCCCCGCGGTCCTCCCCCGCCCTCGCCTCGGCCCCATGCAGTCCTCCCCGTGGCATCGCCGGCCACCCAGCCCCTTCCCCAACGGCCGAGGAAGGAGGGGGGGGGGGAGGGATAAAATTGTCATTTGGGGTTTTTTTGCAACAAAAAATAAATAGTGGGAAATTTAAGAGCATGGGATCTTTTTTCGCGAAAATGGCCAATCTAGGAAGGATTTTTGTCATTTACCCTAGATTAGTAGTACCTGCGACTTCTTGTTTTTCTTGTTAATTTTTCTTTCTTATTCAATGCTTCCAAAATGTGTTGTAAGATGCTTATTTTTTACATCGACTCTGTTAAATATTTGATTGAACGACTCAAAAGCTCTTGGTTCCCGGCAATCTATCCTGTCATGTACCCTTGTTAGCAATCACCCGAATAAAACGCGTATTATAAGCGATTTTTTTCGTATCTTACATAAACGTATAATACTTACGTACGTTTGAAAAATTCGGACTTGTACGCGAATTTTAAGCCTGTGCAGTATTAAACACGTACCGTACGAATTTTTTAAACATTCGGCCAAAAAAAACTTGACTGAGAAACCCAACTGTTTTCACTTTCTTGACTCTTGCTGCTATTAAATATTAAGACTGGCACAATTATCAAAAGAAAAGAAGAAAAAATCTCACAGCTGTGACCAAAAAAAGAAACCTAAGAATCTTTTCACATGTTGCTTACAACTATCAAAGAATTTTTTTTCAGTTTTCCATCCTACTTTCACTTTCTTTTCTTTATATAATGTTCCCCAACCTCATCTTATTCTCACACTGAACTCTTGTTTATGAAGGAGTAGAGGTGGGTGGGCCATATATATATGCCGAATTTTTAGTGCCGAATTTGTTCATATGAAACGTACTAAACACGAATTAAATCTAATCCGAATGTTTTTCGTTAGACGATTTTTTGACCGAATTTTTTATCGTATTTTACTTATATTGTGCCAATTTATACTCGTACTTTTGTCGTCCCGAATTTTTTCCGTTTGCCGAATTGCTAACAAGGTCCTGTACCAGTAGCAAATGAAATCGACTATTTGAGAATGGGGTCCCGCTGATTTTTTCAACATCTATGTAGAAATGCTCATTTGTAGATTATGCTCTTTTAATAATTTGGAGGAGGAAATGCTTCGATTCTCTCTCATTTACTCAAATTTATTTAAGGTTCACGATTACTGTATTCTTTCATCCATCAGCACACTCCCTTTATGCGTCAATGCTACATCCACCTTTTTTTTACTGTCTTATACCTTCTCATTTAGAATGATATTTTTTTTAATCCATTAATACATACAAATGCTTTTATATGCATTCTATTACTGCATCAGGTTCATGACAAGTTTATAATCCACCTTTTATGTTCATTTGTAAGAAATTAGTTGATCTTTATTTTATTTTTTGTATTTATCAGCTTTCTTTTCAATGGACTGACTCTTTTGGTCCTTTGGCAGAGGAAGAAAATGGAACCCCTTAAGGAAACGGTTAGATAGTTATGACTATTGTGTGGAGCAGCACGTTGTTGGCTCACTTCTCTTTACTCCCCTCTTACTTCTACTGCCGACAACTTCTGTATTCTACATGTTCTTCACCATCTTGAATACTACAATCAGTTTCATCTGCTTTATGATTGAGTTCACAATTTCTATCCTCCATGCTACTCCTTATGCTGAAGTATTACTGTGGTTGGTAACTAGAAGGAGATTTCCCTCTGGAGTATGGATTGAAATCATGCCTTGTCAAGCTACCTTTTCTTCAAGCAAACATGGCCTGGACCAAAAAATTACAAGCGGCATCACCAATAGGGATCCAGAAACTCTGGTTTCTCTTCTCCATAGCAACTATGCTACACTAGGTAAGACGTTACCTTCCCTTTCAGATGGTATCCTTGTCCCTGTCTATTTTTGGCTGGATGGTCGGTGTTCATGGTTATGCACCTTTTCAGAGTCAATAAGTCTTGTGTTTGGTTGCTCTAAAAAGTGAAGAACATAACCGAGAAGAGGGGGAAAAAGTAATATTTTTCCTTCTTTCTTTCCTTTGCACAATCTAAAATTAGTGGACTTTCTCATGGTTGTCTTGAAACATATTTTAACACATCTGTTTGAGAATTTAGGCTGCTGATGTTGCTACCATTTAGCAGTGCCCTCTAGCTAGTGAAGGATTCAATTGTGTCAGGCTTTCAGACATGCATCTCTTGTGTTCATAACTAATAAACGAAGAGAAGGAACTTCTCAACTTATCACCACACATTCATTGCAAGGTCTTGAAGTTTCAATTTTGAACCCTTACTATGAGATTTGGTTTTGGCAGTTTTGTCGGGGTGTTGGGGAGGTGTTGGGGAGTTCAGCGCATTTGAATCAGGCAGGTTCAGTATTGGTTTCTCCCGATACTGCAAACATTACCTCAGTATACTTGACACAGAACTAAACTTCTCGTACTTCCCATTTTTCTGTAAATCCCAGTATCCGTACCCCATATGGTGTCTTTATCTCTATCCGTACTTGTGCAGCATATGTTGCTATTGCTATTGTCAGTAGGTTTATTTTGGCTTCATTTAGGGTTACGATCAAAATTTATTAGTGATTAAAGAATATAACAAATTTTGTGTGTGTTGGGGGTAGATTAGTCATAAGGGAGTAATCCTGAAAACACCATAAGGCAACAAAGTGGGACTGTAGAAGATTGCAACAAGTTCTTGATTATTGGGTCTTGTTTTCTTTCAGTATATAAGTGAGTTAGGGTTTATATATTACCACAATTGGATCCTTTTTTATTTTATAGAATGTTTTGCAAAATCTAATGCAGACGAGTTGGAACATTGCAGGGCAGGTTATTGCACCTAGTTACAGGCATTTGTTACAAAGGACGAATCTGTTCTCTGGTATGCCTTCAGCATATGGGGTCCTCAGTGGCCAGAGGTGACCAATTCTCCCTGTCATCTACATTTTTTTTTTAAATTTTAACAGCCTTTATGTGATATCATTATGGCAATTCAATGAACTTTATTTCTCAATCCACAGGATTCCTACAACCGTACAAGTTAATCTCCCTCCATCATTGCCATGGATGTGTGTCAGCTGCAGGGAGTTTTGGAGGTTATGCCTAAATGCAGTTCTTGCCTGCAGATTATCACAGTGATCTCTACATTTGAGTCGACCCTCTGATTCATAACATTCTATCCTGAGCTTTGTATTGCAACATTTTTGGCATTCTTTTACTAGTGACTTTCGTGCACTAGTGCCTACTCATTTACAGGTTAGCATCAATTTGCTGAGATGATTCCCTTGTAAGATGTCACGATGCATATTCATTGTTACTAAACAGAATTCGACTTTAAGAATGTTTACATTTTTGCATTCAGCGATGTCACTCACTCGTAGCTTTGTGATCTACTATTCCTTGTTTCATAAGAGCATAAATTTCTTGTCATTGAAGGTTGCATCAGAATTCAAAACTCGCTGATTCCTTCTTACAAAGTTATGTACATCATTGCAATTTTCTCGCAGGAGTCTGTTCTTGATAAACCATTCAGTATTCCACTGAAATCGCCGTCTGGTATGCTTTAATGTTTACATTTTTGCATTCAGCGATGTCACTCACTCGTAGCTTTGTGATCTACTATTCCTTGTTTCATAAGAGCATAAATTTTCTTGTCATTGAAGGTTGCATCAGAATTCAAAACTTGCTGATTCCTTCTTACAAAGTTATGTACATCATTGCAATTTTCTCGCAGGAGTCTGTTCTTGATAAACCATTCAGTATTGCCACTGAAATCGCCGTCTGGTATGCTTCCAGTTCTTGCCCTATGGTCGGCTTCATACTGTTGCACCAACTGCTCTGGACTGTCCGGTTGAGGTGCCTCTGGTACATGCTGCTGTACCACCAGCACCGGCACCATCTTACCAAGATACGATGGGATCTAGCTCCGGGCACTCTGACCATTGTCAATCCTGTGGTTAGCTGATATAAACCCTTTCTCTGCAACCGTAGAAATCATGGTTACTATAGTTACTATCGAACGACTGGATCGACCACCTTCTCCATGTACACTTATCTTTTCGACGTTTTCGTCATTCAAGTGGTTTAGCCTGAACTAACGAACTCCTCGTTTATCATCGTCAGTTTGTACCAATCTCTGATGACCCTTGGACTGTAGCGGTGTCTCGATTCGTAAGGGGCTGGCTCTTGTAGAGGTCTTCCCCCTAGGGTGAATTTCACCAGGGTAAGGAAGATGGTAGGATGGTCAGCCATCCTCCATGCATATGCCTGTCTGGTCCACCGAAGAATAGGACTGCAATGTTGCGCGTGGCAAAGGCGGCCAGGTTTACTGGTGTTGAGGAAACGGTCGATGAGAATCAGCAAGATGGTGTGTTCGGACTGCACCAGAGGGTCTTGGTGTTGGTGTTGTGGAGGATGATTATGTCGGAGGTTGTTGGAGTTGAATGAAATTGTTTTCTAGAGAATGGTCTCACATTCAATGCCAAATTCCAAGTGTATATTTAGATTTTTTTTTTTATTTACTTGTATATACATGGAGAGTAGTAGTCCATGTGGCTAGTATTGTGGGGTGTCTTACTAGAGGGAACAGTTCATATCCTCCAAGAAACATTTAAGCTCTTTTTTTGGGAAATTTTCATAGGAGAGGCCTAGCAAATTGGACGTGGGCGAATGACGCAAAGCGGTGCTTTTATGGTTCACTTTGCACTTCACATTGAGCGCGAGATGGGGCTTTTGCGCACCGTTCAACACTAGTTCCGTACGGTCGGAGTGGTTCATCGCGGCATGGATCAATACATTGGGTGCGAGATGCAGCTTTTGTGCGTCGTCGTGCCGTTCAGTGCAAGTTTCGCGAGAATCAACTTTTGCGCATCATTGTGCTAGTTTCGTGCGTACTTGCGTGAGATGTCGCTTTTGCACGTCATTGTACCGTTCAACGCTAGTTCTGCGCGGTCAGCATGGTTCAGCATGATTCCACGCGGATCAGCTTTTGTGCGTCGTTGCGTCGTTCAATGCTAGTTTCGCATGCTTGTGCGTGAGATGGCGCTTTTATGCGTCATTACGTCGCTCATCGCTAGTTTTGCACGATCAGCGTGGTTCAGCATGGTTCAACACGAATTAGCTTTTGTGCGTCATTATTCCGTTCAACGCTAGTTTCGTGCGTACATGCATGGTGCTTTTGCGCGTCATTGTGCCGTTCAACGCTAGTTTCGTGCGTACATGCATGGTGCTTTTGCGTATTGTCGTTCAACGTTAGTTCCGGGTTCATCACAGATCAACATATCGAGCGCAAGATGGTGCTTTTTCGCATCATTGCGCTGTTCAACACTAGTTTTGCACAGTCAACAACGTGGTTCAACATGGTTCTGCACAGATCAGCTTTTTCGCGTCATTGCGTCGTTCTACTCTAGTTTCGCGCATTTTTGCACGATCAACGTGGTTCAGCTCGATTCTGCACGGATTAGCTCGGTTCAGCTCGGAGTTCAGTATAGAGTTCCGCATGGCGTGCTTGGTTCAACGTGATTGGTGCTCGCGTGGAAGCTATAGTTCTGCGTGGCCTAGGTGCAGTTCTGCATGGCTTGTGTGCACGCAAAAATTACAGTTCTGCATGGCTAACCACGTAGAAATTACAGTTCCGCATGGCTAGTGTCCACGTAGAAATTGTAGTTCCGCATAGCTAGTGTCCACTTAGAGGGTGCTTCAACGTGGCGTTCAGCTTCATAACTGCCTACTTTGTGCGAGTTACTAATGTAACCGCACACATTATGGGGAGTTATTCTCCGAATTTAATATCCTTTATGAGTAGTAATGGCTGTTAGGGGGTCTTGTCTCCTATATATTCACTTGTTTTTGCCTATATATTCACTTGTTTTTGCCTTAGGCATATTGAGGTGAAATTGTATGCTACGAGAGGAGAGATTACAACAGTCGTGAAACATCAAAGTACTATCCGAGAGTCCAAGTGTTGTCGAATCTTCTAGGGTGACAAGTGAGCGTTCTAGAAGTTCAACTCCGTGAACTTGCTGATTCGTTGGAGCTGATCTTCGGAATAAAGTCGAAACTTTTTTTTTGAGAAACAGTGATTGTCATCACCCCGCCAAGATGTCTTCTTCGAACATATTATATTATGTTTTCTTGTAATTGCAACATGATTGTATTATTGTTGCTTTTAAGTTTCTATTTCCAACAAGCTATTTGTAATCTTATATTTACAAGTTGTCATAATCATCATATTAGAAGCATAAAAATGATCAAGAATGGAAATCTTTCGGGGTAAGCTTCTTCCAGTAATAAGAGATTTCTTGCGAGTACTTTCCTTCATCGTGAGGAGTTTCCACACAAGAGCTTTCTTCCAGCGTTAAGAACTCCCACACAATTGCTTCCCTCCAGTAAGAGGGATTTCACCATGCAATCATCCTTCTAGTGTGAAGGTGCTCCCCGCTGGAGCCTTCTTTCTGTAGGACTACAATATCAACATTTAATGCACCGTATGTGCATGAATCGAGGCATAAATTGCACAGAGAACGTGGGAATATTATGAAATTTGAGGCGGCTTGTCAACAACTGGCATTATCATGCCCTGATTTCGTAGAGCCATTCGTCCTTGCATAAATCTCTGGGAACCGATCGTCCTCGCTTGGACGTGGTGTCGTACAAGTCTGAATTGCACTTGTACAAGGCAAAAAAAGTACATAATTGATAATCTTCAAGATAGGAACACATCGCAATGGCACAAGCAGACAAATTGAAGATAATAATGACATCTCTCTTATTGAAAAGAACAACTTATTGATTCATGGCGGTAGAAATAAACAGATAACTTGAAGTCACAATAAGGCATGTAGAAATATATTTTTTTATTGATAATTGAAATGAAATACAAGGTTTGTACCGGAGTATGAAACTTATAACACAACTCACATTTCTCTTGATAGCCAACTCTGAAACACATGCCATCTAGGCTTACATTTGATACTTGATATATAGACTTACAACTGGATATGCCGACTTGACTTACAACTCACCGGTACAACAGATATACAATTTTTTTTATACATTATGTCCTTTATAAACAGAACACATCATCTTTTACAATGAGAACTTTTGCATGTCCAACAAATCTTTGATGCTTCAGGACTGATCAAGCCAATCATAGTGTATTGAACTTCTCAAACACGAGCACCTGAAAAGGATGTCCACAACGTGGGTCAGTACATTGTCGTGTGCTGGCGAGCAGAACCAGCCCACTCGCCTAAACCAACACTAAGTAGTCATGCGAGCAAACATTTATTAAGAGTGGTCATTCTATTTGGGCCTAAAATCATTTTACAGTTCATAAGCAGTATCATAATGGAGCATGTAAGCATGTTCTAGCAATTCTTATAGAGGCATCATTGTAGCAACATTGTAGTTAACATATTAAGCATGTTATAGTAATACTTATGGAAAGGCAACATTTTAGCATCATTTCGATTAGCATGTTAAGCAATCAAGTTGAACTAACATGTATGATTACAATATCACTTATTTAGTGATTTTTTACCGATGGCCGACTTTCCCGTACCTGCATAAAATATAGTTTATATGATATACTTACTCTGCCTACACAAAATATTCATTAGCTTGCATCCTTACAACATGATCACTGGTGTTATTCCACCATTTAGGATGTTGCCATATAAGACTTCGAGGGTATGTGGTGCGCCATTCAGAGTAGGTAGCTAGCCTCAATGAATGTCCCGATATCGCGTGCCCTTAAAGAACGCTTACATTTCCCCCAGGTCGGATCGGCCCCAGTGACTTAGGCATACCGTCCGAGGAAACAGTCTCCCCCTTGTGCACAAGTTGTCCTTGACCATGCGAGTGCGTGTTCGACTCGGTCGTAAATATAATCGCATGGTAAAATATTAAAAGTAAGTAAAGGCAATAGTGCATCTTGTCATCGCATCCAAGCCGTGTTTAACGACTTATCATTTCCACATTCCACTTGGTGATCTCATCGATCCCAAGCCAATTATTTCACATTGCATCAATTCACCACATTATAGCAAATATCACATCATTTAGTTCTCAAAGGGACATGTAGCATTTCATTCATTTCATAGGGGCATTTATCATTCATTAACATAGCCAGTTCATTTCGCATGTATAAATCACATAGCAGTTTATTATTCAACTATCTCATTCATTTCAGTAGTATTAGACATGGGTAATAATAATAATTCATTTCCAGGCATTAATTCATTAGCAGTTCAATGTTCAAGTATTTATCATTCAGCAGTATTCAATATGAGCATCACAACTATTTTAGCAACTAAATCATGGAACATTTAGGGACATAATATAGCAATACAATACTCCATTTTATTAAGCATGGAGTAGGAAAGAAGTGACAATTTTACTCACTTGTATAAATGGTCTTCATGTTCCTATCACATATAGTCCTCCAGAGATGGTTTGACACAAAGTACCATATTTTTTACTTGACATAGCCACACCATCGAGCCATGTTTCATAATTTATCCCAATCCAGCCAACTCAGAAAGACTGCATCATTTTCAATTATTTTGATATTCCAACACAAATCACGGTCCAACATTCTGATCGCATCCAACAAGCCAACCAAATACCTAGTGCGGAGCAAAATATTACAGTCATAGTAGTGCTTATCATCGTGCGTGCAGTTACAACAACATGAAGTCACGTGGCAGGGAGAACAGTCATCCCCGCATGAGCGTGCGTAGATTTTCGCCTAACCGCTGCTACGTGGCAAAATCTCTTTAAGCATCGCGTGAACGTCGTGCCACTTGGCAGAATCTCCTTAAGCCCCGCGTGAATGTGGGCTAACGTGGCTCAACACGAAGCCAACAACTATAGGACATTTTTCCTGCAAGAATTCTTCTCCCGCATGACAATATCTCCCGCAGGAACTCAACAATTAATCTTTGCTATAAATAGTCTCAATTTTCGTGCCTTACAACACACACAACATATGGACACCTGAGCAATCATTATATCCGTAGCCAAAACATCATTTTGCAATAGCACTATGTCCAACAGTGTTTGTGCACATCAAGAGATCCTGAAAGTTTATCAGATTGTCAACAGAGTAAAGGAATCACGCGTCGATTTGATTTCCACCACTACACTCTGCAGAATCTCAAAGCTTGTATTTGAATTTTTTTGTGTAATTACATTCTTCGTAATAGAATTTTGAGTATTTGTAAGCTTTATAAAAGTTTTCCTTTAGAGAATTTTGCTCTTTTTTTTTTTTCTGAAAACAGTAAAAGTTAGTGTCCAGAAGATTGGTACGAGCATCATATTGGATTTTGATGAGATCCTTGTTACGTACCTACGTGAATCACAAGAACCTCGCTTGGAGATTGTTTTTGATATTCTCGTACAAGTTTATAAAAATCTAACCATAAAAGGTTAATTAACAAAAAGTAGCTTGCTAATAAGGCAACAATGTAAATCGTAAGCATAATGATTTGTTTCTGAAGAAGAAAGCAATAAAAACTGTCAGGGGCGGCCATGATCATTTTTGTGCCCGAGGCAAAATTAAAAAAAAAATGCCCTTCCTAAAAACTTTACCCGGAAAGTCAAAAAATTTGGTAACAAAGAAGCTAAATAATGTAATGGTGCGAAGCTTTGATTAATTTTTCTTCCTCTACTTGACACATGTAATGTAATAGTTTGCAGGCTTAAGAAAGATTGAGAACATATGTGTAGATGGTAAAAATGTATCTACTATAATCAAAATTGTAAGTCCTAGAAATAATTGACAGTAACAATACAACAAATATGTGGCAAACATTAACAACACAATCATCCTAGACTCGTAGTTTGTATAACTGATTGATACATTGTTATAAACAAATAATTTGAATAAATTAAGCAAGAGAAATACAATAATAAAGACCCCCACTACTGGCAAATTTCAACAGATCTCCACTACTGGCCTTTTGGAAAACATGTCTATGCAACTAATTTATGTTTAAAAATTGAAGGTTTTACTACTTGAGAAGAGAACTACAAACCAAATTACTAAGTTAGAGAACTCACAAAGTAGACAGTCGCATAAACTAACGAATGAGACGTGGTGCAAAGGACTTCCATTAGTGTGAGTACTTGCTGATCAAACTAAAAATATGGGTGCAAAAGCTCATTTTAACAAAGACCAGGTGCCACATAACCAAGATTGCATATTGCATAACACCCCATGACATTGAATGATCAATGAAAAATTATAAATACTCGTCAGTCGTCATTGAAGAAAATTTGGAGAACACAAGAGGACAACTAAATAATACATGTAATTTAACTTTTCTTCTAAAGGGAAGAAAAAACTACTTTGGATTATTATCAAAACACATTACTTTACCTTCAAGATCTTTTTCTTCTTCAATGGCAACTTGAGGCCACGCAACACACTGGAGTATGAGGGAAGTGATTCTGGCCTTCTGGATGCTCTCCGAATGGATTGAGCAGACGGATGGGAGATCAAGATGACAGATGTTGTGAGAATCAATGGATTGAGCAATCAATAAAAAAGAGAGAAGTTTGTACGATTTGATATTTTCGAGAGAGAGAGAGAGAGATGTTACATTTGGCTTAATTTCTTCATAATTTTTTGAGAAGCGGAAGTATAGAATGGAGAAGACGAAGAGTTGATAATGGAGAAGAGGAAGATCACCTACTCGCCTACCCTAACCGGTCTCCCAAACTAAATATGACTAAAAACTGGACTTGGGCCCTGGCTAAATATCAACAGTTACAAAAAAAACATTGGGCCCTGGACTAATCTAACTATAAACTAATAAAAAAGTTTTTGCCCTCTACAATGTTGGGGCCCTGGGCCATCGCCCAGGTTGCCCTGGCCCAGGGCCGCCCATGAAAACTGTTGTGAAGATTTGTTAATCAAGTCAGCACAATAGCATGCTGGGGTGGTCAGAACTACTGTTGCTTAATACGAGATTCGACTGTCTTCGTCGCTTCACTACCAAAAACCAACAAATTCCTATTGCACTGAGTTGCAAACGAACTTCTCGAACTCTCTTTTTTGTCACCTCCCTTCGTCGGAGATAACACTGATGTGTTGTAACAAAGGCACTCAGACAAACAATGATGGGAAAACAAACACAAAATACTTACATAGATTTCTTTGCTGGAAAGTCTTTTAGAAGCTGTAACTTTACCAAGGCTGGAGCCTCCTATAAATAGGAGAGCAACCACTCCTTGACAACTACAAAAGTTGAACCGTCTCCATAAATGATTGCAACAAATAAGGAGTTACTCCTGATCGTGCACAGGCATGAGGTAGTCATAAAAGCCGAACCGTCTTCATAAACAACTACAACAAATAAGGAATTACTCCTGATCATGGGAATGCAGTTACGAAACTGAATAATCAGCTGCAAAGTGTACCAACAAAACATCACTTGTATTTTGTGTCTATCGACCACACATTTCGTCCGACCGAGAACATAGCTAGGAATTCCTCCAAAAAAATGGTGACAAAATAATCATTGATTGTGAAATTTAAACCTTGTCCACTTGAAAAAAACATACCATATTAATCACTTGCTACATATCACATGTGTGCAAGTCAATAAACTCGAACATTGAAATATACACTTAGGACTAATAATGAACAAATCCGGTAAAACCTCAACTGATAGTAGTATTAAAATTAATCCTTTTCTGAATATGAACTTTTGACAATTTCTTCTTCTTGGTCTAAATTTTAAGTTGGCTCAAATGACTCGTAATTAACGAGCCTTAAGACCGAGCAATCTAGCATTAATTTGTACATTAATTTTCGTAGAAGTCAAGCTCTGAAGTCATATTAATTAGTTAGTTGCAAAGCAATATATATAGTTTAGAAGTAAAAACACACAAATGACAAAACAGATCTAGTCATGGGCTGCCACGTAAAGACGTAAACATATGTAAGAAAGTTTGACAAGTAATCTCAAAGAGAAACAAACACACCTAATTCCAAGGATCAGGTGTGGTGTTTTTACAACACACGTCATGACCCTTCATTAGTGAAAGGGACTAAATATGAAGGTTAGGTGAGGGCATTAAAACTAATCAACCAACTAATCATGTCCATTATTTATAACTTCAAAGCAATGGGATGATTAGAGGTTGGATGTCATTCAATATATATATATATATATATATATATATATATTTATTGAAGAAAAGGGTAATTAGTTTCTGTAATCGCTTCCACTGGGATTCGAACTCCGTCCACAAGGGCCACATGTCTCAACACTAACCACTTGAGCTAGTGGTCATTATATATATATATATATATATATATATGTGTGTGTGTGTGTGTGTGTGTGTGTGTGTGTGATCGGGATCAGGATCAAGTAACATATAAGATTTGACATCTAAAAAATACACAATCTCAGTCGCACGTCAATAGAAATTAATGGTTCAGATTTTATAACAATGCATGTTTACTTTGTATGCATTGATTTAGGTATATTAAAACTTTACTATTTAATTTCTATGCCACCTATAAATTACCTAAATCAATCCATGCGAAATTTTAATGCATGGTTGTCAAATTTGAACCACTAATTTCTATTGATGTGCGGCTGCGATTGCGTATTTTTTTAGATGTCAAATTGTATGTGTCACATGATCATGATCCATATACTAGTCATGTTCACATGCATCGCATATACAAAAAAGAAAAAGAAAATATTATAGAAACTTTGATAAAAATTAAAATTGTATTAAAATATTTTAAATATGGTTCGAATATATTTCAATTAATTTTTTTAGAACTTTGAATATATATATTTAGATGATACCATGTAGATAGTTTAAATATAATTTAGATATTTAATATATTTGAATTTGAATTTGTTATATATATATATATATATATATATATATATATATATATATATATATATATATATATATGTTTAGATAGTTATAAAGATAATATCTTTTTAGGTGAGGTATATATATGCAGTGATAGTTATAAGGATTTTTTTAAAAAAATATTATTAATTACTTGATAATATACATACAGCACATACGGTGGTAGTTAATTACAAAAATTAAATTCTTTTATTAATTAGTGAAGTGTACACTTGGCCTGCTCATATTTGAGTCGTTTCCAAGCCGCATATATCCAAATAAGTAAGGGTATCATGTGATTTCCCAATTATTACATCCTAACAACATTCAAAGTTTGGGTTACAAGTTGGCTTCGAAGTGTCATTGTTGCAAGTCTCCGGAGCAGGAATCAGTAGATCATTTATTCGGGGCAGGTGAGGCCGCTAATTTGTGGATTAAGTTACAGCAGGAATTTAAAGTGAGAAATCAAAACTCTGCTCTTAGTCGTCAAAGGTTTGAATGGTGGTGGCGTCGGCCGAACATACATCTGAAAGAGATTGCCGTAGGGCGACTTGATGGGTTCTTTGGAAGAACCGCAATAAGTGGCGTTATGAAGCTTACACTTATTCAGGTGATCAACTACTCAAGGAAGTCCGAAGACAAATCCTCAAAGCTTTGGTCAGAGGCAGGCACTTCCCAAGGTTGCCCTATACTTTGCAGTAGGGATAGTTAATTTTTGCAGCTCCTTATAGCTGAATGTAATCCACGTGCTTTTGAGAAATGAATAAATAATTTCGTTTGATATATATATTGATAATGAACATTTGCAATCTGTAAATTGTTAGGATGTAATTTACATATTGCAAATTTCAATTTATATATATAACGTCCCAATTTTGTAGAATTGGTAGTCGTTCCCTGGACGTGATGTCGTACGATCCTAAGTTGCACTCGCACAAAATCATAAGGTTATCCGAAACGCAACAAACTAAAACTGAGTACGCAGAGTAATTGAATAACACATTGCACAGAAGAAAAGTTTGATTTATTGATAATGAACATCATATTACGTGGCTCGATTACAAGGATTGTCGTACGGGCTACAAACTGACACAAACATGAACAATGATGAGATAGTCATTCCATATATTACACCCCCTTTATACAACCAAAAACATTCAAAACACCTGCTATTGGGAGAGCTGAGCCATCTTCGTTGGACTAATACGAGGGGGGTGTCTTCAAAATGATTGATCAAGCCTTCGGTACACAGGCGTGGCTTCAAAACGCATGAAAGTCGCCTTATCAATTGGCACATCCTTCCTGGTTCGTAGCACCTATGGAGAGGGAGGATGAGTGCATTGTCGTGTACTGGTGAGTGACTAATTAAGTTCCACGCTCTCATTTTTTTCAAGAAGTTATATGAAACATGCAGTATATTTAGTGATCTTTCTAGCCATCCTAATGAATTGCATGTAAATGTTTGATATGCATAATAACATAAACTACGTTAAACTTACCATCGACAGAGTCTGTCGCTACAGTATGAGGCTTACTATGTTCTACCATGTCAACTTGTTATTATAGTTAAAGCAGTGTGTAAACATATATGTGAAGGTCATTGGCAAGTATAGTCATCTTGAATGTATAGCTTGGTTTAGACGACGACCTTTCAGCAGCTAGCCCGCTGAAAGTTCTCGATTGACCCGTGCTAGCATACAATACAACTATCTAGGTTCCTCCTAGATCAAATCGGTCTCGTGCCCCGGGATATCGTTCGAAGAATCTAAGCCTTGTGCACAAGTTGTCCATGTCCATGTGAGACTAAACTAGTTGCTCGAGCATGGTCTAACATAAAAAACTTAACCAATTTTTTCGTGTTTTGCCTTATCGGTGCAATGTTTATTTCCTTGATTCAATCATTGGTTAGCACGGATCTATAATAGGTATACATAAGTAATCATGTAGCAGTTTCATGGCATAGCAGTTTATAACAAGTGTACATAAGAAATTGTGCAACAGTTCATTGAACATAAGCATTCGTGTTCTTGTATCTTCATCTAACATTCTATTTATATTGGTATCGTCGATTGATTGGGGAACAAGAGGGTCAAAGAGAAGAAGGGTCAAGCCACTGACTTTGATTGATTAAGGCGAAAGGAAAAAATGTATGTTGCGTTAGACGACGCCTATGCGATCATTTGTAATCGCATAATCAACGGACCAATACTCTACCCTTCTTGTCACGACCCGTTATCCAAATTGTTGGGCCGGGCCGAGCCATGTCCAGCCTACGCTTGTTAAAGCGTAGTAAGCTATTCTAAGAATAGACAATAAAGGATCTAAGCTGCTAACAGTTCTAATATCACATTTAAAGGTTCATCACAATACAGCATCTATAAGCGAAAGTAAAATAAGCACAGACTTAATAATACACTTCCATAGTATCTAACTGGAGACAAAGTCCAGTATCCAAATATAAGTTCAAAATAAAGTTTAAGTCTTAAAACACAAGAAAAAAATATCTAAGCAAGGTTCCCCGCTGGGGCCTCTTCTGGAGCTAAGGCCAGGTCCTCAAAATCGGTACCATAATATGTATCACATAGCATTTCCTCCTCAGAAAGTATACCTACAACGTTATCCTGTCAGAACGGGAGCAAGTACAACCTCTACAACTAAAGTACTGAATATATAATGAAAGATATGTACAACAAGAAACATGGTGTGATAAGTCTATAAAACAGGAAATACTGGAAACATGGCCTCATGGTACAACTGGGATCACAGTATCATAGTAATATAGGGAACATGGCATATCATAGTCTATCATGGCAAGGACACATATGTCATATAGACAGATGTATATATAATGTTTAAAACTGGAGCAGGTACGTGATCGGTCAATAGGTGATGGTGTTGTGGCACCGGTAAGAACAATATGTACTTCCGTACATGCCTAAATGTACACACGTACAAGTGCCTCGGGATATTGGCCTATGGCAAGGTCTACATGCATAATGTCGGCCTTACACGGCTCAAGGTCGTAGCGTGGGGGCATGATCACGTACTCAACTATCAGTTTTCCTATAACCCAGGTTCTAACATGTAAGAGCTACTGAGATTGGTATAAAGCACGGTAGGTACTGAGAGCAGTATAAAAATATGTGAATACTCAGAGCAGTATAAAGCATAGTGAAACACGTACTGAGAACCAGTAAGAAGCATGTGAAGATATAAGAACTGTCCTAAGCATGGTAGGTACTGAAAATAATATATCATGTAAAGATTTAACTTGCTATCTCAAGGATCAGTATTTTAACAGGGTTAATACATATTCTAGCATTAAAAGACAGTAAATGAGTTTGTAGATGTACTTGCCTTGAGCAAAGCAAGAATACTAGTACGAAGATATAGATGTCCAGTGTCCTGTCAATAATGATATACAAACTCAGCCTCTAAGTTATGATTAAGATTACTCTAGTGGTGTAACACGACTCCTAACTGGATACTAGCTAAGTGGGGACCTAGCATAAAAGTCTAATGTGGGGTGACAATATATCCAAACTAACTTTCTAGAGTCTTTACACTAGAGTAGGGTGAGGTCCAATACGACTATAACTCAAAACAACACAAAACATTGTAAGTCGTAACTATTCAATAAATAAATCAAACTGTACATTGTGTTCCAACAATTTTTGAGATAGACAAAAAGTTCAATTTTACATAAAATAAAGTACCAAAATGATCTTTGTTAATTATAGGAATTTATACTAATTTTTCTGGAATTTATAAACCTTCATAAATATTTATTAAAAATCAGCAAACATATGTATCCTAAAAATGAGGTATGTTTTCCCATTTTTATAAAATACCAAAAGTACTTATTAAATGCTGGAAAAATTATAATAAATTAGCTAAATTAACATAATATTTAAATACAATTTTTTCCAAATTTTTACAGCAATTAAAATATATATAAAAATTCAAAAATAGCCTAACCGGATCATCCGGCGGATTACTGCGGATTACCGACGGATTTTTCGATCCGTCACAGCAAGATTTATGGTGCAAGTTCGGATTTTTCGACAGATTTCCGCAGATTTCCGCGGATTTCCGACGGATTTTCCGAACCGTCACAGAGTTGATTTTTGAACTCAAAACTTGTTTCGGCCATAAAAACTTTGTTTTAAATCGAAATTCGAATTTTCAAAAGTCAAAATTGCATAGAATTAAATTTTCTACAACATGGGACTATTAGTTTTCAAAAATCAAAACATTTGATAGATCAAAACCTCAAAATACTCGAAAATTATATCTAAAAACTCATATCTACGCAATACTGTCGATCAAAACCAAAAGTGCTATATACTAAACATGTTAACAATTAAAGAAGCATATTATAGGCCAATAAAACTTTAGTTTCTATGTAAAACAAAAATAAAGTATGGTCATGTCACTTTTGAGCAAGATGTACTTGCCTAGGTTAAGCTCCAAGCCTAATCTTCTACTCCACCACCAAGAGGGGTACGAAACCATACTCTAGACCTCAAAGCCAAGCTCTTGGCAAGCTCCAAGGGAAGAGAAGAAATGAAGAAAGAGTGAGAATGAAAAGAGAGAGGAGAGAGAAAGTGAAATGGTATATATAGAAGATGGAATTAATCTTAGCCGTCGGATCGTGATCTATGTAAAAGTCTAGGTCAATCATGGCCATTCAAACAAAATCAATTATCCATTGGATAATAGAGTGTATCTACACTATTCACGAAAATATCTTAAACACTATTCATCAAAATATCCAAAACACTATTCATCAAAATATCCAAAACACTATTCATCAAAATATCCAAAACACTATTTATGAAAATATCAGAAACCGAAAATATCTAAAGTGTAGAAAACATGTCTGAGTGGGACACGAAGGTCATGGGTGTAGAGTGTCTCGAGTAGATCATTCATGAGAAGTTGGTTCTGAGAAAACGACTGGTCTCGTGCTCCTAAATTAAAAGTCACGGTAACGTGCAAACGATGATCAAAGATAAAAGTGGGAATAATTATTCAACGATTAATTGGTCTAAGTTGACCCGAAGTTGCGCGATACAAAAAGAGCACAAGGAAACGAGTTCAAGTGGGACATGATATATCAAGACGAAGATAACCTGGTCTACTACAAAACTCGTAAAGAGAGTTTATAGAGATTGGCATCCCTGACGCTTCAGAAGTCAAAGTCACGGGAAGGAACATTAATGTTCAAAACAGTTTAAATAATAAAATATTTATTGAAAATAATTCGTTTAGAAAATTTAAAATAAACCCTGAAATTCAGGGGGCTTATATCCTACCCACCTTACAAGAATTTCGTCTTCGAAATTAAAAATCATCCAATAGGTCAAACTATAACATGTAGCTGCTCTGGCTACGATACTCAATCTGCTACCCTTGTAATCATCTCTTCTGTTTCTCTTTACAATCTTTTTGGTTCAGGTTAAACAAAGTCCTTCTATCATAAACTACGTCATACATCCTTTAGAATCTTCCATACTAACATAAAACTTTAACGTATACCCTAAAATATAGGTCATTCTCTGGGTATGTTCCTAAGCAAACAATGCTTGGTCATCAACCATATTTTCAACCTCAATTGTAAATACTGAATTTCCTTATCATATCCTAAGTATCCTTATTTTAACAATCTACATGCCCTTTGCATTATTTGTCGTCAATCCTTTCCTACAGTTTCTCCTTGAAATTATACATTCAATACTTATCCTTGGCGTAGAGCCTTCTTCTTTTTACTCAACAAGTCCTCTGAATATAAATCCTCAATTTTAGACTCCCGATTTATTAATTACCAATGTACATAAGTCTTTGCCTCGTTCCTTGTCTTTTTAACTGATATCTTTCCGATCTCGTACGCAATATTATATCTCATTCTAACTTATTCTATATCATTCCACATGTCGATCTACCCCATAATCATATGTAATTAGCTATAGATAACCAACCAAAATTCTATAAATGCTAAATCCTCAAACTGTTAAGCACAAGATTCTAATCCTCAATCCATAGTCACAACAATATAATATCTCATTTCTCCATCTTAGATACCCTATCTCGAGTCATACCATCAATGCAATCGTTCTTAATGGTTTCCAAATCTGCTACAGTCAGTCACCCATACTTGTCCCATAAGCTTAATCTAACCAATCCCTAGAAAAAGTACTTATCACAAACGCACAATACATTTATAGTTATACTACAGGATCAGTTGACAAGGTTTGGCTATTTCGGTCGTCTATCAAATAGAAGGTAATAAGGCCTAAGACTGGATCAAGCAATCCATAACAGTGTCCAAACAAGTTAAAGGGTCAAGCAAGACAGAAAAGTTTATCGGAATATCTCCAAGAATTGTACAAAGACAACGAGATACATAACGAGAAGAATTATCCAAGTGGTTAACAAAGAAGAGTTTAGTCAAGTCATAGGAAAGATGGAACACAAAAATAACTATGTCCAAAAGATAACGCGAAAGCAATCCTATTGGAGAGTCCTAGAGAACCTGTAATCCTAGTTATAGATGTAGATAGAACAGAGTTAATCAAGACTGGAAAGAATGATAATAAGAATTTGTTCTTGCTCATTCGGTCATAACGAAGTGAACCAAGTTGAGATATGATCTGATAACCATACACGTCTTCCTGAAATCATGTTGCCAGAATTTTTTCCATAACAGTAAGCTTAGATGCAATAAACGATAGAGTTAAGACTAAGATATACTGTCACGACCCGCACCCGCTATAAGGGCACGTGTACGTAACAACGCCCAGCCCTCACCGTAAAAATAGCGTGGAACGCTGTAGATTTTCTACTCTAACAACAGTTTATATATAATATCAAAACTTGTCGAGAATATGGTCAACTCCGAACGGAGGACAAGCAATGATAATATATAAGTGCTCAATCACAGCTCTAAGATGATAAAGTAAAGACTGAAAGATAAAGACAACATGACAATAAAAAATAACCTGTCAAGTCCAAACATAAATAATATACAAGTCCAAGTCCAAGTCTCTAATACAAGCCAAAATGTAACAGTCTCAAAAGTAACTGGAGACAAGGTCCAGTACAAATAACTCTAACTAAGCAATAGGTAAAGTCTCGTCAGGCGGAGCTAAGCCCTGCTGGACCAAGGTCTCCAAGTCTAAGCCCACTACGTCATCCGGACCGTAGTAGGTACTGCAATCCTCCTCATCAGCATCTGTAATATTTTGTCAACATATCCAGTCAGGATGGAACGAGTACAATCAACTAACAACAATTCACAAGATATGACAAAAGCTATAAGACTGTAAATAGAGAGTATATACAAGAAAATTATGGAATGTACATGTGAGTATCATGGCAAGGTAAGCTGTAAATCTAGAGCTAGAACAAGGCAAGTAAACTGATCATGGCATGTACAAGAATCAAAAATCATATATCTAGGTGTGTGAGTACTACCTACAACATGTGGCCGGATTGGGTCTGCACAAGGTTATAATCTAGCCAATCATACGTGTGGTGTAGGATTGGCATTCACAAGGTTCACAA